>CM014734.1:65254674-65854674 GCA_004329165.1 Spatholobus suberectus | reverse complement strand
TTAGCAAACAATTACTTTTGAAAATAATTACTTCTTTTGTTTTTTTTTTTATGTTCACTTAGAAAAGATAATACACAGATTAAGAAAAGTAATTTATATTTTTTATTTATGATAAAATTGTTTTTAACTTCTTAATATTATTTTCACTATTATTTCTTTCTCATTTATGATAGACTTGTAAAATATTTAAAAAGTAAGTAGACATATAGAAGTGCACAATTAGAAAATAGCAATTACTATTGTCTTGAACTTCTAAATGGATTAAAAAAATAGAAATATTTTTTTCTTTCAAAAGCGTACAAATAAAAAGAAATGGAGATTCTTAGAAAATTAACAAAAGGGAAATAATTACATCTCTTCAAAATAAACTGAATAACACTAAATAGTTTTATTAAAATTTCTAGAGAGACAAATACAAAATTTTTACATAACCTAAATACATGAAAAATTTTGCAATCAAGGTTTTTTAAAATTATAATTAGAATATATATATATATATATATATAGATGTAAATATATGCATGTATTTTTTTAACACATGGCCACTTCATTATAATTAGAATTATATATGAATGTTAGATATATAATTAGAATTACTTTTGTATTAATGATATTGATAGTATATATAAATATAAATTATTACAATAATATAATTATATGTAACTTTGAATTTTGAGTATATGAATATCACTTAACTACTTTGGCCCACTCAAAAAATTGGTCAAGCTCTGCCACTGGCAAGGATGAACATTGATGTGTGAAAAAATCGAAGTACGTGACTTGAAATTTTGGCATGAATGATAAGCAACAGCTGCTATAACACCATTACACTGATATGCCCATGAGCACATACATTTAATTTTAAATTTCCAACTTTTTTAGTTAAAAACACTTAGCTTTGCTGTCTTTCTGATATAAAAGAATTCGACCTAATTTTAATTGGAATTGGAATAGCATGTTCAATAATGAAACATGCATGCAAAGTTTCTTCAAGTGGCCAAGCGTCGGGGTTGAAAAAAACAGTCTCCTCCAAAATGGTTGTTCATAAGCCTTGAATTAGGGCCGTATGTCCAACAATATTCCATGAACCTGTGATACAAATTGTCATATCAATCGATGTAAATGTGTAACAAATGGACCATTATCCCTTTTGTAACACACAAAAAAAAAAAAGAAAAAACACACACACACACACCTAAAGTGTTCCTTTCTCTTATATCCATATAAAAATTAAGACTAAAAAGGTATATTATCTTTTTCAAGCATTCCACCCCCTCCATATTTTATTAAGAACACTTCACACCTCATAAACTACACATTGAGCCATTTTCCCCAAGTTTTTATCACAAGTACATATCAGATAGCTAGCTAGAATTTATACTGAGCTATAATGCTATATTACATGCTGCTACAATAGTTAAGTAAATTCCTGTTCTGGGTTCCAATTCGTCCCAATGCATTCACAACTTCATTGAACACTGAACAAATTTAGTCTTACCCTAGCAGCATAGGTGCTCTACATATTGTACACCTAACAGCAATAGGGTCATTTATTAATTTTTGAATATAGAGAGAAGGAGAAAAGAAAGCATGAGAAAGACATGTCAAAGTCCACTTTTATTGTGAGATATTAGGAAATGAAGAAAAAAGGAACTGGGGTCCAAAATTTCCACACCCATTGCAAGCGAATATATTGAAGGTGAAAGGCCACCACCCAGAGATTGTACCTTGCAGTGTTCACCTCTTACATACCCAACCCAACCACCCACTCTCCCATCAATCACAAAACTTCATCCACTACCTCTTTGCTCCTGTACAAGTACATATATAACGCGTCCAAATTATAACCCCATTAATTATAATATATATACCTGTCCTTTCCTTGTTTTTTATGTCCATAATTCTCAATATTACATGTCCAACCAAAATTGCAAAAATCAAATGAAGATGTGCAGAGTTAGAGTCTTGGAGATGACAGATATATACAGTAATTAATTTACACGCCCTTGAGAGGTAAAGAAATAGAGATAAAAAAATTGCAATGAGGAATTGGCTAAATCAACAAATACTTAACAATTTTGTCAACCAGAATCTAAAAGAGAATGATTAACGAATTAATAAATATTTTTTATTAAAAATAGGATAATAATATTAAAAACATTAAATATTATACACATATTAAATAATTCTTAATTATTACTTTAAACATAATAAATAGCAAAAACAAACTACTAATATAGTTGATCCAGGTGCTTGTATTGCTTCATACTCTAAATAGGCTTCGAAGTGGGGTTTTTTCAGTTTGTCTGTAACAATTCGTTGAACAGGCAGAACCTATTTGTATATATCTTGTATTTTGGGTTTGGGTAACTCTTACACTAATATGAATAAAAGTTCTATTTGTAAAATGTTTTTCGAAAGGTTTATCTTGATCTTTTTATATTTTTTTTAAATTGTCTACTACATTAATTGTTTCTTACAAAAATATCTGTAAATAGAAATACATTAATTAATTAAATTAGAAAAATTAAGAGAATAGAATCTCAATATTTAAGAATAATTATAAAGATTATATAAATTACCGATAAATATAAGAGTTCTGATTTCTTTTCTTATCATATCATATTACAAATCATATTAATCACTTATCTATTTATTTTTCTTTCCTTTAAAATATTTATATTGAAGATTTCAAAAATCATTTTTCAAAATATAATACCATTGTGGTCACAACTAGGGCTAGGCAATGGTCGGGTTTGGTCAAATTCGGGCCCAAAAAGTCCAATTTGACCAAAACCAAGAACTAAAAAATATAACCCATAACCGACCGTTGGACCTTTGGTTTGGGGCGGTTTCGGTTTGAGTCGGTTACAGTTTGGGTTGGATTGGGTGGGTTGGTTCAGATATAGGCCAATACCAAAATGAGCCAGGTTATTATTTAATTTTTACTCTGTACGAATTAAATACATTTTTTTCATGTTAGATTTTAGAACTAAATGAAAAAAAAAAAAAAGGGACCTTTGATATCAATGTTAGTTTTTTAAAAGCTTATTAAATTCCTGAGCTTTTCTTTTTGTTTTTTTTTATCAAATTTTTAATGCTAAAAGCACAAATGGACTACTTAAATTTCTTACTACATCCAAAGGTACAGATGCATTACTAAATTTTAAAGCAAATGGCCTAACAAAACAAAAAATCAAATATAACTATGATATAATAAAAAAATCGAAACATGAGACTTTCAACAAAAATAAAAAAGGCCATCCAGTGCATTTTATAAACTCAAAATTACAAGTTTTTCAATTTTCATTTTAAATCCACAATAACTCAAGACTTATTCTGCCATCACAGTAACTCCTAGTTGGAAGGTGAGCTGTGAGCATATGAAATAATGAAATGAAGCAAAACAATTAAACATTGCGAATTCAGTTGGGTTCAGACATCAATGGATTACAAATTTTCAAACCAAGCCCGACCGAATACACTCATTTAAAACCGATTTTTTTCACCTGAACACCCACTTATCTGATGCAATCCGTCCAAAAATACTTATCTGTGTTCAAGTTTTACGGGTACGGACAGGTTGCTTAAATTTGCCCATCCCTAGTCACAACCATGATTCTTATATAGATAAGAGGAAGGAAGGACAGTAATTGACTAATTGGTAAAAGAAAATCATTGGCATAGCCATCATAAATTTTTACAGTTATACGTGGAAAAAAGTTGTACCCTTTGAAGCGTTAGACAGAGAGAGAGGTGGGGGAGGGGAGGAAATAAGATTTAGCATAACAGGTGATAATGGCGGTGGTGATGAGCATGGGGTGTGATGACTTGTAACCCTATCATGGCCCGTTCTTCGAAAGGAGAATAATAAATGTAAGGGTCAGAGAGAAAACAGTACTTTTTTGGCAGAACAGAAAAGAGAGGGTCCTGATGTGAGAGGTGAGAAAATGATTTTGTAATCGATTGCTTTATGATTGATGAGCATTGAAAAAGTGTGCAGTTGACAGTGAGAGAGAAAAAAGTTTACTAGTAAAAAGTCTCTTTGAAAAGCTCTTTATTTTAACTTTTACTTTATTATACTGACAAATCAAGAAAACTGTTCAGAGAAGAGAACAACTATTAATTATGAGGTTATGATGACTACATGATCAAGAATGCAGCGCATCCATAGCTTCCTCTTGACTTGATTAACGCAGTACACTTTGTCCTCTGTTGATAAAGAGGAAATATAAATTGGCATGGTGGGCTTTCTAATTTAGCTTTTTCCCTTCTAGGACAACGCATTGCGCGGCAATGATTTTAAAATCAGACCGGACATTGAACCGGTCAAGACACTGATTCAAGATTTAATGGTTTAATTAGGATTGAATCGTGATCGAATCGAAATTAATAAAATAATAATAATAATAATTAAATAATACATAAAAAATTAAAAAAATATAATATCACAACTTTATAATATTAAAAACTAAAAATAAAATATAATTTTATAAGTTCTTAACATATACAATACCTAAAAAAGTTCAAATTAAAAATATCATAATACTTAAATCTAAGTTTTAATAATACACATCAATATTTATTAATAAAAACAAGTTTATATTTAGAATAAAAAAGAAAATGACAAATATTTTAGGTTGATTTTTATTTCTTTAAAGAAAAAATATTAAAATAATATTTTATTAGACTTTTTTACTGAATCGCTGCAAACCGGTTTTACCGTTTTTACCGGTTCACCGGTTCATAGACCGGTTTTTTACCCAGCCAATTTTTTGGTTTAATTGGACCAAACACAGAACCGGTTCACCGGTTTTTCGGTTGAATCGGCCGGTCCGGTCCGGTTTTGATAACATAGTTACGCAGGTAACAACTACACGTGACTGAGGAATGAACTAGTTAATGAAAACTTAGACTAGAAAGCTATCTTACGAAAATTTAACCAAATTCATCCATTTGACGGGTTAAATTAGAATGGTGAAAACCTAACGCTATGTTTGGTAGGACAGAAGTTGCGAACACCATTAGAGAAAAGGCTTTTTAAATCGGTTAAAAATAGTTTTTTAAATTAGTTTTACAACCAATTTAGATACAATCGATATAAAAAAATTAACATTTTAAACTATAAAACGAACCGATGTAAAAAAGACTTTTTAAATCGGTTCTCTATAGAACCAATTTAAAAAGTACACTTTTAAATCGGTTTTAGAGAGAACTGATTTAAAAAGTTTCATTTTTTTTTAAATACCTTAATTGTTTTCACATATACAACCAAAACCAAATAAATACTTATAAATATACAAATTATATTATAATTAAAATTTATAATAAATAAATATTTTAGAACATATAGCTTGTTAAACCATATTTGGTGACAATTAATTAATTGCTAACATATAATTAAATTAACTTCTTACTTTTATTCTTTTTCATTACTTATTACTAACTTACCTAAAATAATCAACTTCACTTAATTCTATCTTATGTAATATAATCCTCAACACTTAAAATTCTTACCACATATTTATATAAGTTAACAATTAACTTAAACAATTTGTCTTGTTCTTTAAAGATTTATAAATTTATAAACATATAAAGAATTGCGCTTTTCTTATATATATTAATAAACATTTTCAACCATATATGACCTTTATTAATTAATTTCATGTAATAATATAATTAACATAAAAGATTAATTTCAAATTAATATTAAAAATGGAACAATCATATTCACATAATTAATGAACCAATGGAAATTAATGTAAATCATAATGAACCAAATGAACCAATATAAACATTATGAACCAAATGAAATTAAAATGACTAACCCAGTGCACGAACCTCCAAACTCAGCAATGGAGCACGTTCAATAGCAGTGGACCTCCACCAATAGCAATGGCGCGAGCTAACTCCAACCAAAGAAAGCTTGGCACCAAAATGACGGCGACGGTGCAGACAGTGACAGCGACAACGCAGATGGCGACGGCGACGACTCCCACAGCGTCGGTGACGGCGCATGCTACGTCTCCTACTCCCTCTAAAATGCAATGGCGAAATGAGGAGCGGATGAGGAGGAGAAAGCTTGCATGGAGGAAATGAGGGGTGGATGGGGAAGAAGAAAGCTTCAATGGAGCAAATGAGGGGCGGATGGAGGAGAAGAAAGCTAGAAGGGAGGAAATGGGAAAAAAAGAAAGCTATTGGAAATGAGAGGGAGAGGCGCGCAAAGGTTAAAATGGAACCAGTTTAAAAAGTTGGGGCGTATATTATTTTATTTTTAAAATTGACTTTTTAAATCAGTTATATTTGAACTAATTTTAAAAAGTTTGTTATAATTTCAAAAATGTCACCGCGTTTCTTTTTAAACTGGTTTGATATTAATCGATTTAAATTCCTGCTTTAAAATCCGTTTCTTGTAGTAGTGGAAGAAGAGAAGAAAACTGCGTGGAAGAGAAGAGAAATGCTGCATTTCTCTTCGTTTGATGGCGCGTAAATTGCAAAAAGGTTTCTAAATTTGTGTTAGGTCCCACGCCAAATTCAATCCGTCCAAAAATGCGAAAAAAATACAGCATTGATTACAAGTTTTCATTAATACCCCTCGACTCTTCTGCGAATGTTGTATTGCTGTGTGCAATATGTTAAACACATATTCGAATATGTGTTTAACCCAAAATTCGATTTTTAAAATTAAATAAATATATAAATATTTACTAATATATATATATATATATATATATATATATATATATATATTCAAATGTCAATAAGAAATATTCGAATATACGTAGTGCCATATATTCGAATATGGTAACCACATAATCAAATACATGGCACTGTTATAGCCATATATTCGATTATGTGCGTAGCATAATCGAATATATGTTTTTGCTATTAGACTTTTTTTGACAAATAATGCAGTAAAAAAAATGAGGGTATAAGGATATAAGTATAATTTATTTTTTCATTTAAAATATCCAAAAGTCAAAAAGTAAACTTCCACCTTATTTCTTTTCTATTTCTCTCAAATCAAACAACTTCTATTTTCACTCTATTTCTTACCTACTTCTCTTCTCTTCTACCTAGTTCCTCTCCATCTATTTCTCTTCTCCCTACCAAACACAGCATAAATGTAATTCTTTATATATTTAATACTATTTTAGAATGGGTTAATTTTGGAGCATATGTAAGAGGAGAAAAGAGAGAGATAAAAAGAAAAAGAAAAAGTGATAAACATGATAAATGATAGGGGGCATGTCTAGTTGCACTTTGTAAACGCATCTATTAGCAAATTTTCACAACTATTAAAAGTGATGAGAAGTAGCTTCAGCATATTTTAATCCTTAGATGCAGAGAGAAGAAGATAATTTAGTGTGTTTAGATTACCGTTTGAAAGTCTACAAATGTAAGTTTGTGAATTTCAAAGCAGTAAATGAAGAAGGCACTATTTTGTGTCATTAAAGTTAACATAGGTTAAGTTCAACATAATTTTTTTCCAAATACACCCTTACATTGCTTAATTTGTTCCAAACACGCACATGATAAAAAAGGAAGAGAAAGAGGAAGAAAATAAGATAGATATATAATTTATTCACGTGCATAGCATACTTTTTCTGACTTTCTATAGACATAATTTTGATATTAACTTTGAGAGATTGATTAAGTAATTTTCTTAATAGCCTGAATTTGCAATATTTCTAACTTTTATTACAAATATAATTGATTTAGATTACAAATCAATTTCACTACCGAATTAAGATTGAGTAGCGTGTGTGGACGTTTATATGCATGCATATGTGTGAGTGGCATGAGGGACTGAGCTTTCACATCATGGCTTGGTAAGGGCCCTGACAATGTCTTTCACGAAAGTCGCTGACTCTATTGTCTGCCCCGCATTTAAAGCGCGCTCTGTTTCCGTAGCGTCCAACTGTTTGTAACTCTATACTGTTTATACTCATTCATTCTATGGACTCTAATTCTTTTCCTTTTCCACTTTCTTGATTTATGACTTCGTTCCCTAGACAAACAAGGAATAACGTTGCACGTCAGCCACCAAGTATGTATAATCTTATGGTATGTTTGAATTGGAGTTTGACATATTCAAAGGCACCTAAAATCAATATAAACGTGATTTTATTTGAAAGACTTGTGGCTTTTTCTGATTTGTTTTCAATTACACGTGATTATACTTAGTACATGTTTGTTTAAAAGTGAAATACAAATTTCATGTTGAGTTGAAATTTTTATAATATTAATTAACTTTTTTATATATAAGGTTAGTTCATATTTTAAACTCAATTATAAATAAATTTAATTTTTTAAAATTAAAATAACTCAAAATTAAGTTTGTGTTTTTGACTTGGCCAGAGGCCCAATCTGCTAGAGTGGGTTACTTTGGCCCGAAGCATTACATATCAGTCCAAATTGTAAGAGTTGACTGAAGTCAACGTTCAAACACAAGATCCTTAAGTTGCACTTATGAACAATAGATCGTACATCAACACAAAGTAAAGTTACCTGTCTTTATACCAAGACAAAATAATATTGCCCCCAAGAGGTCTTGGGGTCCCACGCCAAGGAATCTAGCACATCTCAAATTCTTGTAAATATGATCAAAGTTACTATAGTAAGTAAACATTTATATACTTTCACTCTAGTGAAATCATTACTGACTTAAGAGTTGAAGTATCTTTTGCAAGTACTCACCCCTTATGATGTCTCAACCATGTCGAAGAATTCCATTATCGTCAAGAGATCTTAAATATTAGTCACATGAAGCACACTTTAGTCAACATCAGTCAAAATTTGGTCATAGTCGACAGTCCCATCACAAACACAATATTTTGTAAATGCTTATGCAAGCATATTATATGAGAGAGCCTTTTCTTCTTATTTTAGTTGTTCACAAACAAATAAAAGTTATCCTCACATAGTTTAAACTGGGTGTTTTAGAAGCCATTTTCTCACACACATTATTTTATTCTCATATCATAAAAGCATAAATTTTCCGTAATTTCGATGGTACATAGTAATGTTCATTTCACTTTGTTAGTAACTTTATAATTCATTTACTCTACGTTGAAAACTTTCCGTATCATTAGTATCCTTTTTATTTGAGGCAAATGCTAATGTTTTAAAAATATTAGTAAAGGAAACAAAAGTAAAATTTTAAAGAGAATTTATTAAATTCTAAATACAAAAATCTTTTAATATTTACTTTTTTAAGTAATTAAAAATATTTAATGTTCCCGAATTGTCTCTTTGATCTTAAACTAAACTTTAAAAATGTTAATAAGCTTAAAAGTAATTAAAAACTAGAATTTTTACATTTTCTGAGAGTTAACTCTACCAAAAAGCACTGATGGAAACTATAGTAACATCAGTATGCCATGCAAAAATTAATTTCACACTCAAAGAATAAAGAAGTGATACACATACAACAATTCTTATAATAATGTATACAATATCATTTTTTGTATCTATCTCTTTCTATCATATCATTTATTACATTTCAAACTTCTCCCTCTTTTCTCTCTTTCTCTCTTTTGGTTGTAAAATTTGTTGCACAAGTATCATTTCTATAAAGAATATAGGAAATTTGTATAAGATCAAATAAAAAATAAAACAAAGTGTCAAGAAAACAAACTGTGATAATTATAATGACCAAGCACATGGGGTGCTCTAATTCGTAGCTGGGCCTAGACCCAACAATAATTAAAGGCTCCCCGAAGTGTCTCAGCCGAAGAGTTTGCTCTTCTTTACTCATCTATTACTTCCTATATTGCGGGGTCTTCTTAATAAATGGAGTGAGATTTGTTCTTGATAATGGTATGTACCAGTTAAGGACTAAATACCTACATGCTTTGATGGTGTCATTACCGTCAGGTTGTTGGAAAATTTAATATCAATAATGACTGACCTCTACCACATGAGGTTAAAGGAAGGGACAATATTGAACAAAAGAGAATGGGATAAGGAATAAGACAATTGACTTTGCCCGATCAAACATTTTTTTAAAGATGGACTTTGGGGGCTAGTGTGTACCCGAAGAAATGGTCCTCATTATAGAAGCCTATAACTAGCTAGGACTTTGGCTCAAAAGGAATCAAATTGTCTAGTCCTTCTCACTTTTATAATTTAATCATTTTAATTTTCCTTTTCTTTGAAATTCAAACAGCTGAAATGGAGAAAAATAAGGTGTCCCAAATATGCTCTATATATGTTTAGTTGCAACGTGTCTCGAGCATTTTCATAATTAGAAATTCTTTTTTGCGAAGGATTATTTCAATTACTGATGATAGTACTACCCAAAAAAATTACTGATGATAGTTAATTAACAAAACAAGTTAATTGTTGCAATAACAAGCAAGTTATTCATACATGGTACGAATATTTTAAATTTAAATAAGAAATTAAAGGCACGTTGCACAATTATTTCTAAATTTAAATAAAATTTATAAATGAAAAAAATTAAAGAGAATAATAGATATTTTAATTATTAATAATGAATATTTTGTTATATTGAATAAGACTGGATTAAAAATATAAGACTTTTAAATTTAGAAGAAAATTATTGAAATAAATCCCTCTATATATATAAACGTATAAAATTATCTGTTTTTTCATGCCTCCACTCTCCCCACTCTCCCTCATATTCACTTTTATTTGAATACTCTCTTTTCATGAATAGGTGCTCTCCTAACATGCATCTAATATATCTTCTTATGCTTTTAATATTAACTAAACAGTTTAACAAACTATAACTGAATATCAAAAACCAATTTCAAATATATACATTTTATCTTCAAAATTCAAATACGTTCCTAATATGCCTCTGATATATCCTCTTATACTTTTAATATCAACTGACTGGTTTAAGGAGTTGTAACTAAATATCAGAAACCAAATTCGAATATATATATTTTATCTTCAAAATTCAAATATGCTCCTAACATGCATATGATATCCTTCTATCCCTCTATATATTTATAAATTAGAATAACTATCTTGAACGAGAGTGTTTTTAGCTATCATTCTTCAACGAAAGTATTTTTAGAAATTTTTCGTAATATCTTATCTCTTTCAATCTATTGTTTTTAATATCTTTAGTTTTAATTGAATTTCAATTTTTAAAAAAAATCAATAATTAAAAATAATATTGTATCACAATAAAAAGTATTTATCATAAATCTAAAATATAATTTATATGTTCTAAAATATTTATTTATTACAATTTTAATTATAATATAATTTATATATTTAGAAGTATTTATTTATTATAAATTTTAGTTGTATAAAACAAACATTTATTTTGTGCATTGCACAAGCTAAAATATTAGTTATATTAAAATTAAGACATGTCATCTTTATTGATAAATATGTTAAAATTCAATTTTTAAAACTTAAATTTGAATTAAAATTGAATAATATTAATATATCAAGATTTAAAATTTAAATTAAATTGAAATTGAAATTAAACTTAAAAAAATTGAAATAAATAAAAAATTAACAAAATGGCAACTGTATCAGCTAGAACAGCCAGCTAGCTGTAGAAAATCAGGTACAAAATAATAAATCTTAAAATCAACATATAAATTGTGGTCATGCATAACAAGGAGGTCAGCAGGTTGATTTCCTTCTCTAAACACATGACTCCATTTAAGAGAAGCACCAAGGTGGGAAAACTCCCTGATCAGCTGGAGTATACGACTCCATCTATTTCTGCATCTATTCATTATATTGTTCTGTTTTACCATTTCTCCTTCGGTCCTTCACTATATTTTTTTTATGCTAGGATTAAGAATATTTAGAGTAGAACATTAAGAAACCATCATCAATTAAAGTGTCAAAACCATTAATAGCCCCATAATTAATTCTTCAAAAGTAATTCTATATTATCTTATAAAATCTTCCTATTAATTATCCTCTTATTCTCTCCATTTCTTTATATTTATTTACTTTAAAATATAACACACATATTAAGAAATATAATTAATATTATTATTTATATTAAAATATTTTTAAATTTTATATATACTCCTCTACTGTAATTTTATTTTATTTATTACTTTCTTAATTATTATTCTTAAGAGAAATGAGAAATAACTATAAAATTATATCATTCAATTATATATAGATGGTCAAAATTAAATGTTAACTAATAGTCACATGATTACTTAAAAAAGCTATGTATATTTTTCTTTTAATTATAATCATTTAAAGATGATTTAATGGTTTATATTTGTAGTTCACATTTCTCACATATATATATACACGCACACACACACACACATATATATATATATATATATATATATAAATGTTGACTCACAAGTACCCATTAATGCTGATAATGTATATCTCAAAGAATGAAAAGTGATATTCAAATATAGTTTTTAGAGATTCTGGCTTATCAGTCATGTAATTTTTATGAGATACCAAATTCTTCATGTGTAGGCCCTGCGAGCGATTGTTGGGTTCGCTTCACTATTAGGACCCACATATTCTAATGCTTTGGGCCACTCTAGATTGGGGGCTAGTCCAAAACAATAATTTTTCTCTTTTTTATAAAGATATATTTTAAAAAAATAATTAATGTTATCTTAAAATTTTGACATGACAAATAAATAAAAGATATTTTTTCTTCAAATATAAAAATAATAAAATAAAAATAGTACCCTTTTTTTTTTCAAAAATGCGACTACTTATTCACTTACTAATTACTTGAGTAAATCTTTAAGACCCTCTTCGACAATAATATTATCTGAAATCATCAACAGTTTATTTCACAAAAATCAAAATAAGAATCATGTTTGATAACACTTTTTAACTAGCTGAAAGGTTATTTTATTACTTGAAAAACTAGTTTAACCAAAATCGCCATATTTGATAATATAACTTACGTTAGTAATTTATAATATTTTTTTGAAACATTACTCTAAAATAGCATTCTAATTTTTCAATTCTTAACTAAAAATGTTTTTTTTTATTTTTATGTCGTTATTATTTTTTTTAATAATCTCTCATTTATTCATTTGTTTTTTAAAAATCTAATATTCTCCCAATTTCTTATTTGACGCCTCTAAATTTAAACCTTCTCCAAAAAAATATTTCTTTAAAATTAAAAATAATTTTTTTTAAAATTTAAGGAAATTAAATTTAATTAATTTAATTTTAATATTTTTTATTAAAAACCACTTAGAAGAAAATAAATAAATAAAACATACATTGCTTTTAAAAGTAATAAATCACTAATATTTTGAAAATGATTTAACAAAATTAATTAAATTGTTTCTTTATAATATAAAATCATCAAAATAATAATAATAATATAAATTCATTTATATTATCTTATTTTATTTAAGAAAAATATTCTAGAAACCAGTGGGTTTTGAGTGGGAACAATTTTGATTTTAAACGGACAATCTCAAAGGCTGTGGGTCAAAAACTTCCTCTAGCACACCAAAGGCAGACACGTATCGAAACCTCTACAGTTTGGAGACGTCCTGCTCCTGATTCAATAAAAATCAACTTTCATGCATCTGTGAAGGAGCATCTAGGGACAGGCTGGGGTCTGGTGGCACGAAACCATGATGGGTGCGTTGGTGGCAGCTGCCACAAAGTTTTCAACCTGTTGCTATGATCCGGAAGTCGCTGAGTTTCTTGGATTGAATTGGGCTTTGCAAGTGGCGTGTGAGACATTCATGTTTGAAGCAACTTATGAGACTGATTGCAAAGCGTTGTTTGACAAATGGCATCTTAATGTTTCACTTGACAGAAGTTATTTTGCTGGACTGATTACAGACGGTAAATTGCTTAGCAGGAGTGCTCGTTCAAGGGGACTGTTGTTCACCAAGAGAGAAGGAAATAAAGTAGCTCATGAGTTAGCAAATTTGTCTTTTACTTACAATCACATGTACTGGTTTGATGAAGCTCCCTCCCAGCTGGATCTTCTCATTTCTAAGGATGTATTTGATTCTGCTATGGTTGAATAAATACCAGTATTTTGATTCCAAAAAAAAAAAAAACGAGAATAAAATAACAAACCATATTCTAATTAAGATAATAAATGGCTTAATTATTATTCTAATTTTTAAGCTGATAAATTCAGATTGGCAAATTAGAGTGAGTCATATCTATAAGAAGCTAATCAAAGTGTGCTAATGCCTTAACTAACATGGCCTGCGAGTTGGATCCATTAATGACAGTATATGAGCAACCTCCGGTACATATTAGACATTAGGCTTAATTACACTTTGTACTACCTAAATTTCATTATTTTGTAAATTTTTTTATTGTATTTTTTTCTCTCATATTTTGTCATTCTATTTTTAAAATCTTACAAATTTTACCCAATCATTAACTGTTCATTAAATAAAAATTTACAAGATTTCCAAAATAAGGTGACAAACAAGAAAAAAAAAACTGTGACAAAAAGATACAAAGTACAATTAAGCTTAGACATTATTTGTTTTCTGATGTAACACGTGTTAACCCTCCAGCATCCTCGCTGGATTTCGAAGGAGTTTACTATTGTTTGGGCCTAGGCCCCAAGCATAATATGATCATTTCTGAGCGATAATCCAAAAGAATCATAGGCATGACCAACTGGAGACAAGCCAACCCTCAGCAAGCTCATCCCTTAAAACATCAATCGTAGAACAAAACTGGGAAAGAATCATAGAATGAATCCGGGGTGCTTTTGAGGGAATTTCTTGCATTATTTCTACCAAATCCACCACAAATATTAGTCCTCCATGTTTAAACTAAAACCTTTATCACAACTAGGACGCTCCCAGATAGCCTCCTAATACTGAAGCATGCTGCAGACCCTAACCAATCCTGCAACAGCCTCATAACACTATTCCAACATTTGCCTCTTGATTCACCCAATTCTTTAACCTGAATCAATACACTCATTTTTTTGCTCTCACCAAATCATGTCGAGATGCTTTCAGAAAAAACATACCAGGCAAGAACTAGCACCCATCATGAGGAATCCAACGATAGCAATGTCACCTGAGCAAGTTTAACTTAACCCTGCATTCTATGTTTCAGTACCACTAACAAAAATGGATTCTTTTTCCTAAGAAAAAACCAGAACATGATTTAGTAGCATCAACATGTCAAATTAAAAAAAAGTAGCATTAACATGCATTAACCTTCATATTACTCATTACTATCAACACAACATCACTGTTGGCCACTTCCAAGTCCTAAACTATAATGAACCCACAATTCCCAGCAATTTAACTTCCTCCACCCCCCCAACAAAAAAAAAATGATATTTTCAGAACACAACATGATGAATCTCATTAGGGTCGGCCTAACAGTGAGAGAGTTTAGGTAGTATGCATAAAGTCTTCGATTCTAACTTGTTGCTGCTAAGATGCTATTATACAGCCAAAAAAGAACAACAAAGCATCATGAACCGAAGCACAAGTTTCCAGAAAGACACATTTAAATTAGAACCACCACACAAGATGAGCCGTGAGCCCCATTTCTATTCTCTTATCATTTCCAGTTTACACGACTAAAAAGACATTGACAAAATTTAAAATTAAAATGAAATTTAAAAAATAAAAAAATAAAAAAAAAGCGTTCCACACTCACAAAGCGAAACCCTTCAAGTATTCAGGGTCCCGCTTGGCCCGTTCCTGAAACTTCTTGAACCACCGGTCCAAAATATCCATGGGGACGACCAACTTGGACCCATCCACGCCGCAGAACGACTGCATGAAGTTGAAGAGGTTCTCGCCCACCTTCATCGCCAGCCCTTCGATCCGCTTCTCCGCCGCCACGTCCAGCGACGGTAGCGACGCCAGATCCTCCACCGAAACTCCGATCTTCGCCGACAGCGGCTGCGCGTCCGCCGTCAGCTGCAGCGCCCCGCCGGCGCCCGGCTCCGGCCACGCCAGCGTCAGCACGGCCGAGGGGCGCGCCACCGTGACGGCGCCGCAGAACACGAAGGGCGACCCCGGCGACTGGACGTACACGGCGAGCGCCTTCTCCGGCGGGAGCGTGAAGCCGTTCAGGAGGAAGATGCAGAGCTCGCGAACCTGGTCGTACGCCTCGCCTGCGCACGTTAGAGGGTTAGGGCAATCGAAAGCTAATGTGCGCCGGGGAAGTAGAACATGTGTGCTTATTGATTAATGGTATTGTTACCTACGAAAGTGTTCATGTCGAGGACCCAGTGGAAGGTGTCGATTTGGGCGAAGGTTGAGATGTCCATGGGGAAGCTCCGGTTCGGGAAAACTACTCCGAACATGTTGAGAATCTCGCTGTTCTGTTCCCTGCGCGGCTCGTGTTTGTGCTCATAAAATTCGATGATGCAGATTCGCACCAAGAGCGGTTAAAAGTGATTTCTAGTTCTATTGGGTCGGAAGGAAAGGAAGAAAAATCATGGCTTGTCTGGAACATTCTGGATATACCTGGGGATAGATACGTCTTTTCAGTTTGTATACAAAGAATAAAGAGTGAGAAATAGATTGGGTGGAAGAATATTTTGCTTAAAATTTAGGCTTTGGAATCATGAGATAAGATAAGATATGATAGAATATAAGAATTAAATAAGAGTAGGATATTATAAATTTTTATATGAAAAAATAGGTTGTGTATTAACAATATAAAGTAATTTTACTTAGTCATCTAATTACAAATCATCATGTATGGTAAGTTTATTGACTTTTATAATAATTATCTTAAAGTCATTTTAATAGTGATTTTTGACTAGTTGACAATATAAAACTTTTTACACTAACAGTGCACAGCTATTAAACTCTTTTTATATTAACTATTGTTTTGTGTGTATTAGGTGTAGTTATTGTAGCCAAAAATCATAAACATTGGAACCTAAGATGTATGATGGTCTTTTATCCTTAATGACTTATCTGTATGGTACATAAGTCTCTTAGGATTATAACCAAAAAAAAAATTCAATAATGGTTGGGGTAACATAATTGACAATATTAAATTCAAGATCCCACGAACCTAAAATTTTAGATAAGAGAAAAGAAAAGAAGGAAGATTTTGAAAATTAGGGTTAATCATAATGAGGTTTTCTAATAAAACTTTTTCAAATAAATTCAAAAATCAAAATCGTCATTTTTGAATAAGAAAAAATCTAAACATTTGTCAGGCTCCACTAACCCACATTTTCAAATAAGAAAATAAGTCAAAAAATGATCACTTAAAAAAATCGATTTTCAAATAAGCTCAAACTCAAAATTTAATTTGATTTCTAAAAATAATTAAATTAACTAAAGGTAAAAAAAAATTCCATAACTCCCATTATTGCGCATGCAGGGGGTAAATTGAAGGATTTGCACTACATCTAGTCCTACTTGGCCTAATCTCATATGTGCAAGCTCATGCCCCTTGCTTTTTTGAAGGCTCTTAACACATATTGATATATAAACACTTGAATGTAAGTAAAACCAAGCAATGTGGGATATGAACCATCTTAAATGCAAGAAATGATTTGGTTCTAAAAACTATATCATTACGAGTACCAAATATCAGCTTGCCATCTATCTACATACAAACAAATATTCACACAATCACCATTCATGGATTTAGGGTATAGACATTTATCAACTTAACTCAAAGAGAAACCATCACCAAGTAATATTTGATCAAATTTTCCTTTTGGTGTTTGATTTAGACCATATAGAGATTTCAAAAGTTTGCATACTTTGTTTTCTTAACCAGGAACTACACCCACCCTTCAAGTTGAATCATATAAATCCCTTCCACTAAATCACCTTTCAAGGAAATAGTTTTTATATTCATTTAATGTATCGCTAACTTATGAATAGACGCTAAAGTTAGTAATTTATATTTGATTTTTGTGTAAAACCTTTTGTTACTAATCTAGTCTTATACTTTCTAATTAATCCATTAGGGTTGTATTTTCTCTTGAAAATCCACTTATAGTCAATTGATTTTGCTTCTTGAGGTAAATCTACTAAGGTCCAAGTATTATTTTACGTAATTGGATCAATTTCAATCATAATAGCTTATTCCCAAAATTATTTGTTCAAAAAAGTAATTGCTTTCGAAAAATTCACAAGCTCATCTTCCACTAGGTAGGTGT
Source organism: Spatholobus suberectus (assembly GCA_004329165.1). Taxonomy (NCBI): domain Eukaryota; kingdom Viridiplantae; phylum Streptophyta; class Magnoliopsida; order Fabales; family Fabaceae; genus Spatholobus; species Spatholobus suberectus. The sequence goes on along the minus strand of CM014734.1, from coordinate 65,836,586 downwards.
AAAAGTCGTCTCCAAAAGATATCTATTTTCTTTGTCCTTTACTCCTCATTAAATCCTCACACATAGTTTCACCAATCGCTTCTATAGGTTATCTAGAATTATTTCTAGATTTTAAAGGGAATATGTCCTCAAAGAATCCAACGTTCTTAGTCTTTTCTGTGTACTGCAAGCAATCATGTCACTCTTTAAGAAAAGAAACCTATAGGCGACACTATGTTCAACATAACCAATAAACATGCAATCAAATGTCTTAAGTCCTATTTTCCTTTTCTTAAAATCATGTAACATCACTTTAGTTAAGCACTCCCACACTCTCAAATATTTTAAATTAGGTTGACAACCTTTCCATAACTCATAGGGTGTTTTACAAGTCTTCTTATGCGGGATTCTATTTTACAAGAAACATTCGCAGTCAAAATGGTTTTTCGCAAAAGGTTGTCAGGTGCAAAGGATGTAACTAAAATTGCATGCATCATTCCCTTAAGGGCTATATTTTTCTTCTCAATTACTCCATTGGATTCAAGTGAATAAGGTGGAGTTACTTTCTGCATTATATACCTTCCTTTTCACAAAAGTCATTAAACAAAGTGTACTCATCACCCTTATCTAATCCTTCTAGTTTTCCTATTTAATTGATTTTCTACTTCTGATTTATATGAGAGAAACATATTAAATGCTTCATCCTTATGTCTAATTAAATAAACCTTAATATATCTAGAAAAATCATCTATAAAGGGTATGAAATAATTTTTACTTCCTCTTGACATAGTTTGTTTTAAACCTTCTAGGTCATAATGAATTAAATTAAGAGGTTCGTATTCATGTTACATAGGGGGACATCATTTTTAATTAATTTTGATTTAACACATACATCACATTTTCTAAGTTGTTTAACATGCAAAGCAATTAAACCAAGATGTTGCAATTTAATAACATATGAATAATTTATGTATCCTAATCAAGCATGTCATATATCATACAAATTAATCAAATATGCAAAAGAAGATGACGTAGATTCATTAATAACTTCATAAACATTAAGTACAAAGAGTCCTTAATCACAATACCTTTTTTCTCACAAATACATTATTCTTTGTCATCCCAATCTTATCAGATTCAAATAACATTTTAATCATCACATTTCCCAACAATACTACAAAAATCAAATTGATTCTAATAAAGGGCACATGCAACATGTCACACAAAGCCAAGGTCTTCCCATATATGGGTTCCAAAAAAAATTTGCCTTTTCCTTGAATTGGAGTAGTTCTAGAATTACCAAGACATGTTTTTCTCCATCCCTTACAAGAGGGTAGAAAATAAATGCATTTTTGTTTGCACAAATGTGTTGGGTAGCACCATAGTCTACCACTTATTTGTTCACACTAGTCACAATATTAACTTGAGAAATAATCGTAACAATAACATCATCTTCTTCAACCAAGTTAGCCCTAGGCTTAGGAGGATTGTCATTCTCACCACATGATGTTTGCATTGTGGTGCATGATGACTTGACTTTCCACAAACATAACAAAAGCCATTTTTCTTAAAGGTAAGGTTAGTAGTACAAGGAAAAATTTTATTTTTATTTCTATTATGATTAAGTCTTTGATCATACCTTTTATGGTCGTCTTGATTTGCACAAAAATTTGCCCTTACGGCTTGGCACTCCTTTCAAGGGGTTTCTTTAATGATGATGTGCGCGATCAAATCTAACAATGACATATGCTTGTGCTTATGTTTTAGTTGTTTCTTGTAGTTTGTCCATAAATATTCAACAATATAATTTATTGTCATGTTATTCATCACATATGCTAACTAAATGTATGTAACAATTTATGAGTGCAACACCTTCTCCATTGAGATTAACTATTAAGTGATCAGCTAGACATATCCTTTACTTAAGGCTTATCTCTAATCATTAGGGGGATACTAGTCTTGATCAGTGGAATACAGTGCTCTAGTTAGGATATGAACAAATGTTGGTATCGCCACCACGATATACGGTTGCAAGGTTCCAATCTTTTATGGAATTTGTGTCATTCGCATATCACCAAGAAGGCACTTGATTCCTTGACATTCAAGGTGCCAAAATGGTCACGATTTAAAATGCAATGCATGCAATAATAATGTCATTAACAACTTAATATAGGTCCACTATGTTACTATTTATTAAGTTCATCACATTTTTTTCCAACAACTCATCATTTTACAAGCTTTAAAAAAAATATATTAAATATATTTGAATCCTTTGATAGATTACTTAAATATTATGTTTTATTTCTCCTCAAGGTATTAAAATATTGTATTTATTTAAAAACCTGAATTTGCTAATTACTTATTTTAATTTGCACACATTAAAAATCAATGCTAATTACCAAGGTGAAACTCCAATTTTAATTGGACAACAACACCAAAAGCACCCAAGAAACTGCATCTAAGTTTTTTCCTTTGCAATAACCTCCCTTATAGAGGTACATGGTATAATGTTTTTCAAATAATTAAAAGGGTTAATGTAATGTATAAGGGGTACTAGTGTAATGTTTATCAAACAATGAAGGGAGTTAGTGTAAGAGTAAAAAAAGAGGGGTATCAGGTAAAATATGAGAAACCTCATGAAATGTCAATGTAATTTATTCATCATCGTATATATAATAGTATCCCAACTCGGTGTTGCCTAAGTAATTTTGTTTTTTCATTAAAAATAAACAACAAATAGAAGAAGAGTAACAAAAATAAAATATTCATAAAAATATTTACATCTTCTAGTATATGCTAACTAATATGTTGATATAAATATAAATATAAATATACATGTGTATATATATATATATATAACTAATGACTAATTAATCTATATTACATAGCAATATACATAACATAACTATTTTAAATAAAGGCAATTTACCATCGCAAGTAATCAATAAAAACAAACAAATAGAATATAATAATTTTCTAAATTAATTAACAGCATACAAAGATAACTATAAACAGAGGGTGTGAAATTGTAAATCATAACTAATTTAAAAAATAGAACAAATAGAAAAACATATAAAATAAACAATAAATAAATATTTCATTTAACACAAAACAAAAAGAAATAAATGTACAAAAAAAATTGTAATAAAATAAAAAATTGAATAAAACATAAAAAAAGAATTTATTATATTGTTTGAAACACTTCTTTATACACAATATTTTTAGTTGTTGATATCCTTCAATTTTCCTCGTCACAAATTAACAACTTTAGACTTGACTTCTTTTTTACTCTTGAAACAACAACATATAACTAACCATGAAAAAATACTTGTCTAGGAAGAAAAACACCAACTTGAGACAAACTTTGACCTTGACTTTTATTTATGGTTATACACCCAATTAAAGGAAATTGACGTCTTTGAAATTTGAAAGGAATCATATGATCAAAATGTACTAAATTCATCCTTGGGATATAGACTTTAGAACCAACATTACTACCAATAACAATAATAGCTCCAATAATATTCACTCCCAAATCTTCAATAATGAGCCTTGTTCCATTGCACAAACTGATAAAAATATCTAAATTCCTCATTAGCATAACAGGAACACCTTTTTTCAACATCAATCGATGATTAGGTAGACCAAAACACTTCAAGTCATTAAGAAATTTAGTAGTTAACCAGTCAGACTGAACACCAATTTCCTCATCAACTTTCAATATAGAATCAGAGCTTAAATAAACTCTCTCATTCCCTGGAAGTAAGGACATTACATACTCATTCACAAAATTTACCACTTCCAATGTTGGTGCTAATATTGCTTTATCTTTAAAATATTCAACATTGCCAAAATGATGTAACAACTCAGGATACGTTACAAACACTATATCCTCAATAATATGTCGACATTGCTTCACCAACAAACTATCAAGCATTTCTATTTTAGCTTCACCATCATTATAGTTTCCCAATCTACCGTCACCTACAGCAAGTATCCAATTAGCAAAATCTTTTTTTTCTTTGTCATTAAAACTTTTAGATCCACCTTCTAATTGTATGTTCTATGATAACTCCAAAACTTTGCAATGTTTCCATAACCTCGAAGAATTAACAGTAGAGCTGTCAAAGTGAGTTGAGGCCCGATGAGCCAACCCGGCCCACCACTAGTTAAGGCCAAGTTAGGTTAAAAAAAAATTAGCTCACAACAATTACACAGGAAATCTGGCCCGACTCACTTAGCTCGCGACTCACCCAGGTTGAACCCGTGGTGAGCCGGGCTAGCTCACAAGTTATTAGAATAAAAAAAAAAATCATCCAAACCCAGTGAGTGGCCAGTGCTGGACGGACTGCTTACTACTAGTGGGCCTAAGCAAGCACTGGACCACTTGTGGTGGAGCAAAAAGGCCAAAGCCCAAAGGGAAAGGGTTGCACCATTGCTAACTTGTTGTTCTGAGTTCACTTCACTTAGCAATGTCTTCAGTTCAGACTTCAAGTGCCTAACCCGTGACCATTCTCCCACCCGTGTTCCTCTTCCTCCCCCTTGATAGCCCACTACTCACCTCTTAGGGTTCGCACTTCACAGCCCCCTTATTGATAGTTCACTCTTCTTTTCTCTTCACAGTCGACTTGCCACCATTGACAACGGCCAGTGTCGGCATGCCGATTCTACTTTCGTCGTTTTGGTTTCACTGTCGGTATTCCAGTTCCCATCAATCGTAAATCGTTATTGACTGCTTGACTTGCTGATCAGTTCTGTAACCCGTGTAACCTCTTCTGTTTAAAGTTGAACACTGTTAGTTTGTTATTTCCCTCTTTTTTATGTTATTGTTTTTGGATACTGATTGTTAAATGTTAATGTTTGATTGGCTTTTGATGTGAGAATGTTAAACTGGAATCACAAAAAGGGGGTTTTGGCTAAGTAACCGTGTTCTATTTGTTGAGTAACCGTGTTAGCATATTTTGTTTGATGTGGTATAGAAATAATGAAATACTGGAATATGGTTTTCATCATTCATGTGTTCTGTTTGTTTGTTTTTATGATGAGTAATAAGCTTTTACATCTTTATTCATTTGAAATAAGTTTTTATTTTTTTGTTCATTATACATGCAGAATGGAATCTGAAACTATACATCAAAGTGCAAATGTAAACCATATTGAGGGAGGGTTAAATAATACCAATGAAACTGTGCCAGCACCATCAAAGCCTAATGACATTGAGTTAGAGATTGAGGATGAGGGTGGTGATGTTCGTAGAGCAAGTAAGAGGCCTAAGACAACTATGTCTGAGGTTTGGAATCATTTTAGTAAAATTGGTGTCGAAGATGGTAAAGAAAAGGCTAAGTGCAAAGGTTGTGGACAAGAGTATGTTATTAGTGGTACAAAAATAGGAACCTCAACATTGTTGCATCATGTTAAAAGGTGTAAACTAATACCTAAATACCAAGATGTGGGGGGGATGATACTTGATCATGCCGCAAAGTTGAGGTCTAGGAAAATTGACCATAAACGTGTGCGTGAGGTGATTTCAATGGTTATTATTGAGCATGGGCTGCCATTTAATTTTGTTGAATATAAGTGGATTAAAGAATTGCATTCATTGCTAAATCCATATGTAAAACATTTGAGTAGGAATACAGCCGTGGTTGATATTTGGAATTTCATAATGAACAAAAAGAGAAATTGAAACTTCCATTGTATAAATGCCAAAGTCGAATTTGTTTGACATCTGATTGTTGGACTTCTATCACTCAAGAAGGGTAAATTTGTTTGACTGCTTATTATGTTGATAATAGTTGGAAGTTGAATAGCAAGATTCTTGCTTTTTGTAAAATGGAGCCTCCACACACTAGTTATGATTTGGCAAAATAAGTTTTTGATTGCTTGCTTGATTGGGGAATAGATCGGAAGAACTTTTCTATCACTTTAGATAATGTCAGTCCTAATGACGTGTTGCAAAATATTTTGAGTGAGCAACTAAAATTGCAAAATAGTTTATTGTGTAACGGTGATTATTTTCATGTGAGGTATAGTGCCCATATATTGAATCTTATAGTTCAAGAGGGTTTAAAGGTGGCTAATGGTGCTTTGCATAAGATTAGAGAGAGTATCAAGTATGTGAGAGCATCCGAGGCAAGAATGATAGCCTTTAAAGAATGTGTCCTTCAAGTGAGGGACATTGATACTAAGGTAGGTTTGAGAATGGATGTGCCCACTAGATGGAATTCCACCTATGTCATGCTTGAAAGTGCACTTAGATATCGACATGCCTTTGGAAGTTTGGCTATTCATGATAGAAACTACAATCATTGCCCCTCAAGTGATGAATGGAAAAGGGCTAAGAAGATGTGTAAGCTCTCGAGACCATTTTTTTCTTATAACTAATTTGATTCAGGTACTTGTTATCCAACTTCAAATAAATACTTCATACAAGTTTGGAAAATTGAATGTTTGTTGCTTGAAAATGCTAAAAGTGATGATCTAGTCATTAAAAATATGGCACAAAACATGATGACCAAGTTTAGCAAGTATTGGCATGAGTATAGGGAAATTCTTGTAATTGTGGCTGTTCTTGATCCAAGGATGAAATTTGATGCAATTTGGTTTTGCTATTCAAAGATTGATTCATCTACTTGTGAAGAGAAAATTAGTCAATTAAAGGTGAAGATATACAAATTGTTTGAAGAGTAGAAAGTAAGGTCACATGAATCAACTGCTTCAAATTCTTAAATTACACCTCCACCGATGCAACAGGTTTCTTATACAGAGGATGAGCAAGTGATGGATGCATTTGATGTAAGTTAAATATTATTTGAAGTCCATTTATTTTTCTTTTGTTATTTTGATATTATTTAATACTAACAATTAATTATTTTATTTTATTTCTCTTATAATGTCTTAGGAATATGTTGATTATTTTAGCCAACATGTTAATGACACTGGAATGTCTGAATTGGATCTTTAATTGGATGAAGGAAATCTTGATCCAAAGTTTTTTGACAAGTTAGATGTGTTGATGTATTGGAAGGATCACCGAGGCCGTTATCCAAACCTTTCTAAGATGGCTTGTGATGTGTTGAGTATTCCAACCACTACAGTAGCTAGTGAATCCGCTTTTAGCATCGATTCTCGTGTGTTAAACAAATACTATAGTTCACTTCTTCATGATAATGTTTAAGCCCTCATTTTAACTAGAAATTGGTTGAATGGTTTTGTTAAATCTGGTAATTTTTACAACTTATTAAGCATTTTGTTATTATACTAATTAATAGCTAATATCCAATGTTAACATGCTTTTTTTTTAATTGCAAATGAAGATAATGAAGATGTTGAAAGAGAGGAAGTGGTTATAGATTTAACCGTTTAAGACTCAAATGTTGTTAATGAACAAGGACAATGAGCTTTAGACCAAGTGATGACTATTTCCTTTCATCTTTCATATCTCATTTTATTTAAGCCAAAGTATTAGCTTTTGATTTTTTGGTCATTATCTTGCAGCTGCAGGGACTTTTAGTGAGCTTAGACTAAGTAATCAATGATATACTTCTTTCCCTATTTGTTATTTCTTTTGGTTTAAGTCTTCTTTTATTTATTTTCATGCTTTAAGAAATTGAAATTAATGTGTATTTGCTTTAACTTTTAATTTACAAAGGAATGGGCTACTGTAATTTTTTTGTTTTAATGGACTACTGTTGTAATTTTTTTCTTTACTGTAATTTTTTTTTCTACACAGGCTACTGCTGTTAAACGTTAGCAGCTGGGTGGCACATAGACGCAGGGAGCAATCAGGATGAGGATGTAGGGGGCAATCTGCCAATTTGGTACAGCATTGTGCATTGGTTTCGGTTTGAACTTTTGGAGGCATGGATTTGGGTTGTTTCATTAATCTATTTTTTGAGGATGTCTAGTGTAAGGTGCACTTGTCATATACTTATATTGGTGGTGTACTACTAAGTTGCTAAGGATTATCATTGTTTAGTATATGTTAGGTGTGGCAAGTTGATATAGCACATGGTTTAGTTTTACTTTTTAGAAGGATTTGTGCATATCAATTTGGTTTGGAATTGTAGCTTTGCCACATTAGCATTTCTTTTATCCTTTTTGTGATGTTTTTATGTCTATGTAATCATCTTTACTATTTATAATAGCATCATTAATGTTGATTTGTTAGGGAAGGCAATATTGAATGTGAATCAAGTGGTAGGTTAATAGGTTTAAAATACCTTCCAGATGGAGACCTATAAAATACATGTTCGTAGTTTGATCAATATCCTCTTCCTTTGGGATATAATAATTATATATATTTTAATACTATAATTGATATGCTTCCTTTTGTTGACAAGCACTGAGCAAGTGCACGAATTTTGGTTTCATGGAGACATGGACATTATTACATTGGTGTGAAAAAGAATCACTGTGTGAAAAAGAATGGTGCACTTTGGCTTCATAGGACTTTCCTAATTTTGGATTATTTACAGGAATTATTGTGTGTGGAATGAAAAAGAACATTAAAAAAATAATTTGATTTACACAAGTTATTCAATAAAAAAAATTATTTGTTTTAAAAATATATTTTTTTAAAATTAAGTGAGCCAACCCATATAACCCACCAACTCGTGGTGGGTTAAGCCGGGTTGGCAAATTCTTGGCTAGCCAAAAAAGTGAGCCAAGTTGGGCTTGTTCACTTTTTCCTTAACCCGTGGTGAGCCAACCCGAGTGAGTCAAGTTGGCTCACTTTGACAGCTCTAATTAACCGTTGTCATTACAACTTCGGCTCTATCTGCATTAGGAACAACTGACAAGATTTGTCTAAAATCACCACTAAGTACAACAACTTTTCCACCAAAAAGTTTTTCAAAACTATTTTGAACTTTAAATTGCATGATATCCTTTAATGTTCTATCAAGAGCTTCAAATGCCCATTTATTGACCCTTGGTGCTTCATCCCAAATGATCAAAAATGCATGTTGTAATAACTCAGCCTATAAACTTCCTTGTTTAATACCACAACAAGAATCCTCATTTAACATTAATGGGATTGCAAATTAAGAATAAGTAGTTTTACCACCAAGAACTAAAAGAGAAGCAATGCCACTGGATGCAACATTTAGCACAATTTTACTTTCAAACCGTAATTCATAAGACAATATTTTCCACAAAAATGTTTTGCCAGTACCACCATATCCATAAACAAAGAAGAACCCACCATTTCCTAAACAACATGCTTGACAAATTTCATCGTACACATTCCTTTGATCTTAATTGAGCATGACAACATGTTGATCAAGTAAAGCTTGCATTTCATTAACATCAAAATTAAACTCATTAAACAGCAATATATTACCAAATGTGTTGAGATCACCACCATTAGGGAACGACGTTGATTCAAAACTTTTCAACGACTTTCCATTGCCAACCAATAGTTTTTCAATCTATATTAAACAAAGTCTCTTTAAAGTAACATCATCAATGATCAAATCTAAAAAAGAATAAATTAGAAATTAAAATATTGTATTTACAATATTAAAAAATAAATAAATAATAAGTTATAACAAAATTACTTAGAGATTTAAGTTCTCTTCTTCTATCATATAAGATACCATCAGCTAACAAATGCCATGTTTCTTGCCATACATCCAAAGGTTTTGACATAAGCAAACTAACAAATAATCTTCTAAGATAATACCGGATGCAAACTTAGCCGCTTCATTAATTCCATCAATAAATTCTCTGTCATCAGTCAATAAACCTAATGCATTGCATACATCACGAAAACTTTCATATATAGTTCCATTAATAATCCTCAACTCTTCATATGTAGTGCACTCTATTTGCACATTAAGCAATAACCGCAAATAATATAATTCACCTGATCCAGGAGGAAAATAAGTTAATATTCTAATAAAAAACCCACTTTTTTTAGGTCGTCATTCTTGTAAATTAGAATCATAAACAAAAACCTCAGGAAATTGAGGAAAAGTGAGTTTTTGCCCCTCTGGATACTTGGCATTAGCATCCATCCATGTAAGGAAAATTGTTTTCTTATCAATGTTTCGAGCAAGAACATTATCAATCCTCTCTGTATCACTAAAAATAAAAACTTGTTGTTTAGGTAGATGGAAATTCAATCTTTAAACAGAAGGCCACTTCACATGAATATCAAATGAAAATATACACCAAGCAGATTCACATGGAAATAAATATATACGATCATAATATTGTTTGATCTCATCAACTTCCTAGACAATATTTCCTGCTTCATCATTGCTTGATATTGACAATGTTACCCTATTAACACCTTTATTTATATACTTGAACAGGTACTTGATTGAGTTATTCTTATTACAATACTCAATATTTATATAGGCCTGATATTTCATGAATAACAATGGATTATATGGAACGATAAATCTATTATCCAATTTAACTCTTTTTCATCTAATATATACTCCATTATCTCTTCTTCTATACATAGCAAAACCATCATTATCAAATGAAGTATTATTCACGAACTTCTTAGGAAAAAATTTTGAGCATTTACCATCTTTCATACATGGAGAGTTTCTTCTACTAAGACCAGAAGGACCGTGAACCATATATGTTGAAACTGTCTCAAAAAGTTTAGGAAATTTCTCTAGATTAGGAAATTTAGCAGATATAATAGAATCAATCTTTTCAATACAATCAATTTTATCTCTTGCATCCAACCAAAGTAAAATATATGCATGAGGTAAACTTCTTTTCTAAAATTCAATAATATACATGCCTACATAAAATATAATATGGTGAATATTAAAATAATCATTTTCAATATTAAAAAAAAATTAAAAGAAATACCTATAATAGCTTTTCCAAAAAAATTTCCTTTCTTGAAATTAAACATTAACTGTTGTAATTTTATGTGAAACAATCTACATAAGATGTTTAGTCTATCATATGCATTCAATCCTTTTTTATCAATGTACCTCTGAATCTCAATCGACTTTGGATTGCATGTAACTGTTAAAAACAAATCAGGATAGCCAAAACGTCCACATATAGCCATCACATCTTGACAATTGTTAAACATGTAACGAAATCCACAACAAAAGATGATGGCAACACAATCCTAGAACTAATAGTAGAAGGTTCAATGTCACCACGATTAACAGCTTCTTGAATTCCTGACAAAAAATATTTTCTAATGTTGTTTTGATTATGTCTGATATATGATAACCTTTGAGATTTAATAATTGAATATGTGTCCACCAAAAAATTGTTGAAATAATCTTCAACTACTTAATATTACACCATTTTCATTTCCTCTATTTTGAATTCTAAAAGATATAAACTCCCTTAATGAAATATGTTTCCTTGTTTCATTTCGACTTCTTTCACAAAGATACTAAAAACGTATATTTTCTTGAACACCATCTTCACTATAAGGAAACAATAAGGGATATTGTCGAGGAATAAATGTTGTATGTGCCTCATGTATTCTTTGCAACTCACCATCATGAGATGAAACAATCACATCTTTACCACAATCAGAAGCATTGAAGTCACCAACAATTAAAGCAACAACTTCATCAACACATGGTAAATTATATGTTCGTGGATCATTTAACTGCTTTTTAAATAGTCTTAGAGATAACTTTGTTGAGGACCTACTTGAAGGACAATCTTGAACTTGTCTAAAAATTTTTGCCAAAACATTATTTTGATCCACCATATTTAATAACTCGACAACTAAAGTTGAATTAAATTCGTAATCTGATTCTACACTCCTACAAAAAAAAGAAGAATATATATATATATATATATATATATATATATATAAAAACCTAATTATGATTTTTTATCCTTGAATAATTTAAAATATAAATAAATAAGCATAAATAAAACAAACCTGAAACAATATATATATTCTATATTTAATTCTGGAAAATCGGGAAGGAATCTAAAAATTCTGATCCCCACGATTAAACTCAGAATATTGAAAACTATCTAATCGTGATTTTCAATAATTTTTCCAAGTTGAAGTCCGGAGAAATTCGAAAATGACGATTTTGTCCTTATTTGTCAATATTAAGGGCTGACATGAGAAAAAGATTCAATTGATATTAAAATGTCAAATTGAGTTTAAAATCATGTCATATGTATTAAAATATAATTTTGGGAATTTTCTAAAATTCCTGTACAACATGACCAAAATACCCCTAGTTGTCAAATAACCAACTCAGTATTGGTTTGACATCCAAAAATGATGAAAATGATATTTTTAGTACATTTCTAGGTAAAATATGTAATTTTATAATTTTCATAAAAATTTGAGCATTTATTGAATTAAAATGAATTTAATATGAATTTTCTAAGCTTAAAATATATAATATATATATTTATAATTCGAAAAAAATTAAAATTTATTTTTAGAAATTATTTTTGATGAAAAATATTACATTTGTTCAGATTTATATTTAAATTAATTATTTTGGTATTAAAAGTTAATTTTTTTCAAGTTTAGGCAATTTTATCGGTACCGGATAATTAATTAACAGTCAAAATTTATACTGAGATTCTTTGGGACAGCTGCTATCCCACGTTTCTGATCTACCAAAACGTGATTCACCACCTACTTATATATGTGTCCCTAATTTTCAATTAAACATAAATCAAAAATTGTATTTTTGACATCATGGATGATCTCATCAATGGACACCTAGGTTCATTTTTTTCCTATAAATAGCCATCACTTAGAACTGAATTTTTCATCCCATTCCTCCTTTCACCACCGTAAGCTTCCGTAGAGAAATTTTCTCTCTTTAGAAAATTTTCTTTTACTTTGTTTTTATGCTAAAATTCTACTAGTTTTCCGATAACTAGTAAAAATCCTCTTCCTAGGAGCTCTGTACCAACAACTTCACCAACTCTTTGAGGTAATGGGGGGAGTGGGGTTGGTTCTAAATTTCAATTACTTTGCATGTTGGTAGGAAGGGTTTTCCCCTAAACCCGTTTAGGCTTTAGTTTTATTATTAATATTATTGTTATATTATTTGATGTTAAACTTTAAATTTTGCTAAGTTATTATTTTGCTCAAATTTAAATTATTAAATTATACCAAGCTGTTACTCTGCTCAATTTTAGAAAATTAAAATGCACTTGCTAAGCTGTTACTCTGCTCATTTTTAGAAAATTAAAATGCATTTACTACGATGTTACTCTGCTCAATTTTAGATAATTAAAATACTCTTATTAAGTAGTTATGCTGCTCAAATTTAGACAACCATAGTATAATTATTAAGTTGTTATACTGCTCGAATTTAAATAATTACAGTAGAATTATTAAGCTGTTATACTGTCCAAATTTAGAAAAAATATTTTTAGCTATTATGATAAATAATTAAATTATCAAATTTTAGTAATACTTAATTAGTTTAGCAAAAATAGTAGAAGAAATAAACCATAAATCTCATAATATGAAACTAAAGATAGAAATTATTTTATGAGCTATTTATGAATTTATTTTTAGAAAACTACTATAGAAATTTCAGTTTAAGTTCTTATCGTTCAGGTAAGGTCTAGACACACTAATAGACCATCTGTAAAAATTTCATAAATTTTAAAGCTTATTTAGTACTTCTAATTGTGCTCTATAAGTGCCTGTGGACACATTTTTCTTAGAAATACTAAATTTCAAAAATTTTCAAAAAAATTCTAAAAATTCATGATAAAATTATAATTATTTTTCTAAGTTTAAAAATTATTTTTATGGAATTTTTTGACCATTCTATGATTTATTTCTTAATTATCAGTCTTTATTTTAATTTGTATATCTTTATTTTTATTGAATTATTGCTTATGTGCTTTAATTTGAATTATGACTTATGTGAATGATATGTATGGATCAAATCTCTGTATATAAGGCAAAGATATTAGTAGAAATTATATTGGTGCTCAAATACTTGAGACCAGAATGAATCTTTAGAAATTAATATATTAGTGAGTAATGTAAAGCAAGGGACATGCAGTGGCATGACACCCTGTTAGGGAAGCTACAGTTTGGTACACTGAGGAATGAAAGGCAGGGACCCATTTGGGAGGTCTCGGGGATAGGCATCGAGTGGTGAAAGTCCTAATAGCCAGGGTAGTGCCCGTAAGCTAGGATATTCACCTGACCAAGCTCGATAACCCCGACAACTGCTCAGCATTTCGAGATTGGTTCGAGAGTATACCTCTATAAATGGACGTCCTGACTGATATTTGTTCCTCATTGATGATGAAGACTGTACCATGTGATGATGTTGATGAGGTATATGTACTCCCAGTCACTTCCCAGGTTTTGTTGAGAATTATTGCTCACTGATGGGAAGTATGGATCCATACCAAGTCAAGGGTAGTATAGTATAACTTAGAATAAACCCTAGGTTCCCTTCATTAATTGTATTTAAATTCCTACCATACATGTGAAAGTGATTTAGAACAAATCACCTCACTCCATTATTTTTGTTATGCATGTTGAATCGTGATTATTGAAGATGATAACAATGCCTGATGATGCTGAGGAAGAGCCAGAGGATACTTCTCCAAATTTGAAGACCTAGTTTATAATATTTTCTTAAGGGATAGGGTAGATAAACACTGCTCTGTATAGGATCCTTTTTTTTATGTATATATTGGGTTAGGTAGTATATATCTTTTAATGTACTTTGTTTTCTCTTTGACTATTATGTATTACTTAAACCATGATGTACAGTTGGATATATATATATATATACATAAGCAGTTTTTATCATTTCACTTCTATTTCTAAATTCTGTTCTGCTAGTATCAAAAAAAATAATTTTACTCAAATTTTCATCAACTTAAAGTAATAATTAAATTAATATGAATTATAATTAAAGGAGTGTTACACAACTAAGCAAATTTTGGACTTTGTCCAGCAATAGGCAACAAACTGCTAATTCTATGATAATTTTGCCCACTTATAACAAATTGTAAAGGAGCTCCACCATTATTACATGTAGTTTAAATTTTTCCACCTACTGAAGTAAATGCAAACATAGAGTTATATGTTCTAATATTCTTCAAGAATTGAGAACTTCTATCATCATTACCATTAAACAAATTCACCAATAACAATGGAGGTGTCCTCAAATAAGCCAAACATATTTTTCCTCTCATACAACACAAGGAAAATTCAACAAATTCCACCTATATTGCTATCAAACAAACTACAACTGGAATCACGGCTGTTTTCTGCCAAATTACTTTGATTATTACATTCATTCATTGCATAAAACACAAAATATAAGTTTTGCATAATGTGAACACCTATTTTTGTCTACTATTTATTTAGTTCTTATTTATAATTATTATTTTATTATTATTATTTATTTATTTATTTATCTATTTATTTATTTATTTTCTCTTTCTTTGTCCTCTTTTAGTTGTTATTTGACTTGGGCTAACATAGGCCCAAAATTGGTCCCTTTTCCTCTTTAAATTAATTTGGGCCCTAAATTCGAGATTAAAAAAATATATAAAAAAAAGGTGAAAACAGACAAAAAGCAAATATGAATGGGTCATAAAAGCCCAATTGTTATCAGTCCAAATAAAGTTCATACAGAAAGATATACAAAAAAAATATAAAATACATAAAACGAAAAAAAAGAAGAGAAGAAGTCAGCATTATTGTTTTAGGAAACTCTGAATTGATAGCCCATCATACGACAGTGGTTTTAGCCTTCTTGATGAATTTAGGTGCCTCCAAGGTAACAGCTACCAGGTAGCTTGTAGCAACACTTTCGTCTGTAGGTCATAAATTCAGGCTAGTCCAGAGATACAACAAAGGAATAAAACAAATTTGACAGAATGCAGAAAGGAACAAGTGCATCATCCCTCGGGCTAGCTTCTCAAATCAAAACAAATTCAATTAAGAGTTTGCTATAAACAGAAGCTGAATTTGGAAATTGAATAAAAAATTAAAAATTAAGGCTTAAACAGAACAAATATACCAATGGAAAGTCAAGTCAGTGCCTCTGTGATTTGAATTTTGACCTTGCAAAGAAAAGGCAATTTTTCTCTAATCAATAAGGTCATGCCAGAAAAGAAAAAGGATGAAACAGAAAGGATTTTTTACCTTCACGTGAATTTGAACCCAAAGCTTCCTTGTGCCTATAAATTGGCCCAACAGAGAACCACGAAGGGGTTATGTGATATGTTTGGAAATCACACATAGAGAGAGAAGGGAAAGGAAACTACATCAAAGGGTTACCAATTCTCAAATAAGCTGAAGAATGGGCTGCATCTGGGTGTGAGAAAAAGGTCAACACTCCCGCGTTCAAGCACCACCTTCCGCAGCTTCTTCAATCTCAGACATCGACATTCTACAAGCTAAAGGCGAGAGGTCGGTGAACATTTAGCTTTAAACTTTACCTACTTGCTTTGTAGTATGCATTGTATTTTATTCACTTTGATACCCCTGTTTTACAAACACACACAGACAAGCACATAATCAACATTTCACAATGTAGTGGTTAACTGTAATGACGGTTCAGATAATAAAATTAGATCAAGATCAATCCCACGAATGCATCAAGTACCAAACCTTTTACTGTGTATCAAGCATTTGATCTTCTGTAAATGAAAAACCAAACCAATGCAAGTACTCCTGTAATTAAAAAAAGAACCAATTAAAATAGAAAAAAAAATATAACAGATTCATCATTCGCGCCCTCTTTCTCGCTTGAGAGAAACTCCAATGTTGCTGCAAACCACCAAAATCAAAAGAAACAAAAAAAAAAAAAAAACCCAATCCAAAGAGGGAAGAACAAAGGTCAAGCAAAAAAAAGAAAAAAATGGCCGCTGCGGTTAGCACTGAGTCGATACCGCCAAGTTGCCGCGATGGTGGCGTTGGCACACCACAAAGGCGTTGCTCCGTCATAGTACCGTTGACGAGCTCTCTCTCTCCCTTAGTCGTTTGATGAACGCAATCATCTTGCTGGACCCGTTGTCTTGCTCGCGTCAGAGTCATCGCCGGCAACAGCCCCATCGCCTCGCGATCGATGCATGCGCAAGCCCCCAACCACTACCGTCACCTTACACGCAAACTGCGACCTCACTATGTATGAACCCCAACCCCGCGCAACTCTAATCATTAATCATCGCCATGCGCACACCTTCACCGATGCCGGCCACAATACTGGCTCACCGCATCGACTTTGGCGCAAGGAATCAGAGCCGTAAGCTACACCATTCCAACTTCCCGTTCCTAAAGCTTCTTTCAACGCATAGGCTAACGACAAATCTAACCTGAACCCCTTTGTAGCCTCTGTTCCAATATTTTATCCTAGGTTACGCTACAGCGACACTCAGTCCAATCCAGTTTGGATTTTATTATGGCTGATTGCATTTGGGCTTTACTCTGTAGATGGTTTTAATCGAAAGTGTTTTTAGGCTTGTATATTCTTTTTCACTTGAAACTTGTAGTAAAAAAAAAGACAATAATTATCTATGGTTTTTGATATATATATATATATAAACCTTACCATTTATAAAAATGAGATAGCTGCGAAGCATTAATAGGATCGTCTTAAACAAATATATTAGCTAACTAATATCAACAAAATTAAAACAATGCTTTGAAAAAAAAAACGTAGAGTTATGATAATAATAATAATAAAAATAACAAAACTAAAGTCGATAAAATCAAGTTTATTTTTTATTTTTTATTAATAAAACCCAATAGGAAAAGAATTAATTGGATGTGACATCCTCTTGATTCTAGAGTTTAAGGATACAAGTTGTGACAATTTGTTGTCTTAAAGCTTTTTCTCTAAATTAAAAAACGCAAGAAAATAAGAATGAAAATTAATGATTGTAATAGTAATAATAACACAATTTTAAGTAAAATTGTTCCACAATTATCAAAACTAATTTTATAATTTAATTTAAAATTATGATAATAACCAAACCTCGAATAGAATAGAGATTGATTGAATGTAACATCTTCTTAATCTTGAGATTTTAAGGCATAGGTTGTACAGCTTAATGTATTAAAACTCAACTCTAAAAAAAAATGTTAAAATAAAATTTGTATTGAATCAAAACTAAAATAATAGATCGGCTTGGGTGTACACCTATGTCCATTTCATATTAGGATGTATGAGCCATGATGGCTCAGAAATCTCAAAATCAAAATAATAAAAAAATAAAAATTGAAAAAAACGTCAACACATAAATATTTTTTACTAAAACAACTACATGAGTTTAATTTTTCATTGCACCGAGAGATACGTAGGAGCAAGGGTCCATTCTTGTCGATCTCAAAAATAATAAAATTTAAGATAAAATAAAAATATTTTTTATAATAATAAAATTCTTCTTGTAATTATTTTTTAGGATAAGATAAATATTTTAAAAGTCATTAATAATTTGCTTAATCAATTAGAGGTAAACCGTCTTTATGATGGACATTGTAGGATGTTAATACCTTCTCTACACGTAATTGACTCTCGAACCCAAAATCTGATTTCATAGACAATTTTTTTTTTAGGTTTTTCCAATGTTTTTTCTTAATAAATATTGGTGGCGACTCTTCTTTTTTTAAAATCTTTTTTGCCGTCCCGCCGCGACCCCGGTTGCGACACATAAGAATAAGATATTTCTCTAATTTAAGAAAATAATAACAACAAAAATAAGTCAAAATTAAAACCTAACTATAATGAATACAACCAAATCTTGATTTAAATGTATCTTTAAAATTTGACTGTGTTGCACTTTCGCTCTCGCTAATATTATCTAAATGAACTTGTCTTCGACGTTTTCTCATTTCTGCACACTATATTTGAGTAATGGATAACAAATTAACAATAAGCAGATATATAAGTTATTGTATATCAATATGTCAAGAGTGAAATAAATAAAGAGTCAAACAAAAAGCATTATTTTTATTTTCAAGCACTTTATCATCAAAGATTCCAAAAACAAAATACTGTACTATCCAAAACTCTAAATAAAGAAGCTAAAGGAGTACATATAGCGAGAATAAATTAAAAATATTAGAACAAAAATTAAAGAATAATCAAAGAATAAATAAACAAAAAAGAAAGGGATAAATAAAAAAGAAGGAGGAAAAAATGCTCAAAAAATATAGAAGAAAAAAAAGGAGTCTAAACATACCGGTATTAAAGAGTTGAACCAATTTCTCTTCTGCATAAACCGTTATACCAAAACAAAAACGTGTGTGATGTTAGAAAAATCCATTGAATAGAATCCACGCAATGAATCAACAAATCAAGTGAAGTAACCAACTTATATAGAGAAGAAATGATAGGATAAACAATACTTGACCTACATTTAATAACATGGCAGTGTATCAGAAAAAGTACGACAATACTACAATATTACAGGTTCAAAATTCCATTATAAGCTGTCAAATAACGTCATCAAGATATATAAAATAAAAGAATGATTCTCATATTTTCTTTTAGACATCATCCATTTATTATTTATTTTTATTGATAAAAAATTATCTATTAAATGTTGCACGCTGCATTTAAACTAACCTCATACTTTTTAGTTTGTGTTGTAACTTATTTCTAACCTTTATCAACTATAGTCACAACTTATAAATGACATTTAAATTAAATATTTTAAACAAATAAATATAATTCCTTTCAATGTTTTTCACTTTATAAATTAGTATTACAATTTTTTAAAAATCAATTAAATGCAATATTTAACTATAACTTAAATCTTACAGATTACATACTACAAATATTTAATTATACATTTATATTTATCTGTACAATTCTAAAATTTTGGACATGATAGATAACAATTAAATTCCTCTTCATAATATTAAATCAAAATTTTTATCTTTTAATGGTCATTTTACATAGATACCACAATGAATTAAAATCCACTGATATAACAATATATAAATTTGTACTAAATTTTATATCATGTATTACTTAAATAAAAACATAAATTGCCATCACACATAAAAAAAATAAAACTTTAATGTAGAACGTAAAGAATAAGAAAAAAAAGGAAGAATTTGCATTAAACATAACCATTACCTAAGCTAACATCCAGAAATATCCTAATTACTATAGAAAATATCCTAAATTTCACTAAATCGTTAAAATGTAAAATATAAATATGTTTATTTTAGTAAATTAAATATCTTAACTTATTATAGGGAACAAAATTATATAGTCATTTAAGGTCATGTATAATTAAAAATACTAATAAACAATTATTATAAATTATCAAAAGTTAATATATTACAAATTTTTACATTAATATTAATAACATTATTATTATTATTTACACACACACACACACATCCACACACACACACACACATATATATATAGGGCATTTTAAATGAGAAACTTCTTAAAATGAGAAATGGAAACTATTAATAGTATCCATTGATTGACAATTAAAAATAACAAAAAGTTGAAATTAAACTCAATTAAACACTTTTTATGAGACCACCATTGTCGCTGCCTTCACCACTACTGCCACCACCACTTTTGTCACCACTGCCACCATTACTATTGTCGCTACTACCACCATTATTGCCACCTTCACCACCATTATTGTCGTTGCTACCAGCACCATTTAATTTTAGTTGTATTTTTTTTTTAATTATGACCTAGGTGTTATCATTAAAAGTTTTCATTTTCTCATTATAAGAGTTTCTCATTAGAAACGTTCCCTATATTATATTATAGTAATTATAATATGTAATGAAATATAATATAAATTAAACAAAAATAATTATATTTCAATATGAATAGATACCAAAAACTAAAGTCATAACAATTGAATGATACAATTAAATGAAAAAAAAACTTAGGATCAAATTGAGAATGAAAATGAAGAGTCTAATGCTTAATAACTTTTAAAAAACTTGATTGCAAGGGAAAAAAAGGTTTTACAAAACTTGCTTCCCAAACGCATCAACTAATTAATTTAAAAAAAAAAAATCTTTTCTAACACTATACTGAATAATATAAAAAAGAAAGAATATTTTGAACTTAATAAGATAAGGTATTATTTAATAATAATGGGTTGGTCAATAAAAATATAGAAAAATTAAATGCAATCAATTTCGCTCTAATATACATCGTCTAACTTATAACAATCCTTACCTGACTATAAATATTAATTAATATTAATATTAAACGTAATTAAAGGTTCTATTATAGAATAGAATAGATACATAGCAAAGTATGAAAAGTCACGTCGATTGATTGGACAAAGTTTAATAATAAATATAATTCCTTTTAATGTATTTATTTTCATAAATTACCATTAGAATTTTTTTCAAAAATTAATTAAATATAATTTTTAACTATAAATTAAATCTTACTGATTCATACTAAAAATATGTAATTTTACATTTATACTTATCTGCACAATACTGAAAATTTTGCCGAGATAGATAATAATTAATTTACTTTTAATAATATCAAATCAAAAATTTTATCTTTTAATAATCATTTCCACAGACACAAACATGTGTTAAAATCCACTGATATAACAATTATAACAATAAAAAGTACTAAATTTTATATCTTATATTAGTTAAATAAAAACACAAATTGTGTTCACAAAATAAAATTAAAAATTTAATATAGAACTTAAAGAATAAAAAAAAAAGAGGAAGAATTTGCATTAAAAATAACCATGACCTAAATTAACATTCGTAAAAAAATGTCTAGGAAATTATGCTGGTATAAGTTAATAATATATAATATACATCGTCTAAGAATATAAATCATTTGGTTCATCACTATAAATATTAACTAATATTAATATTAATAGTAATTAAAGATTCTATCCTAGAATAAATAAATAGCAAAAAAATAAAAGTCATGCCGATTGATTTGATGAAGTTTAATAATAAAATTGTAATTGAAACTCAAGAGTCAAGAAGTTAATGACCTTTTATAAATGCAAAATCAATCGCCATTTAATAATTTTTAGAAAATTAAAAAAATATCATTTCAACGCATATAAATGATGAGAAGTCACTATGCATATTACTCACATTCAAAGACAGATTCTATCTGAGAGAATTTGAAGAATCAACAATGGATATTATCAAACTCAACGGAAATGCCAAAGTTTTCCCATCATAGAGGTCAGTAAAAACCCAGTGCAGATTACTAATACAATCTTTATATTCTAAAAACATAACCTTCATTTCTATCCCCACTCTATAAAAATTAGGCTAGTTTCATTCATCATGTAGTCAATGATGATGATTGTCTACAAGTTGAGTTGAGAATTTTTTAGTTTGTTCCTAATTTGATGCTGTTATCTTTTTTACCTGATAACTCTTGTAGATTGTTCCATCAGCTTTTCTATTTAATGTTCTTCACTCCTACTATATACACATACGAAAAATATTTACTTTCCAATTCAAATTTCAGACTTTGCATGTCACTTAAGCAATAACTATCTTCAAGTTTTTTACTTTTTATCTTAGTTCGATGGTCTTCAAGTTCTTATCTTTCTAATAGGCTTCTCTTTAATATTTGATTGCAAGTTGTGATATTTGTTCTTTTCATTGAGTATAATATAATAAAATTTTATTTATTTTGAAAACAAAATCCAAAAAATATTTCTAAACTTAATATGATTGAAGTAGATTTGATACATTCTTTATGTAAATTGATTTAATTATTAATTCTTCAAATACTTCCTAATTTATTTCTTTTTTTGAACAAAAGGTCCATTAGCTGATTTTTGTATGCGAACATTCACAGCACAAGGCAAAGGAGAAGAGGTATAAATTTTTATGTTATTTTCTCTATGTCCTTTTTATAAGCAACAATGCAATACAAAAAAATAATATAACTTATAAAAAGAAAAATCTATTAACTTCATCTCGTAAAATGTAATTAATATAAATATATACAAATATTACATGATAAGAATAATAGGTTCTAATTAAGGTATATTTTGGATTATTTTCCATTTTTTATATATAATAAGGATTTTTGTATCTATATTTTTTAGCTAATAACTCTTGTAGATTTATTCATCAGCATTTCTATTTAATGATCTTCACTCCTACTATATCCACATAAAAAAAAAATTTACTTTCCACTTAAATTTCAGACTTTGCATGTCACTTAAGCAATAATTATCTTCAAGTTTTTTACTTTTTATTTTAGTTCGGTGGTCTTCAAGATCTTATCTTTCTAATAGGTTTCTCTTTAATATTTGATTGCAAGTTGTCATATATGTTCTATTCATCGAGTATAATATAATAAAATTTTATTTATTTTGAAAACAAAATCCAAAAATATTTATGAACTTAATATGATTGTAGTAGATTTAATACATTCTTTGTGCAAATCGATTTAATTATCAATTCTTTAAATACTTCCTATTTATTTCTTTCTTTGAACAAAAGGTCCATTAGCTGATTTTTGTATTCAAACATTCACAGCACAAGGCAAAGGAGAAGAGGTATAATTTTTTATTTTATTTTATCTATTTCCTTTCATAAACAGCAATGCAATATAAAAAAATAATATAAATTGTAAAAAGAAAATCTATTAACTTCATCTCGTAAAATGTAATTAATATAAATATATTTATAAATAAAATATATATATATATATATATATATATATATATATATATATATATTACATGATAAGAATAATAGGTTCTAATTAAGGTATATTTTGGATTATTTTCTATTTTTTATATTTTTTCGTATGCATACTAAGGATTTTTGTTATAATTTTTTAATAATATTTATAGTTATATGAATATGAACATATTTATATTTATAGGTTGTTACATATTTATATGAATATTTATAGTAATAATATTTTGTTACTTTACAAAATAGAAGGATGAACAAATACAGAACTGCCCATTTTAAGGCTACAGTTCTTGGTAATGAGGTGAGCATCTCACTTGTAAGAACATACTTACATTATATTTTTATTAAATTATATTGTTTAGAACATTGATAAATTTGATATTTATTACAGGATAAAATTGTAATTGCGAAAATTTCTATAGATGCTGGGGAAAAGATTTAGGAAAGAATGTCAAACTGGACAACGATGGAAATGTTTTCACGGTTCAAATTTATGTTGGTCTGAATGAAAATTATCTGAACACTAAATTCTTGAAAGGTGTAAAAGGGTTGAAGGAAGTGTATCGCGTTACATCTGGTGCTTCTATTTACTTCCATTACATTGGAAAAAGATTCATTCAAAATAAGATTTTCGAATATTGCAAGACCAAGGACAAGAAGACAACAAATTAACCAAAGCAGACCTGCAAGACAAAATGGCTTGACGAACATGATAAAATTATTGGAGAGTAAAATAACTACTGCCCAGCTCAAATCGTGGCAAACATTGGTAATATTACATTTACTGATTCATTTTTTTATGTTTTTTCTATTATCTAATCTATAGTGTCGCAACCGGGGTCGCGGCGGGATGGCGAAAAAGAGCTTTAAAAACAGGGAGTCGCCACCAATATTTATTAAGAAAAAACATTGGAAAAACCTAAAAAAAAATGGTTTAAGAAACCAGATTTTAGGCTCGGGAGTCAATTACGTGTAGGGAAGGTATTAGCATCCTACAACATCCGTCGTAAAGACAGTTACCTCTAATTGATTAAGCAAATTATTAATGACTTTTAAGATATTTATCTCACCTTAAAATAGTTGCAAGAAGAATTTTATTATTATAAAAAATATTTTTATTTTATCTTAAATTTTATTATTTTTGAGATCGACAAGAGTGGGCCCCTGCTCCTACGTATCTCCCAGTGCAATGGAGAATCAGACTCACGTAGTTCTTTTGTAGAAAATATTTGTGTGTTGTTATTTTTTTAATTTTGTTTATTAAATTTTAGGATTTTTAAACCGTCACTACTTATATGTCCTAAAAATAGAATCAACAAAGGTATACACCCAAGTCAATCCATTGAAGCAAATTAATTTTAGTTTAACATTTCTAATTTTAGAGAGGAATTTAAAGACATCAAGTTGTCACAACTTGTGCCTTAAAAAACCTTAGGATTAAAAAGATGTCACATCCAATTAATCCTTTCTCTAAAAAATTAATTAAATATAAAATATTTCTAATTTGAAAAGGACATACAAAGAATAAAATTTAACAAAACAACAATGACAAAAGAAAATAAACATATATATAAAAAAGATAAGATAGACAAATTTACCTCAAGATATAATTTGTGATGAACACAAAACAATCCACCACAAGCTTTTAATAAAAGCTCCAAGAGAAAAAAATAAAAGAGATAATAAAAAAAGATTAAACTTTCATAGGCTCCATGCTTTGTATTAAGCCCATAATTAATGGATGTTTTTCTTTTCCTCTCTTATTGCTTGGTAGACACCTCTTTATATAGGGGAAGGAGAAGATGCATGAATGTAGATTGTCCAATGTGGGACTTTTAAGTGAAGAGAAGGTAATGTGGGACTTGAGTTTTTTTATGATTAAATGACTCACTTCGGGGTTGATTTTCATCAAAATAGAAGTTGATTTTAGTTTTTGAGATAGAGAGATGAGTTGTAAATTTTTCTACAAGCTTTCCAACGGTGCAAAGAATACCTCAAACGGATAAGTATAACTCAAGATACAACATTGTCTTTCCATGGTATTTATCATAAAAAAAAGAGCTTTTTTTTTCAAAAGTTCTCTTATTTCTTTTTTCTTTTTTTTATATTTTATTTTCATTTACCCGGACAAAATTGGGTGTTCACAAATTTGAATTTTGAAATGGTGTGATAATAGTTGTAGTCCTTATAAAATTTTGTTCTCTTTAATATATCAATTTTGAAATTAAGTGGTCTAACTATTTGACCAATTTTAATGGTCATTTTATATAAATTAGAATTTTTTATTTTGAATATTATATTATAGTTTTTTATTATTACATGGAAAGAATAAATATATTATTGACTTTAAAATATTAACATTTATTCCTATAATAAATAATTTATTGCTATTGTTATAGATCTATTTGTGAGTGGAAATTTGTAAGTAATTTGTAAGTGAAAATGATTGATATTTTAAATTTGTTCTATTTATAAAGAACACACAATAACTATATATATATATATATATATATATATATATATATTATAAGACAAGAAATAAAGCTTTTTGATATTGGATAGTTCCTAAAAATAAAAAAAACATGAAATTGTTCAGGATATATAGAAGAACGATATTAAAAGCAAATAGAAACTAATTAAAAGCATATAGAAATTAATATAATTGTTTAAGACTACTCAAACACCACAAATTTTCATGTGCAGGTGGTTATCTCTGTTAGCTTTCCAAATTGCTACTTTGTTTATGTTGGTTAAAAAAAATTTCTTCCAAAAATTGTACCATCATACACCCATAGCAACTTGATTTGGCTGTGAACTGTCATACCACTTTATTTCCCAAATCTCCTACTCATTATTTGGTAACACAACTGTAATGGATTTTAGCCTTTTTTTGAAATGATCCATGACTATGTCGGTAGGAATTACGTAAATTTTGGAAGCTATATGTGAACACCCAATTTTGTCCGGGTAAATGAAAATAAAATATAAAAAAAAGAAATAAGAGAACTTTTGAAGGAAAAAGCTCTTTTTTTTTATGATAAATACCATGGAAAGACAATGTTGTATCTTGAGTTATACTTGTCCGTTTGAGGTATTCTTTGCACCGTTGGAAAGCTTGTAGAAAAATTTACAACTCATCTCTCTATCTCAAAAACTAAAATCAACTTCTATTTTGATGAAAATCAACCCCGAAGTGAGTCATTTAATCATAAAAAAACTCAAGTCCCACATTACCTTCCCTTCACTTAAAAGTCCCACATTGGACAATCTACATTCATGCATCTTCTCCTTCTCCTATATAAAGAGGTGTCTACCAAGCAATGAGAGAGGAAAAGAAAAACATCCATTAATTATGGGCTTAATGCAAAGCATGGAGCCTATGAAAGTTTAATCTTTTTTTTATTATCTCTTTTATTTTTTTTCTCTTGGAGCTTTTATTAAAAGCTTGTGGTGGATTGTTTTGTGTTCATCACAAATTATATCTTAAAGTAAATTTGTCTATCTTATCTTTTTTATATATATGTTTATTTTCTTTTGTCATTGTTGTTTTGTTAAATTTTATTCTTTGTATGTCCTTTTCAAATTAGAAATATTTTATATTTAATTAATTTTTTAGAGAAAGGATTAATTGGATGTGACATCTTTTTAATCCTAAGGTTTTTTAAGGCACAAGTTGTGACAACTTGATGTCTTTAAATTCCTCTCTAAAATTAGAAATGTTAAACTAAAATTAATTTGTTTCAATGGATTGACTTGGGTGTATACCTTTGTTGATTCTATTTTTAGGACATATAAACTGTGACAGTTTAAAAATCCTAAAATTTAATAAACAAAATTAAAAAAATAACAACACACAAATATTTTCTACAAAAGAACTACGTAAGTCTGATTCTCCATTGCACTGGGAGATACGTAGGAGCAGGGGCCCACTCTTGTCGATCTCAAAAATAATAAAATTTAAGATAAAATAAAAATATTTTTTATAATAATAAAATTCTTTTTGCAACTATTTTAAGGTGAGATAAATATCTTAAAAGTCATTAATAATTTGCTTAATCAATTAGAGGTAACCGTCTTTACGACGGACGTTGTAGGATGCTAATACCTTCCCTACACGTAATTGACTCCCGAGCCTAAAATCTGGTTTCGTAAACCATTTTTTTTTAGGTTTTTCCAATGTTTTTCCTTAATAAATATTGGTGGCGACTCCCTGTTTTTAAAGCTCTTTTTCACCATCCCGACGCGACCCCGGTTGCGACAAAATTGAAAAAAAAAACAATAAATGCGAATTAAATTTTAACTCGCATATTAACAAAAAAAATCAAAAACTAAAAATTTACTTCCATATTCCATAAACCTATATATTAGTAATATCAAACTATTTCTTATAAAATATTGTTATAAAAAATATCAATAAAACAAATTCTTTCCCAAGTACACATAAGATTGCATGTCACTTCATTATTAATTACTGGAACAATTTAGAAACCTCTTATGCACAATGCTCGGAGAAACTTGGATCAGATACATCATTTTCAAGAAATAAATAGATTTATTCAATTTGAAAAATAAAAATTGGAATTCATGAACATAATATAAAAAAAATCTCAAATAATTATGAAGGTTCTAAATTTAATGAAATTCTATAAATAGATTTATTTAATTTGCAAATAAAAACTAGAATTTATCAACACGATATTAAAAAAAATTCAAATAACTATCAAGGTTCTTAAGTTAATAATGTACTATTTATTCATTATTATTTAAAGAGATGCATCAATTTAATAACTTATATTCATTAGTTTATATTCATTAATATGTTTTATCCATACATAACAAAATCATAAAAAGAAGACTAAATATTTTAAGTTTAATAGTTATTGTGTGTACTTTATAAATAGAACAAATTTAAAATATCAATAATTTTGACTTACAAAATTTCACTCACAAATACATTTATTACAACAACAATAAATTATTTATTATAAGAATAAATGTTAATATGTTAAAGCCAATAATATATTTATTTTTTCCATGTAATTATAAAAAAGCTATAATATAATATTCATAACAAAAAAAATTTTAAATCGAATAAAATGACAATTAAAAAATCACCCATGTCGGTCAAATAGTTAGACCACATCCTTTCAAAATGGATATATTAAAAGGAAACAAATTTTTATAAGAGTGCAACTATTATCATCCCTTTCAAATTTCAATTCAAACAAAACTCAATAAACGTGATTTAAATTTTAACTTGCATATTAATAGAAAATAATCAAAAACTAAATTTACTTCCATATTCCATAAACATATATTAGTAATATCAAACCATTTCTTATAAAATATTTTTATAAAAAAATGTCAATAAAACAAATTCTTTTTGAACTACACATAAGAATGGATGTCAGTTCATTTTTAATTACTGGTACAATCAAAAAAAATCCTATGCACAATGCTTGAAGAAACTCTGATCAGATACATCTGTTGCAACCAAGGTTACGACTGGACAGTGAAAAAGATTTAAAAATAGAGGAGCCACCACCGAAGTTTATTAAGGAAAACTTTGGAAAAACCTTTTTAAAAAAAAGAAATATTCTTTGAAACTAAATATGGGTTCGGGAGTCGATTATGCTTAGGAAAGGTGTTAGCACCCTATAACGTTCGTCATCAAGACGGTTACCCCTAATCAAACGTGCAAAAATGATAGCTTCTAAAGTATTTATTTTACTCCCAAAAAAAACATGTCTTTATTTTATTTCAGAATTTTTTTTTAGAAGACAACATTTTATTTTTGGAAAGACATCAATTTTTTTTATTTTTGTTGAGATCGACAGGGGTGGGCTCCTGCTCCAACGTATCCTCAGGTGCAATGAGGAATCAGACTCACGTAGTTCTTTGTAGAAAAATGTTTTGTTGGTTGATTTGATTTTTTATTTTTATTTTATTTTTAGCATGGTAAAGGTATACTCAATAATCAAATTAGAAGTGCATCTAAAGTAGTTATTAATATACCTTTTTGATTTTCATAATAGTCAAATAGGAAGTGCATCCCAAGTGACTATTTAAAATTCTTTTAAAAGAGAAAATTTAATATTGTAAAACCCTCAATATTATAAAAAGATTTAATTATTTTATTTTATTTTTTATATTGTAAAGCTATACTCAATAACCAAATTGGAAGTGCATCCAAAGTGGTTATCAATATATCTTTTAAGGTTTTTACAATAATCAAATAGGAAGTGCATCCAAAGTGACTATTATTAAAACCTTTGTAAAAAAAGTTTAATATTATTATTATTATTACTATTATTATATTTTGTCATATATTTTACATTAGCTACATTATCTAGTGAGTTTTTTTATTATCATTATTATTATTGTCGAAAAAACTACAAAGATGAATTCCATTTTTTGAACAGCTTTTTCGTTTGATAAACTAACTATATTGCTTATAAATTATGTCCAATAAGGCTCAAGACATAGTGAATAAAAAGAATATACCCATTTAAATCTCACGTACAGTACAACGTGTAATTTTACAATTTGTTTATTTGCTTCCTTGTCTCCTTTTAATTAATTTATTTATTTCTATTTTTTTTTATCTTGCAAATTAAAAGGACTAAGGGCCTGCGACGATGGCTACCAAATTTGCCACTAAGGTCAACGAACAGGGATTGGGCCAGGCCCATTAGAAATCCAACCCCAAAGGAAGGGGACTAGATCTGACTTACGGGCATCTCCCATTCTTCATTCCTTCGTCGTCTTCACATGTATGCCGCCCTCTTGCAGACTTGAGCTGCGACACTGTCTTCGTCACGGATGGCGATTCCGCAGTCCTCACCATACGCCGCCTCCGCTAGGCAAAAACTGTGCAATCACGACTCACAATAGCGAGAGTCCGATCTGCCCCGCCGTCTTGAGGAAAATAAGGCCTTAGAATCACAGGTGACGGGAGAGAAGAGTAGAGTTTGCGCATCAAAGGTGTGATGAAGGTGTTAACGTCGCGATGACGAAGCCACGGAGCTGAGCAACTCGCATTCCGGGAATGAAACTCTTCCAATGTAATTTCGCGCAGCGACAGTGACAAGTGAATTCCTTTTTTATACTACTCTTTATTTTTTATTATCACTATTGATATTGTATTCTCGATAATTTACAATTCATGTGCAAGGTTTTTTTAATGAAATGTGAGTTTAGCATAAACGAAATTCGGTCCTCAGATCTACGTCCTCATATTATATGACTGAATCAAGAATGTATTTGTGCATAAGATGATAAGGTATAGTAACAGTAGTGAATACATTGTATCTACAATGCGAATGTAATCAAGGAAACTACAGTTTATAAACTGAATGTGAAAAAGACGCTAAGCAAGAATCAGATTGAAAGGCCACACGTATAATAGAGTAGATATTGAACAGAGGAATGAAGCTGTGTTGCACGATGGAAGAATCATGTAATAATTAGAGAAGAATAGGAATGGCTGTTACCTTCGCAATCACCTGAGAGAACGTAGCGAATTGATGCTTTCTCCTCTCGTATCCGTCCCCTTCTTCCTCTGTTGTCTCTGCTTCTCTCTTCTTCTTTTTTTCCTCCCCTTCTTCCTTTCCAGTATTTATAGTTTTAGAGAAACTTGTTCTCCACGCTTTTTCTCCTGTTTCTCTCGTTTTATTAGCCTCTTCCCTTTTCTTTTTTTGTTCCTTCTCTGTTTTCTTTCGTTCTCTCTTTTCCTTTCGCCCCCACTCCACTGTGAGCCTCCAACCATATATATATAGTTATCCCTCAAAGCTTCTTCCGGAAGTTTGTTCATTCTAGCTTTTTCCACAAGTTTCAACTTCCCCCCTTTTATTTGTTATGGGCCCAACCTAATATTTTTATGTCTCTTATTTTATAATGTTGGCTAAAAGGGCTCTTAACTTGCAAGGCCCAAAACAAGATTCTAAAAAAAAAGACTTTATCTATGGGTTTAAAACATAATGGTTTGATCAGAAATTTATTTACTTATTACCTTTATTATTATTATTTATTACTATTATTATTATTATTATTTATATATATATTGATATTTTTCCTCTTATATTTATTTTTAGTGTTTTTTTCTAATTACCCGGATAAAATTGGGTGTTCACAACATCTTTTTTAAGAAATAAATAGATTAATTCAATTTGCAAATAACAACTGGAATTTATCAATATAATATCAAGAAAAAATCTCAAATAATTATCTAGGTTCTTAAGCTAATCATACCCTATTTATCCATTATTATACAATATTATTTAAAGAGATACATCAATTTAATAACTTATATTAATTACTTTATATTCATTAATATGTTTTATCCATCCATAACAAAATCATAAAAGGAAGACTAAATATTTTGAATTTAACAAATCCCTATAAGCGCATTTCAATTTTATATTTTACATTTTAATTTTAACTTAAAAATTTTAAATTAAATACAAAAATCTACACATAAAAATTGAAATTTTGTTAACTTGTATCATCATGTGAAAAATATATTAATAATCAATCTTATCTCATTTAAAATAATGTTGTATCAATACACACATGTCATGTATTCATAATTCATAATGCATAACCAAAATATATATATAAGCATACTAAGAATAGTTACAGATTTAATATACTATATTAAACTATTCCATAAACATCTAATATTTAAAGAGAGAATTTGATAATAGTTTTTAAAAGATTTCAACACATTATATGACTAGTGAATAAGAGATTGATTAAAGAAAAATATAGAATAAGAAAACGCTATATTTAATCATACTATAAATATTAATCCTGAATAATTGACGTTGTCTTACAAATAGTCATAAACATTAAATGAAACCCTAAAACATAAAGCATACAACACAAAACACAAACCATACATCGACATTATAAATAACATATTTAGCTAACATACTATTTTAAAAACACACAAACTTAATACAGATAACAACAAAACACAAAACCACTTAATTCATCTTAGGAATTTTTTTCCCGCAAATAGCTCGTTTATCACACTCTAAGAGAAGTTTTTTGCAAACCCTATTCTGAGACATACCACAAGTTGAACTTCCTTCTAATATAGAAATAGCTTCATTAAGGATACTGAGACGAATAACTTTCTTTCCGATTTTGCTTGAAATGCCATTATTTTTGTCAATAGGATGTACCAAAGACAAGAACTCAAAACCGCGTACAACCTTAATTTAAAAAATAATAAATATTAATAAACAACATATAAAAAATAAAAATTTGTAAATAATTCACATGCAAAAATAATTTTACCAACCTTCTTAGGGCAAACCAATTTCTCGCCACATAAAAACATCCGAATTATGTCAGGATCTTGACAAACTCTCTCCACTTTAAACATATCATCAACATTTTCATAAACTTTCTTAACTCTATTTACTTTAATAAGAATTTGTTTTCCAATAAGAGTTTGAAAAATCGTTGGAAGTTCTTCATTAGTAGCGTCCTATATTTTTTATATAAATGTCAAATATATATACATATATATAAATTTAAATAAAAATAAAAATTAAGAAATTATACCATGTCAACACAACAAAATAAAACTACCTGCAATTCTTTCAATAAATCACAAGATTTTTTGACTAACTTTTACATATCACCATCAGATAGGACAAATGTAACAGAAGCATATCCATCATATAATTCCAAACTCAATCCATACCTAACAAACATATAACATAATTTGATCAGAGATTTTAATATAGATAAATGTTAAAATTTATTATAAGCAACATTAAATTATATAATTCATGACAGATTACATGATTTTATATAAAACAATATGAATTTAAATATTTATTTCTATTTATATCTATAAACAACATACCTAGGAATTGGACATATTTCCCATTTTTGACGGCCACTAAAATAATATAAACCTTTTTCTGTCTTCATGGGTTTTAAGTTACTGCATGCATAATACCAGTACCCTCCATTCTTCAGAACCAATGATATCTTTGCCCATACAATAAAAAAACCATTCTACAAATATAATATAAAAAGAAACATAAGACATATTGCTTATAAATAGCATAAGTGAGAAAACACAAAACATTAATATTTGATAAATAACATATTAGACAAAGACCTCTTCAATTGATATGAGCTCAAATAACTTCCTCCTCGGATTCAACAAAATGAAATCATCTTTGAGGGATATGTAAGTATTAACACTGTCAAATACACCAATTCCAGTTTTGATATCTTTTGATATCGAAGTGGTCAATTGCCATGCTACAAAAAACATTGTAAGATATACATTTAGATTGATGAACTCATTTAAATATTAAATATAAAAATAAATAAAAATATAACAATTACCATAAAAAAATCATGTACTAATAAAATACTACCCAATGTAAAAATGAAAACATGTACTTTATTACCGATTATTCAACTCTAACACCTCAAGATATTGTGGATTGATTACAACTTTGGTAACATTCATGTAATTCTTAACGACGCAATCACTTGTTTAAAAATTTGTTGATTAATAATAACAAAACAATTTCCACTTTACCATTGCATGTTATGTGAGTAATATCAATCAATAAATAAATCATTAGATTTATAAATTCATCATAATAATATCTAAACTATATGTTAAAAACATACGTACGGTCTGTGATTTCCATGCTTATTAATCTTTTGAAAGTACAACCATTAACATATTCCCTTTCTCTGGAAACAGCTATGACTATACCCATAACATCTAAAAATAAAATACTTAACAAGATCAGATAATAACAATAACACCAAAAAAATATATATATAACAACAATGAAAACTGTAACCTTTATGAATACACTAAAAGATAAAGTTACACAAAGATACCTAACAAATGTTAATGTTGTCCATTCTTCTAACAATGTTGGAGCAACAAATAATACTTAGTCCAAGATTATTAACAAAATCATCCTCATCATTGGAAATATCAGTACTATGTTGAAAAACCAATCAAAATGCGTGTGTAGTAACCCGAGTATCAAGTGAATTCTCAAGGACAGCAAAGTTTTTAATAAGATAAACTCCACCTTCAACAACTTCAAATCTAAATAGCTTCATTAATTCCTTAGATATTGAACCTTGGATTTTTTGTCCCTACAAAAAAAAATACTTCCAAAATTTATATCTACATACATTATATTCGTAAACAACTCCATGCATTGAAATGGATCATAATCATAATATTAGAAGAACATTAAAAATGAATTACTTATAATCTTTATAGAAAATTACAGACAAGAAAAAAATATTTAATCTTTGATAATATAACCTTATAATCAAAAAGTATCAACTCAATAGAAGTAAAATCATCAACAATCTCAGGATGAGGATATCTCCATTTTCTCAGAGTCTTAACTTTGATTGTAGAACTTGTAGAAGCATGACCAATTTCACTAACCAAATGGATAATGGTCATTTTAAACGACAAAGGCAAAAGAAAGTAAGGCAACAAGGAAGAAATATTCTAAGAGACTCAATAGAGAACAATGAGAATGAAATAGATAGCCAGCTCTATTTATAACAAACAAAACATATAATCACAAACGAAAGTGGAAAAAACGAAAAGCATAAGCAAATATAGAAAGTGTATATATATATATATATTTACTCATGTAATTAAAAACAAATACAAATATTAATAAAAATAATAAAAAATTCACACTATAAATTATAATAATATTTATTTAAAACTTAAAAGAAATCTAACCCTAAATAAAAGTAGTACACTACAACGCAACATATCTATCTATCTATCAACCAAGTACATATCTATCATTTTAGTTGCTTATGTAGCATGTATTACTCGGTCCAAAAATAAACATAAACAATCTCTTTGTATAAATTTTTGAAAAGTATAAAAAATTTATCATCTAATGGTTGTATAGGAAATACATTTGAAAATATATGTATACATAGTTCATTTTCCTCAATACATTATACTTTATACTTAAATATTATAATTATAATTATAATTAAATTACAATTCAATATAATATTTGCCCACCTTACCAAAAAAAGACACTACATAAAACATTTTTATTTTATTGTTTATATTGATTAAAAGGTGTGTATAATCCAAAATGGATATCAACTTTTGAAAACGTCAGCTCATTGGAAAAAGAGAAACAACCTATATATGGATAAATCAAATAAAAAAGGTACAAAAATATCAAATCCATTAATTAGTGAAGTCCAATTTAAGTACCTTATTTAAGCTACATCTATACGTAAAATTATAGGGAAAATAGCTATATATAGCTATTCAGAGAAAGACCGTGACGAAAAGAACAACTATTAATTACTAATTACTAATTACTAATTACTAATTACTAATATATAAATAAACCAACAACTATAATATATTACTTTTTAACTTCTTAATATATATTTGACCCCTTTCAACATCTATCTCATGTGTATAAATTTAATAATATAAACATTTTTATATTTCTTTTTATCCATCCTTTAATCTACCTTATTTCAAAATAATGTTTGAGCTAAAATCTTATTAATTAAAATAAATAGAAATAAACATGAAGTAAAAAAAACTTAAAAATTCTCAAAATTATAGAAATAAAAAATAAAGATTAAAAATTAAGAAGCATCGTATGTAAAATCCAATAAAAAAAGAGAAAACTAACTATAGGGATCTTATTACAAAAATTTAGAAGATCAAGAATTCAATTACAATTTTTTTTTAGTTTAGGGATCTAATTAAAATTTTTTAAAAAGTTCAAAGACCTACGAATGTATTAAACTTATATATATACATATATGTATATATTTTATAAATTAAAAACATATCATTATATATATACAAATATTATTTAATAAAACTTTTTAATTTTATTAATTAAATCTATAATTGTATAAGAAGTTAAAAAGAAAGTAATTACAGGGAATTTTATCAATTGTAAATACATTTTTAAAATAATAATATATAAATATATATAATATAACTTTAAAACAAATCAAAAACATACAAAAATATCAAATCCATTAATTAGTGAAGTCCAAATTCAATACCATATTTAAGCTACATCTGTACATAAAACAATGTGAAAAATAGCTATGTATAGCTATTGAGAGAAAGACCATGACAACAAGAATAACTATTAATTACCAATTACTAATATATAAATAGACCAATGACTATAATATATTACTTTTTAACTTCTTAATACATATTTGACTCCTTTCAACATCTATCTTATGCGTATAAAATTAATAATATAAACATTTTTAAAATTAGATTTCTTTTTATCCCTCCTTTAATCTACCTTATTTCAAAATAATGTTTGAGTTAAAATCTTATTAATTAAAATAAATAGAAATAAACACGAAGTAAAAAAAGAACTAAAAAATTCTCAAAATTATAAAAAAATAAAGATAAAAAATTAAGAAGCATCAAATGTAAAAACCAATAAAGAAGACAAAATTTGTCAGCTGATAAAGATCAAATCTGCTTTTACTATTGTCTTGTCCTCATTAATAAAGAGCAGTGATTTGAGTCAGCCTACTCTAAAAGATATTTTTACATTAAATGATGGTTTTATGCAAATTAAAAAATCCATTAAATATAAAAATTAATGAAGTAATTGAACATTTTTCCCATATTTCACATCATAATTTATATTACAAATTACATACATTATATTTATAATTGAATATAATTATTAATTTAAGAAAACAAAAAAATATCACAACACACAAAAATTATTAAAAAATATATATTTGCACATTAAATTATTTATAATTGTTATATTAACATTATTAATATCACTTGTTTATATATATTAAATAATAAATAATTACATAATTAACATATATCACTTAATTATGTATCATTTTTGAATATCATGATAAAATAGTTAAAAAAAAAGGATAAATCTTTGAATAGAGTAACTTTTTTCGAAAAGAACAAATAAAAAAAAATTAAAGTTCATATTTTGATAAATAATATCTTAATTGACATGACATGAAAAAACCAATTAATAAATTATTTTATAGGATATCATACAAACAACTACCTAGCATAGAATAAATATATTATTTAATGTGAATTTTATATTGTATATAAAATTTTTATTAATAAAAATTGTATATATCATTCTCAATTTTCAATAAAGTAGAAGAAAGTTTTATTAAAAGAAGATAAACTGCCACCTTACAAAAGGCAACACACTTCCCATAGTAATGATTAAACACATTTATCTTTGTCCGTTTAAATGCTATATTTAGTCAACAACTTATTAAGTGCATATCTGCAAATTTAATATTTGAACAATGACTTATTTACCTTTAAAATCTCACAAACAATTTCCTTCTAAATCTACATCAAACAATAAGTCATAACTCATCCATTACAAAAGTCAATAAGATATCTTTTATTGTTAATTATTTAGTGGAAAAATTACTTATATATTATGATTTTATATATTTAAATTAATTAATATCTCCTATTTTACGATAATAATCTAAAAACTAAACAATAACATATTTAAAATATACATTTTCAAAATAGACTTAAACATCACATCTAATTTATAATTGTTAATATATATAATAATAAATAATCAAAGGTAAATATCATAATAAAAAAATAAATAAACAAATTGTATAAATAAAATAGCAATATTTCACAAACAAATAATTCATACACACATTGCAATTTATATAATAACATTATCATAAAGTGGAATGAAAATATTAAATAAATATGTAACATTATATAATTATAAAAAATTGAATAAACATTATAAAGAATTATCAAAATATATTTTCTAATTTTCCAATGTAGGGAATTCAAATTCAAATGCCAAGGCAAGAATAATGTATGCAACATTATACAATGTACAAAAAAATAAAAATAAACATTCACATTTATTTCTTCTTCTAACTTTAGTTTAGTTGAATAATTTTACATTTAAATAAAAAATCAATACACATTGTACCATGAATAAATGCGAATAGCAATCTTAAAAATATAAGTTATGATCAATTTCTTAATAAATTAAACATTAGATTATACTATGAATTAAGTTATTTGAATTTAAATATAAAACATCACAATCTTTAATTACATAAAAGTAAGTTAACTGAATCAACAAAGTATAAAATATAAACACTTAAATTTCTAAATAAACATAGATTATAAATACTTAATCTTATTAATTGAAACTTTCTCCATAATATTATTCTATAATATATATATTATATTCTTATATAAATATTTTCTTACTGATACAAAAAATATTATATCAAAATCTATTTATATTTTAAAAATAAAATATGAAACTAAACACAACTTTTACAAACTAAAATATGATTACATTTTCTAACAATTTAGTTATCAATTCATAACTTAAATCATTTAACACTATATAAATAATTTTGTCTCATAATTATATATTCCCTAAAAAATTTATTGATTTTGATACTATATAAATATCATGGAACAAATGTCAGAATATAAATGCCAACAAAGTTAATTAAAAATAGATTACAATAGTTGACAAAGAAACCGTAGTAAAAGATAAGTTAAAATAAAGCTTCGAAGATAAAAAAAAAAAAGGTGATAGAGTTTAAAAAACTCTGTTTAGATTTCAACACATGTCACATAATAATTTAATTTTAGAAGAGGATTTTTTGCTATGTACTCTCTCTACTCTTTGTTATCTATCTTCTCATCCCCTTTTTAGTCAACCTCTTTCACTACCTAAAAAGATTAAGCCAAGAAAATAACTAATAAATAAGGAATTAGAATACTGAATGCATTTTAAGAATGAAGTTATTTTTTTAATGATTCATCTATCCAGTATTAATACGTACTCCATCATAGTTATGTAAGCATATGAATATGTCAGTGATGGCAAGTGATTTTTTTAAGCAATAATCAAATATGAAATAGTACAAGCAGAACATGAATCCAAGTAAACCATTAAATTAATTACCATTAACAAAACCAACTCAATGGGAGAAAAGAGATATTTCTTTCCAAACTACAATTTCTTGAATGTCTTCTTTTTCTACTATTAGCCCCCTGTTTATATAATTGTGTCTCTTTTAACTAACTAACTACCCTAAATTCCTAACTAACTCCAACTACTCTTTATTCTATTCTTCTACCCTAACTAATCCCAAGTCACATAACCTCAATTTTTAATAATTTTTAGAAGCCTCTCTTGAGCATGGAACCATAAAATTCTTCTAATTAGTATTTTCCAAACATGTTGTAAATCTTCACTTGACAAATCTCACCCAAAGAAAATTGATATTACATACTTGTCAATATCCAATTCTGCATACTTAAATAGGTTCTGATAGTCAAGGTTTAAAAAAAAAAATATTGACTTTGAAATATGAAAATATGCAAATAATGGATTTAAAAAGGATGTCAAAGTAGATATAAATCCACCTATTCTTGTAATTACCCCGTAAAAATTACAATCCAAGCACCCTTGCCCAAAAGATAAAAGTATTGAACTAAAGCTGCCTATATCTTGCAGATATTCCTCTAGAAGAACTATTTCTCAAAGAAAACTACTTCTTAGTCCATTAAAGCTGTGCATGTAACAAAAACAATAAAACAACCAAACCAAAGGAATGGTCCTAAGATTAGCATGACATCCAACACACATAAATATATGAAAAATCAGAGGATTCTTTTTCCTTTCTAGTGTAGGCCTGCACTTTTCCATCAAAAATTGCATCTCAGTTAAGTCTAATCTAAAAACTGAAAAGATGTAGACCAAATAATAACTTCAAAAAATTTTAACAATTTTTGTTTAAACTAATAAAGAAAAGGTAAATAGTAAGCAAGTTACAACACAAAGTCATCCCATGAATATCATTTCAAGGGCTTGTTTGTTCATTTGTCCTGAAGCCACATTTATATCCCTAAGGTCCTTGAAATCAGTTAAAAACATGACAAAAAATGAGTTTTAAACAACATTTGCACCAATAATTTTCATTAAGAAACAAAACACGTTTCTATTTTTTTATTTTTATCAAAAACAAATTTGTCCTTAAAAAAAATGCTTGCGCGAGATTATAAATATTACTTTTTAACTTTTTAATGCATATTTGACTCCTTTCTATCTCATGCGTAGAAATTAATAATATAAACATTTTTAAAATTATATTTCTTTTTATCCCTCCTTTAATCTACCTTATTTCAAAATAATGTTTGAGCTAAAATCTTATTAATTAAAATAAATAGAAATAAACACGAAGTAAAAAATTCACACAAAATAAAAAGCAATCCTTGGAAGACAAAAATATTAAAACTATTTGTAAATAATTCACATTGACAAAGTTTAGTATTAAGTAAACAACTTAATTTTATAACAAAAAAAATACATTTACTTATTACAATGTCTGACATAGTGATAATTTATTTATCTAAAGCTCAAATATGTTAGATATCAAATAAAGGGATTCAGTAAATTCAACGGAGATAAACCACAATAAAAGATAAACCATTTCTATTCAATTCACAACCATTTATATAACAAATTCACTAGTCTCAATGAGGCTTTTACGTTATAAATTAGAAAGAAGTTACATACAATAAAGCCACTGAATTCGAAAAATATAAAAGCACAAAGAACATTTCCATTTCATTAGATACCCAACAAAACATTACAGAAGACACACAGAACATTACAAAAACAATGAGTAAAATATAAAATATAAAACATAGAAAAAAAATTACAGAAAAAACTTATACATAAGACAAAACAAAGCATCATCTTAGACATTAGACCAATTACAATTGAACTTCAACAAAGAGAAAATCTATTTTTTCACTTTAACTTTCTTAAGCCTAAGCTTCCTCTTGCAAGTCTTAGATGCTTCACCAACATCGTTAACACTAATTCTATCAACTTCACCTTTATTGTATACTTTCAAAACAACATCCCCATTCCCATTAGATATATTAAATAGATAATCATCACCAAAATGAACAACATCCTTAGCAGTGACCTCCAACTTGATATCAAAACTGTCATCTCCTTCGAGTTTAGAAAAACCAATAGAGAATTTCATTTGAGATAAAAATAATCAGCTATATTTAGAAGCAATAAATAATATTGATAAAAAACACGATGAATATACTAATTAAAAATCAACAATATAAATATCAACCAAAAAAATAAAATCAAGTAAACCTTTTTAGGAGTACAAATATCTTTCCCAAACTTGAATATTCCAATAATAGAAGAATCGTCGCATATCTTTTTTACTCTAAATGAATCATCATATTGGAATGAGTATTCAGTATCTTTTTCTACTTTAAAAAGAACCTCCATACCAATTTTTTTTTAGAGAGAGTAGGCTATTCAACAACACTTGGATCATAAAAATTAAAACAGGCTCATGTGTCATAAATAAAACAATAAACGTATATATGAGCAAATTTGTGTATACTTGTTAGTGTGAAATTAATATATAGAGGTAAATTTAAATGCCTTGATTCCACTGAGAATTGATGCACAGGATTCTTGAATCAATTTTGCACAATCACTGTCAAAGACAATAAAGGCCGTAATATCACTACCATAAAATACTTCCAACCTCAATCTATACTTGAAAAAAGAATAATAATACAATAAACACATTATTTTGATTACTACTAATGTTGATTAAATATTGATAAAGACAATAAAGCACAATAATAAAGAACATACCTTGGAATAATTTCAACAACATTTGTTTGACAAGACGAATAATAATAAACTCCAGCTTGAGAAGTAACAGCCCTGTGACATTTACACACG
The DNA here is from genome assembly GCA_004329165.1 of Spatholobus suberectus. Classification (NCBI taxonomy): domain Eukaryota; kingdom Viridiplantae; phylum Streptophyta; class Magnoliopsida; order Fabales; family Fabaceae; genus Spatholobus; species Spatholobus suberectus. Next base: position 65,794,145 of record CM014734.1, on the reverse strand, counting down.
GCATACCGCTATTGATCATCATTTAAAATAGATACAATTGTGCCCAACACAATAAAGAAACCATCTCGTAATAACATAAATAGAAATACGAATAAAATTACAATTTTATATATTTATATATTTATATATGTATACTAATAATAAAAAATGTTGTCGTATTAACATATAAACAAATAAACAAATGTTCTACAAATTGAACAACATAAGAACATATTTACCTCCTTAGCTACATGCAATTGAAAGATTGTCTTCCTTGGATACTGTTTAAGAAATTCTTCTTTTAAAGGGACAAATCTCTTGCTATCCTCAATAACACCCAATGGAACATTAACTTCAAATCCATTACCAATTAACCTACAATAATAACATTAGTAAGTTATAATACTTACAACTACAATATTATTGTAGTTCATTAAAAGATTAATATATAACTTGTTCTTAACCTCAAGAGCATTAACAATTTGAGGACTCTAGACAAATCTAGACATATTCATGACATTTTGCACAACAGTTTGACCTTCAATACAATTAGATACAAAAATAATAAAAATCCAAACAATTTTTTGTAATAAATAAGTTACAAATAATAAAGTACAATAGCCTAAATATTACCCTTATAAGTTTTCACTTTAGCAAATTGCAAAACAAAAGTTGGAAGTTCATTGTCACCAGCCGCTAAAAACTCATTCAAAGTATCCACGTGCTTGCCAAACAATGCACAATGTATTTTACCATTAAAAACCAAAGCCAAAACACATTCATTAGGCATCTCTCAAAATACTATAATAACATAAATAATGATGCATTACATCACATCAACCAACTCCAATTGAATAAGCCTAGTTGTCTTTCCATCCTTGGTAGACACTTTTTCATCAAATACTGCAGTCAATACCCCAACTACATCTGAAAAAACTGAACATAAAACAATTATCACTCACAAAAGACATAATGCATACAAATTCAACAAACTAAATAAATTTACATACCAATAAAATAATCAAAAACACCATTAGTCTTGAGAACCCCATCAGATTTCATGATATTGAACACATTCATTGAGATTGTGAGATCATCGCATGCAATAACTATGGTTTTGGCATGAAACAACAACTTATAATCTTGTTTTGTAGCCTTGTATGAACTTGAATTTGAAACTACTCCAAAAAAGCTCATCTTATATACATTCCCTTCTTCAACACAACCATTAAACTTCCTCATCATAGGCTTTCTGATGGTAGCCTGAATTTTACATCCCTAACATTAATGTAAACAAATGAATACTTATCATGATATAACACACGTTCATAAAAATTGATTAATATATGTTAACAACAAACACTAATTTTACAAAAGTTCACTAACCTCTGCATCTATAAGGACCATTTCCACAACAAAAGGCTTGTTTGGATCGCTAATACGACACATATCCCAAACTCGAATTACCCTAACCTTAAGTCTCCAAGTTTGTTTTCTAGGATAAACATTTTTCACTTTGTCAAACATCCCACACATTATAAGAAATTTAATAAGTGAACTGAAGCAAAACCAAGAATAGAACGCATAAGAGAACAAATAGTTGATGTATATTTCAACCACAAACAATCCACTTATATAGATGAAAGATAGGACTCGTGAAGAAAATTTTTTACATCCAAGATTCAAATTTCAAAAGCCTTTCATGAATAGAGACATATTAACCATTTGTGATCAGAGAATAATAGAACCCAAGTTCAATTAATGTTAATAATCAATAATACTTGTCAATTTTTATTAATTAATAGTTAATAATTCACTAATTTGTGATCAGAGAATAACAGAACGCAGGTTCAATTAATACTAATAATCAATAATACTTGGTAATTTTTATTAATTAATAATTCACTAATTTATACCATACAGAAACCTATATATCAATAATCAAAGATTAAACACACATAAAAAATAAAAGAATGTACCATTTAAATTTATAATAATATAAATATAAATATATAATAAGGGTTACAAAAGTTGGCATGAGAGTGGTATGTCAATCTAAAACTGACATAAATAATTAATTCCTAACAAAATTGCCTTTACATTAAATATTTAAATACAAAAACCTATTTGGAAATTCTTCATACGGCTTTCTATAAATATGGTTGTATATATATCTTAGTGAGAAGATAACAAAAGAGTATAAAATCAAGGTTACAATAATAGAGTCCATATGTAATTGGAAAAACATTGTACTGATATATAGAAAAAAACAAAGACCAAATGCAAAATGATTAAAAAGATCACAAATTTAAAAGAACTAACTCAACCATTTAATAATATATAAAAAAGATTGAATTGCAATATTCGATTTGGAATTGAAATGGGGTTATGCCTAATGGGGATCAACTTGCTTTAAATCCTTGGGGTTCAACGAGGAGAAACCATTTAAAAAAAAATTAATTTTTTTTAAACTAATGACATTTTCATTAGTACCAAATATACAAAAACTTAGCAAATTAGCAACTGCATGCATCTTAAACTGATACTAGATCAAACTAACTGACATACTCATCTCTTCATTCAAGTTTACATAGTAAAACCTGTGTAAAAGTATACATAAATTTATATTCCATATAAAAAAGTCCACAATTATGGTTATGAAAAAAAAAAAACTCCAAGCAAAATAGTGTCAAGGTAAATCGAACAAAAATAAACAATCACATTCAAAATTAATATAGGCTTAAAAACATAAATCGTAAACAGATTCCAAAAACAAATCTGAAAATAAAAAATAGATAATAAACCCTTAAATGTTGTATTAGAAGTAAAATACAAAAATGACAAAAGAGGAATACATGCATCTTACATTGACACCGATAGCTGTACCCTGACATTTCACATTTGCCATTTGCTTTACAGAAGATAAAAAGTCATCGAGAATCCTGAAGAACCATCTATATAGAAAGTCAAATATTGTCTCACATTAAGAAAAATAAACAGTGAGAGTTACGATTATAATTAATTGGTCTAAGTGTATTGGATCAAAAACCAAAAAATAAGGCCCACAAATGGAGGAAACCAGCCCACTTAGTTTAAGGGTAAAAGAGATAGCACACTATAGAATGAACAGTAAAAAGGGATTTGCTAGCCATGGCTCAGATGTAAAGTTATAGGTTTATAAAAACTTTGGCATACACAATTAATATATGTTATTAATTAAACATTTAAATTTAAATTAAATAATTACTATTCAAATGTTTTTTTTATTAAAATTTGTAATAATGAGATTAATAGTAACAAAACTAATAAATATTATATTATAATAAAGATTATATCAATTATCAAAAGAATGTTATGATGTTTTTTAAAAATCATTCATCATGTATGCTTATATATTTTATTATTTTATTATTTATCTTAATAATTTTATTGAAACATATAAAAAATATTGAAAAAATAAATATCTAATTTATATGTTTAATGGAAATGAAAAAATTTAATATTTTTTTATGTGAGTAATATGTATTTAGTTTTATTAAATTTTTAAATATTTTTTAATTATTTAAATATCAATTTACTATTGCTGTACAAATAAATAAATATAATTATCAATAATTATTATTTTTAACTTTTTCATAAAACATAATTGATTTCTTGGTGTGAAACTTAGAAAACATATTTATATTTAACACTTCAAAGGTGAAGTTACTTATCATTTGAAAGAATTATTTTTTTTTACCAACATGTCGTTGATCTGAGTGATATTGGGCTCGAATTCTGTAAACAAGGTTTCAGGTTCGAGTCTTGTAGATGAAAAAAAGTTGTTGGAAGGGGAGATCCCATGAAAGGTGACCAGCCAGGTTCCTTGACGAAGATTAGTCATTAACAAATAATATAGTTGTAAAAAAATCATTTTTTAAATTCACTTTTGAAATAATGTTCTTAAATGTAAATTATTTTTATTTATTAGAGATCACTTATATTCTTCATGGGAGACAATTTTATTCCAATCACGTAGGATTATCATGGGTGACAAAACTTTTGCTCTAAATATTTAATGCAACTGTGCCTACCTAGGGTATGAACTCAAGACCACTAATTAAATTAAAACAATTTTGTGTGACTAAATGGGGCAAAACTCCAAGAAGCAAACACACTCCATGTAAAATGGTTGTGACTTTTAGATCAGCCAACATCTCAATGCTACAAAAAGAACAGCAAAAATAAAAAAAATGATTCAGGCTAAGGAGAATTCATGTTCGCCATTACATCTGCCACTGCTTTAGCTTCACAATAGATATGGTTCGTACGGAGCCTACCCCTGAGGAAAGAGAAGCTATGAATTTCTCAAAGAATTGGTGTACAAGGATGATTGAATCACAACCCTTATTAGTAAGATTAATAGGATAAGTCGAATCTGATTCAATTACAATCTTGCAAAAGCCTCGTTGCCAAGCCAATTTTAAACCATGCAAGATGCCCTACAATTCAACTTGGACCACTGAACAGTGGTTGAGGTTGATTGAGAATCCAACTATAAAATGTTTGCCACATCACGAATTACACCTTCACAAGATGCTAAGAATTGAGAGTTGGTTATATGTGCTTGGTTAATTATTTATTTTTTTAATAACGTGCTTGGTTGTTTTATAACTTCAATTCTCGTATATTTTAATTTTTTAATTAATTTTTCTAAATCAAAATAAAAAATTGAAACAAATAAATGATGATTATTATTATTATTATTTTTTTCCCCTCTCCGTGAGCCGGTCCGGTCCAGTCCATTTGGGGTTTTAACATAAAGGAAAGGCCGAGAGGCAGATGTCTCCTGTGTTCGAAGTTGCGTTCCGAGTTTGCCAACCGTATCGAGCCTCCGAAGCTAGGGTTCTTCCGCGCGCTCCAACCACCACCTTTCTCCCTTCGCTCTCACCAATTGGTACCTCTTCTTCAACTCCGCTTCCGTTCTTTCTTTACTTTTCCCTCTCTTTTCTTTCCAAACCCCTAATATCAATCTCGATTTCTTTTATTTCCTTCTTCACGCGCCTCTCTGCCAATCCACCTTTCTTTTCGATTTCCATTCCCGAGTTCAACCGATTTCGTTTATTCATTTTTATCACAGTAACTCCTTCACGCGAGTACCAAATTCCGTTCTCCCCGAGCGGATCTATTTTAATGTTATTTGTGAAATTTTAGCATAAATAAATAAATAAATAAAATCCTCTACTGCTTGTTAATATGTTGTAAGATTTTTGAAGCAAATGAGCGTTCTCTTAGAAATTTAAATATAAGTAGCTTTGTCACACTTTTAATCGGTTTTCTTGTGCTTGAAATGAAATTGTAAGCTTTTTCTTGTTTGTTATTTCATCGTTGTAATTATAACTATCATTATTATTGTTTTGAATATTATTCCCACTTGTTTTGTCTTTTGCTGTAGGAATGGGATTGTGACTTCATATCCGTGCTGGTAGTGAACATTTTGAAATTGTAACTGTGGGAGCAATAATATATTTTGTGACATCATGGAGATACAGACTTGTGGCAAGCCAATTGATTCCTTGCTAGAGAAAGTGCTTTGCATGAATATTCTGTCGTCTGATTACTTCAAGGAGCTCTATCGTTTAAAAACGTATCACGAAGTTATTGATGAGATCTACAATCAAGTTGATCACGTGGAGCCGTGGATGACGGGGAATTGTCGCGGTCCTTCAACTGCTTTCTGTCTTCTGTACAAGTTTTTTACAATGAAGCTCACCGTCAAGCAAATGCACGGGCTGTTAAAACACCTGGATTCTCCTTACATAAGAGCGGTATGTAGACCTGCCTGACAATGTGTATGGGACTTTTCTGATTTGTTTTAAGTGGTGAAAACATTCTGGGTTCATTTTGGTATGTGTTTGTGCTTGAAAATTTTGTTGGTTTGTGCATGGATATCTTTCTGACCATTTCTAATCAAGTTTAGGAGCTGGTAAAAATTATGCTTACTTTGAATAGTTTGTCATTTCGTATACCAAGAGAAGATGCATGCACGTGAGACTATTTGATTGTATTGGAATAGTTTATCATTATGCTTACTTCGGTTGTTTGTTGCATAATATATCTTGAATAGTTGAAATACCATAACAGAACCTGGACTGAGTGTGTCACTGTGTTGGTGGATTTTTGTTGAATTGTCAAATGTAAGGTAGCCAAAATTGCTTGTTAGATTGTAGGATTATATGATTCCACGATTTGTGCTTGCTGCTACTGTTTCAGTAACACCCAAAAACATGATTTGGTGAGATTGTCTGGTTTTGTTGTGATTGATTGTGGGATTAGATTATGCCATCATCTGGCCAAATTGCCATTTCTGAAAAATAAAAACTGAGCACACCCAAAATCTTGAGTTAAGACCTCAAGCCTTATAACCTCTTTTGTCAATCATTTGACCCTTCCCTCCAACCCATTCACTGTTTTTGAACATGGATCCGTGCTGCTATAAGTTGTGGCATGTAGGAGATGGTTGAGAGAGAGGGTGGGTAGTGGTTTGGGTTGAGCGGGAGGGTGGTTGGTTGGTGGTTTGACTACTTCCTTGCTCCCTGTTTCTTCAATGTGCTCCTGCTTCTGGTTGGGGGTGATGCTTGGTGGTTTGTTTTTTGCTCTGTTTTGTGCTGGGGCCCTCCAATTATATTCAGGCTTGTGTGTATGATTGTGCTAATGTCCTGATATTTTTGAGTGCCTTTGGTTTGGGGAAATGTTTTCAATTTTCATTTTTTGTTTTACAAACATGCCATATTGTTTTGTTTTGTTTCTTATTTTCATAGATTTGTATAGAAAATAGTGAAACTAAAAAATTTCAAGTAGTCTTATAATTGTTAGTGAAAAAAGAAAATAAAAGCAAAAATATTTCCACAAACCAAACATGCCCTTGATCTTTTGGCTGGGCTGTTGAGTATTTTAGTTTTATATGTTGTCAAAGATTCATCTCTTTCATATTATGAGTTGTAACTTAAACTTAGTTGTGACTTGTGACCTTATGCATTTGTAATTGAATTTTAATAAAATCTAACTTGTGAATTAAAGGATATTTTACTTATTATGTTATTTTATATGCATCATTCTATATTTGAATATAATTTTGTATTTTAGGTAGGATCTTACCATCCATGTTACAGTCTCTCTCTCTCTCTCTCGCGCGCGCAGTCTAATATACGTTGTTGACAATGTAGATATTGATCAATGTCAACCATGAATCATTTTTATCATTGGTTAATCTTCTGACTGGTCTCATATGAACTTACTATTTTGTTTTCTAGCGTCCTGAGCATTTCTAATTGATGTCTTCTTCATTTTCTCTCTAGTATGAATGGAATATTGGGCCACCATTCTTTCGGATTTTAATGCCTGATCATTTGTCATTGTAGATCATATTCTTGATGTCTATTTGTTTTCTCATTATGTACATCTTAACTCTGCCAAGCATGAGGTAGCTATGCACTGCCAAGAGGAATGTATTTCTGTATGTGGCCATGTTAATATCACTTGAGATTTACAATGTGTAGTCAATGTCCATATTGAACATGGTTAATGCTAGTTTAACAAGGGCAGGCATTAAAAACTTGAGCTAAATGGATGGTGAAATGGAATGGAAGAGCATGTGGATGATATGGGAAATACATTGAGTAACGTGTAATTAAATGATGCCCTTAGGCCTCAACCTGCAGGGTTGAGTTTCAGGTTGGTTGGAAGGTTTTTTTCCTAATGTAGAATTGCCATTTTTGTTCTTTGTTGTATGTTGAGGTCTGGGAAGTGGGAACACAGGTATATTGTCGATGAGACTTATCTTCTCATGTGGACGTAGTATCAATTGAGTAGATGGTTCTGAGTTTTTTAAGACGGGGTGGATATTTACATTGTAGAAATACTGATGTTCCTGTTTGGAAGAGTAAGGAATTCCTAGTAGCATGTATGAAGAGAATGATATAGGGGGATCTAATAAAGAAGAATATGGTTGTGAAATAGATACTTGAGTGAATGAGAGTTGAAGAAAAAAGCACTGCACATACTAGGGAATTTGATTCTTAGCTGACACACGTTTGGGTTGAGGTTGGCTGTTATATTTAATTAATCTTTTTAGAGTGTTGGGGTGTGAGAGCACAGCCAGTTTTTTATGCTGTGAAATTCTCTTTTAATGATGGTAGGTGTATTCAAAAGGATAGTTAGTGATTGTTTCACACCTTGTGTGAGGGGACCAATCTATGTTGGGAGTTGTTTAGTGGAAAAAAGTTTACATAGGGTCTAATTGTTATCAATGGCTTACAAAGTGTGTGAAGACTGAGGATTGTGCGACTTTACAGTATGAGTATTTCTGTGCTTTTTGAAAAGTTCAATGTATAACCTATCTTGGGAAAAAAAATGGAATATTAGGAACGGTAATATCATTTTCAAGGGTGGATCTTTACCTTGTATTTTTTTCTAAATAAATATTGAAATGACCCTTTCTGTATATTAATAGGTGATCCGATTCACTTGTTAATAATGTAACTGGAACTGTTTTTATATCATACTAAATTCTGATGGATTAACGCAAACTGAATTGGTTTAATGGCCTGCAATCCATATTTGTTTGTGTAAAAGGGAGAATCCTTTGTTGTATATTTGAATCAACAAAGCCAAGCAATCTTGAGTCTATATTATAGTTCTTATTAGATCCTATATGCAATGGATGCATCATAATACCTTATTTTGCTTTTAGCATATCATGGGGAAATTTGTTTTGTTAATATATATTCTAGAATTGATTTCTTTGTTCATAATACGCTTGTTACTTTTTTTATTTGCATTACTTGGGAATCATCCATTTACATTTTGTTTTGAGGTGACCCTGTTGTTATAGTTGCGTTGTACCTTGTACATCACATTTTGATTTTAATTAATATTTTTTTTCTTTGTCTGTATCTTCTCTCTGTGGCTGTGGTAAAGTATCATTTGGTGGGAAAAGGAAAAAAGAAAAGAAAACCTATTTTGTTTCTGAAACTATATATTACATAATACATATGAAATCATCAATCTCCTCACTTTTAAGTTGCTTTTAAAAATAATTTCCTTGAAAGAACAAATGGTTTCTTTCCTGTAATAATTCAATTGCATGACAGCAAACCTTGGCATATTGGTAAGGATTTTTGCCTTGTGATCCCAGAGATCATGGATTCAAAACTTTGAAACAATCTCTCCGTTTGTGGTGGTAAGGCTGCCTACGTCTACCCTCCCTAGACCCTATTAGGTGGGAGCCTCATGAACTTGGTTCCTTTAATAATTCAATTCACCTCTTCCTTTTTACTTCAAATTATTATGATGTCAGGACTGCACTAATTTGCATCTTGTATTCTTTTCTGTTGATCTCAAGTTTTGTTTAATAATGAGATGAAGGATGGTATGATTATATTCTGATTGGCATCAAAATAGAGACTGTGTTCTGTATGGCAACATTCTCATTGGTGGTTTTTTCCCTCTCCTTTTATCTTAGGCTCTGTTTTGATTCCTTTTATTGTTTATAGGTTGGATTTCTCTATCTGAGATATTGTGCTGATCCGAAGACACTATGGAATTGGTTTGAGCCATATATAAAAGATGACGAGGTATGATGACATCTTACTATATTCTGATAATTTTTTTCCCGAAATTTTTTACTTAAAAATTAATAGATTATTGCCTTCTTCCATTTGTATGTACTTTCTGATTGCCGAAGTTAGATTTTATCTGCAAGAGGTTTTGATCAAATTGTTGAACCCTGGGTATCATATTTTTTTTTTTTTGTTATTCAATTTTCCATTTGTCTAAGCACTGATTATACCATTGCTATATATGGAGCCATGCTAATAGCATGTCTAGTCAAAATGTTTTGTGGGCCAAGTTTTCTCATACGATCTGCTTTTAAACAAATCTATGTTTGGTAATTGATATATTTTGTGCCCATATATTCCTTTGCTTTGGAAGATAGTTACTTGTTTGGGTTTCAGTTGTCTTGACTTATCTCAAATCTTGGGATATCTTTTAAAGTACTCCCTTAAGTATACATAAATTATTATTCATTTTAAATTATGATGCTGTATTTCAGGAATTTTCTCCTGGATCTAATGGGCGAATGACTACAATGGGTGTATATGTCCGTGATTTGCTTCTTGGACAGGTTTGTTATCCTTAAATCTATCAGGCTATATTTTACATAAGAGCATGCTTACTGGTTTACCCTTTTTGGACTCATGTTTTCATTTTGCTTGTAGACAATGAAATGCATTTACATGATAATTGGCAAATTATGCCCTGACCCTTTGATTTAGATATTTTTAAATGTACGCCACACAATGGCAAGGGAAAAAAAAATCATTTGACTCAAGTATTGACTAATTAAACTGAGAATTCTCTCTTCAGAGCTCTCCTAAGTCCTACCAGAATTCAGATGCATCACAAGATTGCAAATGCAGATATGTCCCTCATCATCCCATAATTTGGAGTAACAGTATGAGGTGCTTTCGGTATCTTTGGACATAAAACTTCTATACCTCCAAGTAATTGCTGATAAGAATTAGTTCCAAAGAATCTTCTTTTTTTCTTTCACATCATCTCTTTTTTTGATTGCATGTTCATGATGGTTGGTTTTTTGTCTCTAAAGCCGCTGTACTCTGAAGCTTCCAGTAAAAAAAAAGAGTACAGTTTATTGTAGTTCTTTAGAGTAGAACCTCTGCCTGAAAGACATGCATGTTATCAATTTAGCCCGAACAGATTAGTTTGATCCCTCGAAATTCATTATTCACCTTCATTATTTGGATGGACGTACTCTAGTATTGGAAATCTGAACTTGAGGGATCAAATTGATAAAATTAATCCATAAGGGAGCAAATCAATAACAGGTGTATCTTTCAGGGACTAAAATGAGATTTTTCTCATTTCACTTATCATCATTTCTTATTTTCTTCTTTACTTCTTTCTGAGGTTTAGCTGATGTTTGTCTTTCACATCGTTTTTGGATTTTTGTTTCACCTGCAAATTTTATGTACCAGTTATTTGACACCCCTTATAATATAGGAGATCCAGTTCTCACGTTTTACACCACCTCTAGTTGGGTTATGTACTTCTGGAGTTGGAACATGTTCTAACCTTTAAGTCTTATGGAGCTATATTTATCCCTGTCTGCCTTTTTTCTATTTATCTTCAAGGCTTTTAGGATTATCCTTTATGAAGCTTAATTTCTTTGAGGTCTTAGAGAAAGATGTAGGCAAAATTAATAAATAATTTCTTTCTATTTGGCAATTTATGTCTTAAATCATTTAACCTAATACTTGGTAACAGTGGCTGGCCATATTATCATGCAGACATGCGCTAACTACCATTCTGTATTATATAATATTTAGCTTTCCATACTGAAACTTGGGAGGTTCAGTGTCAAAAATCTTCAAATTTTGCATGTACTTTTCTACTCTAGATGATGTGTTTCTGTTGGATTGTAAGCTTGTTTCTTTCACATTTTCATTTGCATTTTGATATTTCTGCTATGAATGTATGCTAACTTTAAGTTTGTAGTGTAAAATAATTCTATATGGTGTAAATTTAATATTTATTTGAATTTGAATTATATCACATATCCAAGTCCAACATTCAAACTTGACCGAAACTCTTGGAGAAATAAATATTCTCAAGCCTGAGGTTGAACCTAGGTTTTTTGTGTGTGAATTGATATTCCTGCCCAGAAGACTGAATGTATCCTGCTTTGATGATTTCTACTTGTGTTAATTAGCTATGATGCTAGAATGTTATTGGTAACTATCAAAATTTTATGTTTTTTGCTTTCCTGATTGTAAGGGTGTTTTGTAATACTAATTGTTCACTTTCTTAATAAACAGTATTGTAAATTGTGAAGACGCAGTGGGGATTTTTATAATATAGCTACAGTTGCTTATGATGGCTTTTATTAAGGAGAATGTAATTGTGTTAACTGCAACCCCTTGTTCCCCTAAATGACTGAGTCTTAATCTGGGGCTGGGGAGTTGCTGGACCCCCCGCCGCCAGAATGTGGGAGGCTTTAGATGCCTTCTTATAAGGTATCTCGAGGACTGAAAATTGAATGATTTCCAACTTTTGGATATTTTTGGTTCAAATGAAGAAGGAACAATTACAAGAACTGAAATATCTGATTATGTTAATGCATGGAAGGGTTCTGTTCTAGAGAGAAGCACTCAAGCTTAATCTTGTTCTTCATATTCTTTCTATTCTCATGAATAGTTAGTATTTATATCATGTTTGATGTTTCTTTCATTCTTTGGGTTAAGTGGTTGCTACCTCTTCATGGTATTTGTCATCTTTGTTGTGTTTGTTGATGTTTTATGATTTTGGGAACGTTGTACATGGTACACAATATGCCTTTTAGTTGGTTGACAGACTTGAATCCTGCAGTTCCCAAATTTATTTTACCCCTTTGGTTCCTGATTATTTAACTATACTTTAAGGGATTGATGAGTCTGTTCTGCTGTTGCAGTATTACTTCGACACACTGTTTCCTCGCATCCCTGTTCCTGTATTGCGGCAAGTTGTGTCTAATCTTGAAAAGTTGAAACTCCCCGCTACACATTCTGGTTCAACAGGGGAATCCACCCGTCACGGTTCTGATGATACTGCCCGTAGACCACCTTCTGTTAAAGCTGCACTTTCAGTCTCTTTTGGTCAGCGGGCTCCACATCGTGCCTCCACAAGGGATTCTTCACCTATTCGACGTACATTACCTTCTCATGAAAGAAATGGCAATGATGACATAAGAAGATCTCCAAGTAGTCGCCGCAGCCAGAGCCGTGAATATCCTGATAGGGATAGGGACCGAGACCGATCGCAGTCCAGAGACAGGGATCGGGACCGTGATAGGGACAGGGATAGGGAACGTGATAAGGACAGGGATCGGGAACGTGATAGGGACAGATATCGTGACCGAGATAGGAACAGGGAATGGGAGCGAGACCGAGACCGTGACCGTGAAAGATACAGGGACCATGACTTGGACAGAGATCAGGAGAGGGACAGAGTCAGGAAGGATAAGGAGCGGGAAAGAGAGAGAGAGAGGAGTTATGATTATGACAGGAGGTCTAAGTATACAGAGAGAGAAAGCAGCCGGGATTATGACAATGGTAGTAGGCACTATCGTAGGAGCAGAAGTCGAAGTCGAAGTAGGAGCAGGAGTAGAAGTCGGAGCCTGCAAGCTGGTACTGCACAGTATGAATTGCGCTCTAGTCCACAGAGAGATGGGAGTAAGAGAGCTTCTGCATCCAGTAATCTAGCTAAACTGAAAGATATGTATGGTGATTTAGGGGACAATAAAGGAGATGCCAACGTGGAAAGAATTCCTAGAAAGGATAGTGGAGGCGAAGAGGTTATTAGACTTGGCGGGTCTTCTTGGAAGTATTGAAAGTTATCATGGAATGCGTGTATCAGATGTTGGATAACTTTCACGGAGAAAAAATATTGGGTCTAGCCCTTTTGTTGCCGTTGTCTCTTGTTTGACAGATGTTTAGATTGGTGAATGCTATCTATATTAGCATTTATAGATAATGTATACTAAAATTTATTCCTGGTGCATTGAATTTCATGCTTTGTAATTTCCAGTTTTAGACTAAAGATCATTCTATGTAGTCCTGAACTACCATGCTTACATTGATAGATGAAACTTGGTATTTTACTGTGTTTCCGTACAGATCAATAATTTAAGAATAGTGTCTATATTTTGAAACGCCTTTAGGAGGAAGATTGATAAGATATCTACTCTGATACTTTTATAATATGCTTAGTGTAGGACAAGTTGCTGTCTAGAGGCCATTGGTGGAAAAGCTTTAATACTATTTTGGCTAAAATTTTGAATGTATTATAGTTTCGAATTACGTTAGTGGCTTTTATTTTAACATTATTAAATCTGTATAACATAGCATATAATAACCAGGAAATCTACTTTGATTTAAAGACTTTGCGTGTCATTTTCTTATCTTGGCAGTTTGCAACATTTGGCCTGCCTTACCAGATTCTAAAGTAAAACAAAACCGCTCATAATGGTTAGATAAATAAAAGGCTAATTGTAGAGGTAGAGGGGTTTTATTCTGATATTGCATACTAGTATTAGAATTAGTAAGCATCGAATCCCAAAAAAAAAATCCTTTCATGAATTAGGATGCAAATAATATGATACTCTATAAACGTAAGGCTATCAGAAACTTGAGAGTAATGCAAAAAAGCTTCTATATTTCAAAGAGAAAGAGTTTTGAGTTACGCTGCTGTCATACATGTTCTGTGAGAATATATGAAGCACAGGTAGAAATCTATCTTCTACACTTGAAAGTAATGCAAAAAGCTTCTATATTTCCAAGATAAAAAATTGTGTTCTACACTACTGTCATACATTTTCTGAGACTGTACGAAGCACTGGTAGAAATCTGGGATTCGGCATTTGTGTAAAGCACTTCAGGCTCTTAAAATATTCCCCCACTATTTTTTGGTAAACCATTTGCTACAAGAACTGAGGACATTAGAGGAAAAGTTTCTGTATCTCTACAACAAAGGGAAAAGAAAGCGTCTGGTTGGTGCCAGTAAGCTATTATTCACATTTGATAGAATGATATATGTGGCGGACAAAGATCAAAGCAGCATGGAAACCCACAGTTCCAAGCATGAGAAAGAAACCATAGCAAATGCAAGCCATGTAGCCAAAAAAGAAAGAGGTTTGCATGAAGCCAGACATATCTGATCTCGCATGATAGTAATACAAGCAGTACCCATATATGAACAAGCCAGTTGATCCACCACAAAGGAAGGACCTAATTATGCCAAAAACGACGTAGTTAGAGAATGGAGGAGCATGAATTACATCAAAGTGTAACCTAAATTCTAATTGATAAACAAGGAAAAGAGTGAGAGCATTCTGATGCTACAGTCTACATACCTCCACCACCATTCATGGTCCTCAGTAGCAAGCTGAAAGTATGTCAATGCCACAGTGACAAAAGCAGTAACAATCAAGAGGATGATGAAAACAATAAACAAAATGCTGTATATGGTGTAAATCTGGTGACCCCACACACTAGCAAATATGTAGTAGAGTTCAATGAAAATGGCACTGAACGGCAAAAAACCTGCCATAGCCATTTGAGCAAGGGTTCTACGGTACCAAGGTAGTTGTGGGATCTCCCTAGGATACTTGTTGGTGCGGCAAGGTGCTTGAAACCCTGATTGGCTATTCTTACCAGCAATCCCACCCAGTACTAGTAAAGGTGAGGTTACAAGAGTCCATATGAGGAAAATAACCACAATTGTTCCAAATGGAAGTGCTGCAGTGGAGTTGTAGGCAAGTGCAACAGTATTAAGAAAGCTGAATGTCAAAAACAAAGGTCCAGAAAACAAACTTCCAGTCAATACCAAAATTTTCACCTGTCAAGCAACAAACCAAAACCTCTTTAAGTGTACTTCATTTAGGTTGCAGTGTACTTTCACTTGTTTTAAGGCAAAGGCAACTATGCCACATTAATTAAACATTACTATTTAATAATAAGTTTGCCATTACTGCATATTGACTATTAAATAAAAACAGACAACACACTTAAGGTTTATAATCAAGAATCTGTTTGATACATGTGGAGAGTTATGAAGTTTCAAAGCCAGTAAACTACACAATATGCTGATATCCAAAAGGATTTTCAGCAAGAACTTCAAATCAATCAAATTCACTAGCTACTCAGAGACAATGAAATGCCTGTGGAGTAATAATATACCCAGTTTTTCCCTTCAATCGTGTAATAGAAGGAAGCTGCATAGTAGCCCGCGATGCCAGACGTTAGTGCATATATGATAACCAGTGCAGTAAACAAAGCTCCCCTGTTGTATGGATAGAAAACACCAACTAGAGCAAGCATAAAGATGAAGATTGTACTGAAAGCAGGAGCAAATATACATGATCAGAAAAGAGCAGAATAATACAAGGCCAACACTACTTGAGGTTGAATCTCACTCACAGTGTAAATAGCTGGGTTCCTGTTCCAAGTGCTGCTGCAAACAAAGACTTGTATCTTGGGTACCTGAACACATCACCATGGATGTACTTCCATCCACTTTCCTCCTGGTCATCAACTGCTTCCTCGTCTGGAGTGAACCTGTCATGTTTGATACAATAAGTTGCTTGAATTAAAAGGTTTAAATCCATGAGAGTACACACTGCTGAGATGACTAAATGAGAATGATTCTTACTTAACAAAATCATTCTTGAGCACACGCATGAGAATTATGGCAAGGAATCCAGTCAAGAGGAGAACAGTTACACATGAGTTGATGACAGAAAACCAATGGATTTCCAAGTTATGTGACAGTGAGGATGTCTGTGAGTATTTCTCCAGCCTCTTCTCAAATGGAATGTCTGTTTCAGTCCATTTGGCAGAATATGTGAAGTCCACATCTACTTCCCTATCTTGTGTCAGGTCCACAACTGCGTGTGGATCGTTTCGAATGAAAACATCAATGATGCGGTCCTTATTGTACAGAATCTCAAGATGGACATGCTTGAAAAGATGGACTGTGGCCCCAGTTGGATCATCTTTGTCTTCACTGTCAAATTTTCCAAGGAAACCCCAAATGGGCAAGTCATCATAGTACATTTGGTAAAAGTAGTCCTTCAAGACAGCATGTCTGAATTGAGCAACCTCTTCTTTTGTAAGCCTCTTTTTGCAGATACTCTCAGGTTCTCTGTCAATTTGGAAGTCCAGTTTGTAAGGAGCAACAACTAATCGATCCCCATTCAAAACTTCACCAAGATCTTCCTTCTTTTCTTCCACATTAGCTGCAACCAACAAATTTTGGTATTATAGGGAATAGGAGAAACCAAAGACAACAGTAGGAATAAGAGGAAAAAGAATGGTACTAGCAAACTAACCTGGTGAGCAAAAGGGAAGGTCAAAATATCTGTATGTCTCGCTGTGGTAAGGAGGAAAAAGGGGAAAACAAAAAGAATTAATTCAGTTATTCTATTGCGAGGATGAAATTTATGAATTTGATAATTATGCTATAGAAGTTAATATTTGCATTAGACTATCCTGATATCCATTCTTATATACGGGCATTAAGATTAAAGGATTTAGTAGTCTTTCAAAAAAATATTGCACTTTCTTTCTTGGCCATAGAATAATCAAACTTGAATAAAAGGAAATGGTATGGTGGAGGTAAAAATTCGGAGGGGATGATGCATTAGAACATTACTTGATTGCCAAGATAAGTCTTATTAAAACAACTTAAAGGTCAGCTCTGCCAGCCTGATCACTTGGATTCATTCTAAATTTCCATTGAACATTGCCTACAATTTTTGAATTTGACATTGAAACAAAGGAAAATAATATCTCTTGATTTTGAGTTTCTACAGTGAAATTGAAAGATTCATACCAATAACTGATATCACAGCTTCTAAGTCACATTCATTTCTGAATTCATTCCGTTCACCACTCATACAACTAGATTTCACTAATCAAAGTCTTGAACAGGTTCCAAAATCCAAATCCACACAATAAGACGAAGAGGTCATTGAATCTTCATTACATATAAATCAAAACAACACTAGGGGATGAAGGAGGCAGGGCAACCAAATTCCGGAGGAAATCTCATTCTCAAAATGGTAACCCCATCATAACACAACAACAAAAAATACATTTTTTTTTTAAAACATCTTTTCAGAAACATTGGGATTGAAATGTTCTGAAGCATAAATATGAATAGGTGAAAGTGAGAGTGACAGAGATTTAAAATCTGACCTGGGATTGTGAAAGGGTCCCACCTTGTTGGCATAAAAGGGGACGGAATCTCCTTTGTTGTAACGGTGATCCGATGCATCAGATGTGACATGGCTTATGCAGCACCACAGGATCACAATGGCACCAACCAAACATGCCGTTGACTTTCCCATGCATACACAGATTGTGAGAGAGAGAAAGAAACAAAGGGAGACTCTCCAATGCAATGGCTTCTTCTTGCACTTACAAGCCAAACAAGTGCATGAGAGTGGGAGAGAAGAAGAGGGAATCTCCACGTTACTTCCTTCAACCAAAAGAAAAGAGAAAATGAACAACGAAATAACAGAGTTAAGAAGATTTGAATTTCCACGCACTTCTTCTTACATGTAATGAATGATGGGTATTTTCTAAGGAGTTGAAAATGAATCATCTTCGTGAATGGGGAATGATGACAAACAATTACGTGCCTAACACGAACAAGTGGCACAATCACATCGTGCCTCAACAACACTCTCTTGGCTTTCAACAACATATGTATATCCGTCCACTTTTGTTATGTCATTTCGATTTGATAAATATTAACGTTACTCCTTCAATTTATATCACGAGATAATAATATTCAATTCACCACTTGATCTTTTACTCGTATTCGTAACAAATAGCTAGCTGCCATCTTTTGTGCATGGAAGATGTTAAGATATTTATTTTTTTCCCCTTATTGCTAGTTTCTTAAATGAGTTTAATGAGTATACCAATCAATAATCATAGTTGGTATGACTTTTAAAGTAGTTATTGTAAAAATCAACAAACTTATCATATATGACAGTTTGTAATTAAATGACAGTATAAAAGTATTTTACATTGTTAGTGCATAGCTTATTAGCTATTATTTTCACGAATAAGCGTTTGAAGATTTATTTTTGTCTAGTATAATCAATAATGAATCAATATTTAACAACTTATATCCAAAGAAAATATGAGTAGTGTAATAATTCCCTTTTACTCAAAAGCTTAATAGACTTTCTCCTAAATAAAAAGTTTGGCACTCTTCCTTGTGAATTGAGTGGAGTTCGGTAATATTACATTAATGCTAAGTTTTGAATTGATGTAGAGTATATTTGACAATTCACACCACGCACACAAATAATAAAAGGATTTAATTTTAATACGACGTTATTTAATGATGTATTTGATAAAACAAAAATTTCATATATTATTAAAAATTTTAAATCATATAATAATACATTATAAAATGACAATGTATTGTTTCTCAATTCTCACATTGTCAATGCATTAACACTAAATTCACAACAACAAAAAAAGATTTAATTCACAACTAAAAAAATACCAGTGCACCTTTATTAAAAAATACTTATGTGTTTCTCATCCTAGAATGCAATGAAGAAGAATGTATCTGATATTTTGAATTGAAGGCTGTCCACTAAACTGCACATTTGTAACCTCTGGTCACCTATTGCTTGGGTCCTTGTTGGACGTGGACCTGCTCTTTTGTATCTGTGTGGAAATGGACCAACTTGGTTAGGTGAGGTGGCACGGATTCATAATCAGGGGCAGGGTCAATTTCCTCTCAATAGATCCATTCTCCTCTCATCTCCAAATTTTAAGGTATAAATAAATAATTTTATAAGTAATAAAGTAAACAAGGGAAGGAAGAGAGCGCTGAAAAAATAGTACGAAGATTAAAAAGTTATTGTTGCTTCATAAAAGTGAAGAATCACTAATGACTCATTAATTTTTATGCTATAATATGGCCAGTTGGGTTGAGTGTAAATAGGTTGAGCTCTAATTTTACGTTTTTCATTCTTCTATATACAGTGAATATATATTTTTTGATCTTTTCTTTTTGGCTTAAATAGCTTTTTCTTCCTTATAAAATAGAGATTTTTTGCTTTTTGTTCTTCATAATTTTTTTTATCATTTTCGTCCATATAATATTTTTTTGTTTCATTTTAGTCTTTGCCGTCAAGTTTGACTGTTTAATTTAATAGAAGGACCAAAATAAAAAACATAGAAATTATAGGAACAAAAAAATTAAGAGGACTAAAACAAAAACAACCAAAATTAAGAGGACTAAAACAAGGGAAGGAAGAGAGAGCTGAAAAAATAGTATGAAGATTAAGTTATTGTTGCTTCATAAAAGTGAAGAATCACTAATGACTCACTAATTTTTATGCTATAATATGGCCAGTTGGGTTGAGTGTAAATAGGTTGAGCTCTAATTTTAATCTTATTATATTTTTACGTTTTTCATGCTTCAATATACAGTGAACATATCATTTTTTGATCTTTTTTTTTTTGCTTAAATAACTTTTTCGTCTCTATAAAATAGGGGGGGGGGGGGGGGTGTCTACTTTTTGTCCTTCATAATTTTTTTTTTATTTTCATCCCTATAGTATTTTTTTTTCATTTTGGTCCCTACCGTTAGGTTTGGCGGCTTAATTTAATAGAAGGACCAAAAGAAAAAACGCAGAAATTATAAGAACCAAAAAATTAAGAGAACTAAAACAAAAACAACCAAAATTAAGATACCAAAACAAAAATAATCTTATATTATAGAAACCAAATAGTTATTGAAACCAAATTCATAAAAATTAAACCTTCAGGCATAGAAATGCACTGATGAGGAGCAAAAAAATTAAACTCACAATGAATGTACTAGTGACTAGCCAAAAAAATTATAAATTACACTGAAATCTCTTAATTATTTGAAAAACATTACATTGACACCCCTTATACATTATATTGATACCTTTTATACATTACACTAACATCCTATGTTACTTAACAAACACATTACATTGTGTACTCCTATATAGGGTGTTATTGTAGAAGTTAAAAAAGAAGGATGGTCATGTGCCACGTCAAGAAACTTTATGGGGTGCAGTGTGCTATTGTAATTTGCTCATATACTAATAACATCGTGTATCCTTCTTCTGCTTTCTTTGTTATTTCACGTTTGTCTGCTACCATTCGTTTTGATAGCTCTGTCTTGTTTTATGTTTCACTTTTGTTTCCATTTGCTATATTTGCTTTATAAATTGAAGGTAACTGCATCATTGCATAACTTTTACGAAGTTGTATGTTTAAAGTTTAATTTTAATAATTTTTTTTGTTGGTCACTAAAGTATTCATTGTATGTTTAATTTTTCTGCTCCCCATTAGTGCATTTGCAATGTTTGAAGGTTTAATTTTTATAAATTTAGCTTAACTAATTGTTTAGTTCCTATAATATAAAATTATTTTTGTTTTGGTCCTCTTAATTTTGATTATTTTCGTTTTGGTCTTCTTGATTTTTTGGTTCCTATAATTTATGCATTTTTTCTTTTGGTCCTTCCATTAGATTTAACGGTCAAACCTGACAATAGAAACCAACATGAAACAAAAAAATATTATAGGAATGAAAATGAAAAAAAAATTATGAAAGACGAAAAGCAAAAATCCCAAGAACAAAAAATTTATTTAAGCCTTTCTTTTTTGTATTCTGTTATATTTGTTTGGAAGTTTCAATTATTTGCTAACACAGACTTGCATGAAGGATAAGCATTTTACATGAATGTAATGGACGACTGAACGATGTGAATATCACTTTATATTACCTTGAAAATAAATAGAATAAAACAAAAAAAATACTACATTTAGAGAGATTAAAATGAAAAGTTGTTACATTTAAAAGAAATAAATTCATATTTAATTTGAAGCTTATTCATCATCAGAGCACACCAATCAGAAACTGTATATCTATACATAATTTTATTCAACTTACCCACCTTTTAGAAAGTCATTAACTCAATCCATCATTTTGAAACATCAAGTGATAAACCCTCAAGCTACCCAAAGTTTCCAAAATTATCATGGTCAACTCTTCTCTAATTGATAACCCAAACCATGAAGATCTATTTTACTCTGTCAGTTCATACATTTATCTATTATAATATTATAATATATAAAACTTGAAATGTGAAGTGAAAAACTGACCTGTCAGCATGCATATTTTCTAATCATTTCTATTAAAACATAAATAATTTTGAATCATCTTTATCTTATGCAATTCTTAAAAAATTAAAACATATAAGTCATTAAGTGATATTGATGATTATTGGTCTTGGGCTTCTATCCATGTCCTAAATGGCCCAATAGGCTAGCTCACTTACCACACAGGTCTAATCATAATTAATAGATAATTTTTTATGGACAAAACTTAGATATAGTACTTTAGGTACTATTAGTGCCATTTTTCAATTAGAAGTGGAGTTTCACCTGAATAATTTGCATTATAAATATATCCATTAAAGAATTTCACATATCACCAAGGTGAAACTTCATTTCTAATTGGACAATAGCACCAACAATATTTAAGATATTGCTTCTTTTATCTCTAAGGATAACACACGAAAGAAAAAAAAAGTTATAAATGCCTCATACCAGTGCACATAAGGTAGGCTATCTCTTTTTATCTCTCATTCATTGACTCTGAATCCAACTAATTTGAGCATTAGAGTCCTTGTAGGTGACAGTGTGACACCTCTACCATTAAATGACTCATTGGAAGACTACCACATCCAACAAGACCACGAGATACACGATCACTTCTCTCAAACATTATCTATTATTTTTTAGAAGATATTTAGTTATTTTTTGTTAGCAAGTATAGGGAATCAATATTGATGGTTACATTTGGGTGAGAGTAATGGGAACAATAATCAAAGGTAGAGGAGGGAGCGCGTTGCCAAAGCAACATAGGAAGATACATAACGCTCGGCTTCATTGTTTCTATTAATAGCAAACAATCATCTCATGCTTGTGAATCATTTAAAATTTATCTTTTCTCAACACTTCTAGAGCCATTTAAAATCTTACTTGGACTTCTCTAATAAAGAATATTCATTAACATTGTGACTTTTTTTTTTCTTTTAAAGGGATTTTTTTTTTCTGTTTTCACTTTTCAAATCTTTTATCAAGTTGTTGTGTGGGCATGGATAATGGCTTCACAAGGGTAGAATGAACGTGGGAAAGTTTTCAAAAGCCAATTGTATGCAACCTTCATAATCAATTCCAAACTTTTCTATTCTGTTAAGTGCGTGTCCTTATTAGTGTCCATTTTGGAAGTTTAAATTTCTACATTACAATACAAAAGTCTATTTTAATTAATAGTAGTTGTTCAGAAAATTAAAACAATATTTGTGGAGACAAATTAATTTGAGTAAAATTAGAGGATTTTATTAGCCTCTTAAAAGTTTCTATGATGTAGCTCTATTTTATTTGCAAAATTAAACAATTTATTTATAATTCTTAATTTTTCTATTTATCTATAATTTTTTTTAAAAGGCAAAACACTTTATTTATGTATAATCATTTTTAAAAGTTTGATGATGCACTGGTATATTTTGGGTCTGTTTGGATAAATTTTTCCATAAGCACTTATAGGAGAATAAAATAAGAAGAAAAAATAAATCAAACTTTTCCATAAGCTAAAATTATATTCTCCATAAGTTAAAAATTAGCTTTTGGAAAAATTAATATAAGAGAACTTTTAAAAATTAGCTTATCCAAAAGCAAATTTTAGCTTTTAGAGAAGTTTATTTCATTTTTTCTTTTCATTTTCTTCTTCTATAAATACTTAAGAAGAAGTTTATCCAAATTGACCTTCCTCTTTTTGTTGAAGCCCCCAACAAAACCACAAACCTATATAACCACCCGCAAAAGACCTATTGCCACTCAAGACTATCCCAACTTAACCTCTACAATCCATTTGTGAAAGCCACCGCTTAGTGATTCAATTCATTGCTTGCATGCATTATTTAGAAACCACCATCGTCATGAACCAATGTTTTTAAAACCGGATCAGTCATTGAATTGGTTAAGGTACTGGTTTAAGATTCAATGGTTGAACTGTGGTTGAGCTGGTATTAATAAAATAATAATAATAATTAAATAATACATAAAATAATATTAAAAAAAACATAATATCATAATTTTATAATACTAAAAATTAAAAATAAAACATAATTTTATAGGTTCTTTACTTTTATAATACCTTCAAAAGTACAAATCAAATATGTTATGATACCTAAGTATAAGTTTTAACTATACACATCAACATTTATTAATAAAAACAAGTTTATATTTAAAATAAAAAATAAAATAATAAATACTTTAGGTTGGTTTTCATTTTTTTAAGAAAAAAATTTAAAATAATGTTGTATTGAGCATTTTTCATTGACCTGCTGTGAACCGATTTCTGGTCAGTTTTTGATTGGTTTTCCAATTCTTTGACCGATTTTTCTTTAGGCTAGTTCTGTGGTTTATTTGAACCGGTTAGGTGACTAGTTCATTGATTTTTTGGTCTGACCGGTAAGTCCGGTCCAATTTTTAGAACATAGTCGTGAACTTTGTTTGCTTCTGGCCCTTTGCTTCGTGGCTTTGGATATAGATCATAAAGTAGCAACATTACACATTGCATCTTAGATTCATCCTTATACTCCAATGACGGATCTAAAAATTTTATTAGTAGGAACAGTATTTTAAATTAGTATTTTAGATTGTATATTATTAATGATAATTTTTTATTTTTATATAATTAAAATTTAAATAATAAATAAATAATTGTTAATATAATTTATATTATAGAATAAAATTCATAATAAATAAATATATAAATTAGATTTTGGATTTATAATGATTAATTTAAATTTATATAAAATTATTTTTAACTATTGATAATTTCTTAAAAAAATATTAAAATTCAATTTAAAGATGGAGATAAAAGAAAATAAATTAAATGGGATAGGTAGTTAAAAAATTCAAGTATATAAATAAAAATAAAAGAAAAGTAGTTTAAAATGGTTGAGTTATGTTTTCTAACTGATAAAAAAATGGTTAAGAGAGATTATTTTAACTAGTTGTGTGGAATATAGTATGCAAAATGTATATCCAAAAAAAAAGGGAGAGAATATTAAAAATGTTAAATTTCTAAGTAGATCCCTAATTTATTTGGGAATTTTCAGATAGGTTCCCAAACTAATTTTTTTTTTCATTGGGTCCTTGATTATGCAATTTGTTTTAATGGGCTCTCTAGGGTTTAAAAAATCGTTATAAATTGTTATTTTTTACTAGCTTCAAGCCACTATAAATTAACCCTAGGGACCTATTTATTTAGTTTCGGGACCCAAAATAAAAAAAATTAGTTTAGGGACCTATTTGAAAATTTTCAAATATTTAAGGGACCTACTTAATAATTTAACCTATTAAAAATATCTAAGCAAGAAAGTGAGAATAATGAAACTAAGAGTAGATTTATGGAGGGGGGAAGGGGGGCGAATATTCATTAAGAATTGAACTATTTTTTACTACATTTCAAATTATAAGAGCAATTTATAATTATCCATATGTATTATATTTATAAATGTTAAAAAGTAGGTGGGGGAAATTACCCCTACACTAACCCGTTACTTAAACCGATCAAAACAACACTAGTTGAGTTGGGTTGGGTTTATGTAATTTTCTTGTTAAACTCAAATAGAACCAACCCAATTATTAACAAGTTGGTTTGGGTTGGTTAATCGGGTCCATATATTTAAAATTTTGTTAATTTTTTTAAAATTGTATTTTTTTACTTATGAATTTTAACACATTATAAAGATATTACATTTAGTGACCAAGGTTTTTTGATTGAGTCTATCGTGTTTCTTAATTAGTGAGCCAGGGGTGTCTTTGTAACTTTGTTATTCACTAATTATTTGTATTTAAAAATAATAAATTTAATAAAATGCCACGTTAGTGGGTTTTCATGGGTTCATGGGTCTAGAAATCAAAACTCGTTACCTAATGTGTACTTGAATGAGTTTGAACAAGTTGGGTCAAGTGTGACCCAAACACACTCAAGAAAATCGAACAGAAATAATTGGATCAGTTTGGATTCATGGGTTACCCGTACCTGTGAACACCCTTATTACCATGAGCTCATAGAATTTTCTTGTCTTTACCTCTATTATGGATCATAGATCATATTTACTTGATTTAAAAAGTTATTCAATTCTATTTATTTGGTGTTTTGGATTGGGCTTAAGGCCCAATCTACTTATTAGAGCACCTTGATCTAAAGAAGAGTTCTAGTCCAAATTACAAAGTGTTGACTGAAGTCAACACTCAAGTGCAAGAACACTACAATATACCTATGAACAGGGAAGCACGCCTCGACTCACATTAAAGTTATCATGTTATTACACTATAATAGGGTAATATTATCCTTTAAAGGCCATGGCTCGATCCATGCTAGGAAATGGAACCCATTTCAAACTCTAGTAAATATAGTCAATGCCGACAGGTAGGCGTGGAAATAGGCTAGGCTAGACTAGGCTTTGCTGGGCCTAAACCTGGCCTTGGTTAAAAATTTATTGCCTGAGCTTGGTCTGTTTACTTGTTATAGACTTTTTTTTAAAGGCTTGGCCTGGCCTACATAAAAGGTTGGCTTGACCTACAAGTCTATTTAAGGGCCTACTTTGTGATAATTTAACACCATGATAGAGGTATGATAAATTATTTAAAAACATATTTTGAAATAAGATCTCTAAATAAGATATAATTTATCTTTCAATAAACTTATAGGCTTGAGTATTTATGTAAGTCAACATGCTTATTATTTAAAAATATAAATAGATGTATAATATTAATATATTATAACAACTTTAATGCAATAATAATAATATTAACAATAAATATTTATTTATTTTAATTTAAATAGGCTAGACTATTAAGCTTAAAAGCCTTTTTGAATGGTCTAGGCCTAGCCTTTTTAACTAAATAGGCTATAATAAAAGCCTTGTCTTGGTCTATTTTCTAAAAAAGTGTGGCCTATGCCTAATGTAGCCTAGGTCATAGGTCTCTGTTGAGTAGCCTGAGATATTTCCATCCCTACCAACAAGTAATAATGTTAGGTATACATTTATTATACATTCTCTTTGGTAAAATTGCTACTAACTTGACTGCCAAAATGCCTTTGTAGGTACTCACCCCTTGACCACAACATCTCAACTACATCAGAGAGAAGAACCATTGTTGTACACTTTGGATCTCAGTCAACAAAGAACATTTTAATGATAACAGTTTAGTATTTGGTAAAAGTCAACCATCCTACATCAGACATGACATTTGGTTATAAATTCAAATCTAATCATGTTCAAACCAATTTAAAGTGATTTAAATTTTGAATTGTATTTTTTTAGCGAGGAAGCAATAAATAAACCTGAAATATGTAGTAAAGGTCTCATTCCATAAGTTATAACATAGCTGATATTGATAAAAACTCATTTTAGATTCGAACTATGGAAAGAGAATATACACAATAACACAGTTCATGCTTCATCATATTAATGAAAATTTATGGCGACAACTTATGGTTTTCAATGTTCATTAATGTATCTTTTGCTTAGATGTTCAATAAAACATATATCTTAATTTACAGTTCACTTTCCATAAATAAATATAAAGTGTATGGATTTTATAAATATATAAGTATCAAATATATGATGAATTAATAAATAAAATTATGTGTGTGTAAGTTTGATTTGATAACTGGTTCAATTCAATTAAAAAATTTGATTTATCATATTTTCATTTTTCTTGTTTTAATTTTTTCCATTAAAATGGATTGATTTATTTATGAACATTCCTAAATGAAACTTACAGGTGAGGCAAGGTAATGGATTATAGGTCGAAAAATTTATTAAAGACGGGATTTCTATGTGGAAGAAAATTGTGCTTAGAAATGTACTTTTTTAATTGAAAAGAAGTTGTGTATAAAGGTAGAGTTTCGGATTAGTCTAGTAATAATAAATAAATACCAAGTATGTATTTATTATTTCATATAGATATGGCAATTTGTTTCGTTTAAATTGTTCTTTTTTGGGTTTAGAGTCTACGACAACATCCATTAGATTTACGTAAGATGCTTGATGTAGTTATTCTTTTGAAAGACTGGTTTTCATAGGTGGCAATTTTAATAAATAAATACACAACTGAAAAAATGATCCATAATAGTATACTTATGAATAATTCTTCTACAAGATAATACTATAAACTAAAGTTAAAGTTTTTGATTTGAGCTAGTTATAATGCCTATAAAATACAACATGTTTATGTGGTTTTAATTGTTTCTAGTGTTATAGATAAGTTGGTCCGAATATTTATTAACTTATTCAGTGATAAACTTGTTAGATCCATTAGCACATAAGCCCATCGACATGTTTAAGGATAGACTCATTCGTATATTTAAAGTTTTGATATGAAATAAACCTTTAAACAACTTAATGGGTCAGGTTAGGCTTATATAAGTCAGACTTAAAAAAAATGCCTATAATAATAGACTAATATTGGACAGTTTAAACTTAGGCAAAACCTAACTTAGCTTGACCTATTTTCACCCTTATATTTCTCCAAAGATGCCTTCCTCCATCTTTTTGTGTGTATGTGCGTGTGTGTGTGTCATGTCCAATTTAATACAGAAAAATTATGGAAATAAGCAAAAATCAGTATCTCGAGTCTTGACGATAGTTTATTGGTTAGTGATTGAAATATAAGCCATGATTCAATTTTTGAAAGAGATTTGGCCTATCCTCTAAATATACATCTCACTCATAACCAACTCAATTGCCGGCTGCTTCTTCTACAATATTGTCTTCTCCATGATTAAATATCAATTTTTACATCATAAAGCCTCAGTGATAGTTGAAGTTGTTTGTTAAAAATTAATTTTTCCTTGATAATAATAAGAAAAACCGTATATTGCTTGTATATATATTTCCGCATGATGAACATTTCATAATATTTTAGGAACTGTCTCTCATTGTAACCAATTGTGATTTGTGACATCAAACACAGTCGTTGATTGTTTCATGATAATGACTGGAGAGCTAAAAATAAGGTATGGATATGGATTCCAATCAAACATAGAAGCGGATTTCAGGATCGTGTTTGCTCAAATAATGCATGCATCAACGCTTGGCAAGTACTAGGATACACACATATAACCCCTTCAAAGATTCTCTCAACTACGTTTGGGTGAGTCAGTATTGGAAAAGACAAAATGTCAAAAGATTTATTTTTAAGACTGCTTAATTTATTTCTGCTGATTGGCTTCTTATTGTAAACTAATCTCACTCTGTTGGTTTTTGTCAAGTTCAGAAATTTAGTTCAGTTATAACTTCATATGTTGCTAAAGACTCTTGGCTAACTAACTAGTGGATGCC
Source organism: Spatholobus suberectus (assembly GCA_004329165.1). Classification (NCBI taxonomy): domain Eukaryota; kingdom Viridiplantae; phylum Streptophyta; class Magnoliopsida; order Fabales; family Fabaceae; genus Spatholobus; species Spatholobus suberectus. The sequence goes on along the minus strand of CM014734.1, from coordinate 65,765,131 downwards.
GTTTGCCACATACATAAGATCTTTCAATTTTACATTTCCGCCTATCAATTTTTTTTTCCCCTTACATTTCCGTTATAAATACCATCATTGTATGAATTTGTTATTTAACCTCAACTTTTTTCCAAACAATATAGAAAACAAATTTTCACATTAAGAAAATCACATAAACTTCGTAAAAGATGCCTATATTGTTTAAGGGGGATTGCTTTTTCAGTGGGCACATTCACTTATTATTGTTATTATTACTATGAAAAAGGAGTTCAAATCTATCCATTTAGAACACTCTCAGTTGTTATGTCTGCGACTCTGTTCAGAGGAAGATTTAGGCTTTAGAGTTACGGATCCGTGACATATATGCTAATGTTAGCAGCTCACACCTCAGAGACAGCTTCAACAATATACATATGTTGTGTTGCTATGGTTAAAATGACCACGTAAGGGTGCTTAGTGAGCGGTTACTGCCCCTACCGGTAATATAATAGATTTTTTTTTTCTTTTTTAATTTATAGTCTTGTCTTGCACCATGGTTGTTGACTTGTTGTCTTATGATTTGGAGGTCACGGTTTATGTTTTGGAAACAGCCTCTTCAAGTAAGGTTGTATGCATCTATTCTTTTTTTTAAGATCCCATTAGATGGAACTCTCTTAAACTGAGTCACCGTATTTTATAAGAAAAATATTAACATTAGTATCTAAGATTGATTTTAAACATTTAAAAGTTTTTTTTTTTTTGAAAAGAAAGTAATTATTACGTAGAAAATGAAAAATACAATAAATACTTTCTTTTTCAATAAAATCTACCATTTTAGATACTTAAAATTAGACCTTTGGACTGATGCTAATACAACTGCTTTTATAAATGGTCCTATACCCCACATCTAGTATGTATGTATTTGCAACATAACATGACCTCTGATTGGAGTTTATGAAAGAGTAGCAATTGAAAACTCAATTTCTTTGCATGCCATGCACATGAATTTGGAAGATTTCCATGTTTGGCTTAAGACAAATGATGTGAAATGCTCTGTCCATTCCTGTTGAAACTTGAAACCCCAAAAATCTTCTAGTTCAATAGTCAATGGTCATAATGAGTGGAACTTTTTATACCGCAGCAGAAAGTCCTTCTGTCATTACATTGCAACATATTTGGTATAAACTATGAAAAACATAACTAGGAGTTTTAGTTTATGCAAAAGCCACTGACATTGACATATGCAACACATGAATAAGAGTACTTTTCCTTAATCCTTGGTCCTGATAATGGTAATGGAACCTCTACCCCGGGTGTGAATCCGAGTAAGGGATGCCACTTCTTTTCCTGACAAACCAAGTCTTCCTCGGACTAATTTGCATGGATGAGTCACAAAATCTTTCACAGGGTGAGGAATTGGCTTGGATGCTGATGGGGTGGTGAGAATCTGGTGATTGATATCTTTGAGGGTTGCTTCTCCTTCAACTCCTCCAGACTTCACCAACTTAAACGGGTAAGCGATTTTCTTCCGTCGACCTTCTTGATAACACCATAAAAAAAGGAACAAAAAGGACACCGTAAGGGAACCGTTTATAACTTTGAAAACAAATTAAGATGAATAATTTGTGGAATAAAGAGAAAAGGGCCATGCTAAATCTAGCACAAGTTCCTTTTCTTGTTTCAACAAAAGCTTTATCTGGCTCACCAGATGCATTGCTACTCCGACCAGGATCATGTTTGATTGCAGCTTCATGTGTGTCACCTTGTGGTGATAATGATAGGTTTGTAGTGATGTGCCTTTTTTTGTGTGTAAAGCCACAATCTACAAAGGTGGTGAGGAAATGCATCAGTTATATATTAATATTAATATAATGCCAAAATAACAGTGTCACTGGTGTGATGGGTATGTTTCATTTCAATTACTATGTCTTGATACTATTCCAGACTCCATTACCAAACTTTATACACTCTTATGGCCAAAGAACTTGCATCAAACAGTTATGAAAAAGCAAAAGACAGAAAAACAAATTGATGACCGTGAAGGCATGAACATATTGTCAATGGAATTGGTAAACATAGATTGAAAAATATACCAAGGCATACCGTGAAGGGGTTGGGCTGTTGTGGAAAATATTGGAAATTGATCTACCTGATCATCCAAATAATGAATTTTCAGTCATAAGGATTTGCCAATTACAACTTGGGCTGGGAATTATACAAATAAACAAATTAATATAACCTTTTGATCCTTAGAGCAGGATGGTAAATTTTGTTCCGTGCACCAAATGCCCCTGCCTGCAATGGCATCTTGAAGGTACCCAGTAGATGTATCAGACTGAAACCAAGGCTCTGGTGCAGGCATAAGCAAATTAAGATCACAGACAAGTAGAAGTAATGGTGTCAGTCTGTAGCATTCTAAGAAACAAATGAAGCCTAGAGAAGAATGTTAAAAATGAAAAGGCAAATATTATATAGCATGTGTACCAAATGTCTGATCTGTATGAGTGGCTCCGATCTCCAATTCCATGGAGCTGGAGCAGTCAGAAGACAAGCTATTGAGGTGTGAGTGTGACATAGCGGGAAAGCCTTCTCTTTCTGCAAGTCAATTGAATTAGGTTTTAAAATTCATATAATGATATATATAATATCTTTTCTTTTTTCAATAAAATTAGAATTTAAAAGAGGATAAGATTATGGTATCGTTGTTAAAAACTGAAAAGGATGATATGCATAATTAAATTAAAAAAAAATGAGTTTGTTATTTTTAACAGAAAGGCCGGTTTAGTGAACATGATAATCCATTGTTTGGTAAGCTAGGAATGTCTTATCACTTTGTCCTATCTAATTCACTAATTAAGATTTTATCTTGCAGTGAAGACTTCTGTTAAAAATTGGCATAGTTATCATCTTATCAGTTATTCGGCAGCAACACACTATCCAAGTTATCATCGCATCCCCGTTCTCCAAAGTCAATTCACGATTTTAGTTATCATCGTATTCTATGGAGTAAATTCTTCTTCTTCTTCTTCTTATTATTATCATTATTATCATTATTATTATTATTATTAATTATTTTATTTATTTATTTATTTTCATTAAAAAAGTTTCTAAGGAAGAAAAAAAAAATACTGGTAACTTTTTAAAATCTTATTGTGCTTTTTAATTTTATTTAACCATTGCAAATCCTATTGGAAAGTAATTTGAATAATGTTTCAAAATTTGATTTGATTTTGTTATTTCAAAATTTATTGGTTATATTTATTTCATATTTGAATAAAAAGAGAGACAAACATATAAAAAATTTCTAACACTTTTTTGATTACAAGGTGCATATAGATGATTAACTAATGTCAAATAAATCATTTTTCTCTCTAGATATAAGTCTCTTACACTGATCAGAGTCACCTTTTTTTATAAGAAAAATGTCAACATTAGTTTTTAGGATTGATCCTAAACATTTAAAAATGATAGGTTTTTATTTGGAAAGAAAGTAATATATTACATCGAAAATACAAACAAAATATATTAAATAATTTCTTTCTCAATAAAAACTTGCCATTTTAGATACTTCAAATTAGACCTTGTACAAGTGTTTTAATAAATGAAACACGCACACCTAGAATGTATATATTTGCATCATAGCATATTAGCATGACCCTGAATGATGTCAATTTGGGTCGCTCCATCATGGGCTTACAATTTTTTGAGTTGGGTCAAATTGGCCCAATTAATGACGAACTAAAATTTTGTTGGTTCATCCTAGTTCTTGGCGGGATGTTGGTCAATCAGATTAGCCCATTCGTTAAATATAAAAAGTTAAAAATTATCAAATAAATTAACTTTTATATAACAAGTTAATAAACTATTTTTTAATTGCTATAAACAAAAATAAAAAAAAAATATAAGTTTTCATTTGTACTACAAAATAACAAACTATAATACATAATATTATAATAAAATAGTGTATCAATTGTAATAATAAACAAGTACTAGACATTAAAAACAAAATTCTATGTGCATAAAATATTAACCGTAAAATAGACATTAACAACACATGTAATATCAAACTTATCATTTTATGATTTTACTAATTATAAAAAAAAAAATTAAAAAATGGACCTATAGGTTGGCTCAACCCATCAAGGACCAGTGAAAATTCGGGCCAGACTAGGCCAAACCGAAATAAGTTTAGGCCTAAGTTTTCGCAGCCCAATCCAATCCATATATTGGGCTAATCGGACTGGGCCCATTTTGACTCTGATTTTGGAGTTTATGAAAGACTAACAATTGAAAACTCAATTTCGTTTGCATGGCATGCACATGAATTTGGAAGAAAATTTCCATGTTTGGCTTAAAACAACTGATGTGAAATGCTCTGTTCATTCCTGCTGAAACCCCTAAAACCTAGTTCAATAGTCAATAGTCATAATGAGTGGAACTTTTTATTCTGCAAGGGAAAGTCCTTCTGTAATTATATTGTAACATTTTTGGTATAAACTATGAAAGCATCACTGGGAGTTTTAGTTTATGCAAAAACCACTGACATTGACATATGTAACACATGAATGAAAGTACTTTTCTTTAATCCTTGGTCCTGATAATGGTAATGGAACCTCTACCCCGGGTGATAATCCTAGTAAGGGATGCCACTTCTTTTTCTGACAAACCAAGACTTCCTCGGGCTAATTTGCATGGATGAGTCACAGAATGAGGAATTGGCATTGATGTTGATGGGGTGGTGAGAATCTGGTGATTGATATCTTTGAGGGTTGTTTCCCCATCAGCTCCTCCAGACTTCACCAACTTAAACGGGTAAGCGATTTTCTTCCGTTGACCTTCTTGATAACACCATAAGAAAAAGAACAAAAAGGACACTGTAAGTAAACCATTTTAACTTTGAAAACAAATTGAGATGAATAACCTTTGGAATAAAGAGAAAAAGGCCATGCCAAATCAAGGACAGTTCCTTTCTTATCTCAACAATCGCGTGTGATTAATGAAACCAGGGCATCATTTTCATTTGACTCACCAGATGCACAGCTACTCCGAGCAGGATCATGTTTGATTGCAGCTTCATGTGTGTCACCTTGTGGTGATGATGATAGGTTTGTAGTGATGAGCCTTTTTTGGTGTGTAAAGCCAGAGTCTACAAAGGTGGCGAGGAAATGCGTCAGTTATATTTATATTAATATTATGCCAAAATAACAGTGTCAATTGTGTGGTGGGTATGTTTCATTTCAATTACTATGACTTGATACAATTCCATACTCCATCACCAAACTTTATACACTTTTATGGCCACAGAATTTGCATCAAACAGTTAAGAAAAAGCAAAACACAAGATGAACAAATTGATGACCATGAAGGCATAAACATATTGACAATGAAATTGCTGAACATAGATTGAAAAGGATACCAAGTCATACCATGAAGGGGTTGGGCTGTTGTGGAAAATCTGGGAATTTGATCTACCTAATCATCCAAATAACGAATTTCAGTCATAAGAATTCGACAATTACAATTTGGGCTGGGAATAACACAATTAAGCAAATTATCTGGATAATATAAAGTCTGAATATAAATATAACCTTTTGATCTTTAGAGCAGGGTGGTAACTTTTGTTCCTTGCACAGAATGCCCCACCCTGCGAGTGTGAGGTACCCATTAGATGTATCAGACTGAAACCGAGACTCTGCTGTAGGCATAAGCAAGTTAAGACCACAAACAAGTAAAACTAACAGTCTCAATCGTTAGCATTCTAAGAAACAAATAAAGGCTAGAGAAGAATATTAAAAATGAAAATGCAAATATTATATAGCACACAGTACCAAGCGCCATATCTGTATGAGTGGCTCCAATCTCCAATTCCATGGAGCTGGAGCAGTCAGAACACAAGCTATTTAGGTGTGAGTGTGTCATAGCGGGAAAGCCTTCTCTTTTTGCAAGCCAATTGAATTACGTTTTAAAATTTATATATTTTTTATGAGTTTTCATTTTTTTTTTTGATGAGTTTTAAAATTCATATATGATATATAGTATTTTTAAAATTTAGAATTTAAAAGAAGCTAAGGGTTTTTTTGGGTACAGAAAAGAAGATAAGATTAAAATATCGTTGTTTAAAATTGAAATGGATGATGTACATAATTAAATTAAAAATTTTAAGTTTGTTACTTTTTAAAGAAGGCCCAGTTTAGTGAAGACTAAGAATAAGAATATCTTATTCACCACTTAAAAGATTTTATCTTGTAGTGACAGAGTTATTATCTTATGTCAAAAACTAGTGTTAAAAACTAACAGAGTTCTCATCTTATCAGTTTCCGGCAGCAACGCACCATACAAGTTATCATAACATCCCCGTTCTTCAGCAACAATTCACGATCTTAGTTATCATTGCACTTTATTGTATTCTATACTGTAAATTCCTCCTCCTCCTTGTTATAACTTTGATTATAATTCTTTTTTAACCTTTTTCATTCAACAAGTCCCAAGGGAAGAAAAAAAATACTGGTAATTTTTTAAAAACTTATTTTGTTTTTTAATTTTATCTCCCCGTTTCACACCCTAATAAAGTAATTTGAATAATGGTTCAAATTTGATTTTATTTCGTTATTTCAAAATTTATTAGTTATACTTTTTTTTTTCTTTTCATATTTGAATAAAAAGAGAGACAAACACACAAATAATCTATAACACTCTATACTTATAAGTGTTTTGATTACAAGGTGCATATAGATTATTAACTAATGTCAAATAAATCATGTAATTTTCTCTCTAGATTTATTCATGGTAATACTACATTTATAACACTTTGTATTTGCAAGTGTTTTGATTAAAAATAAAATAAAATCGTGTGCCCTAAAAGGAAATGAAATTTCTATTCTTGTTGTGTTTTATGGTAATTCCAGACTCCAATACAAGCGTTACACACCTTTATAGCCGCAAAATTTGCAGCAAACAATTAAAAAAACAAAAGACAGAAGAACAAATTGATGACCATGAACATATTGACAATGGATTTTCTGAACAAAATCATCAGAGATTGACAAAGATACCAAGGCATACCTTGAAGGGATTGGACTGTTGTGGAACATGTTGGAAATTGATCTACCTGATCATCCAAACAATGCATTTTCAGTTATAAGGTTTCAATTTGACAATTACAACTTAGGCAGGGAATAACTCATTTAAGAAAATTATCTAGACCAGGGTAATTCATGCCTCTTTATATATGTTTTTAAAATATATATATATATAAAAGAAAAGAGTGAGAGAGAGGGAGAAAGTTGAAAAGAAAAGAGAAGTGTACCATTTATTCTATAAAATATAGGAATATGCAGCTAAAAGATCATTTAATCCAAAAAAAGCGGAAATCAAAATTTCCAATCGCTTTTTTTATTAGTTATAAAAAATATAAAGCCTGAATAAAACTATAACCTTTTGATCTTTAGAGTAGGTTGTTAACTTTTGTTTCTTGCTCCACATGCCGCAGCGTGCGATGACATCTTCTGGGTATCCCTCAGATGTATCTGGCTGAAATCGAGACTCTGGTGTCGACATAAGCAAATTAAGAACACAAACAAGTAAAACTAATGATGTCAATCGATAGCATTCCAAGAAACAAACGAAGCTTAGAGATGAATATTAAAGCTGTGTTTAAATTGGTGGTAAAAAATGGAATAGGAATGATAAAAGAATTTATTTATTCATGATCTATCCAGTTTATTTACTTAAAATCTAATTCAATCTATCAAGTTGTTTTAACAAAAATAAAAAAATAAAAATATATGGATAAGATTGGATGAATCATATAATTGAATAGAAGAATAACAATCCTTCCTATCTTATTTTTAAATTAATTCAATGAATCATCTAATTAACACATTATGGATTCAAATCAGTCTAACGTATTCTTTTTCATATATTTTTTAAAAAATTATTAAAAATTTTTAAAGTAGTTTCTTATATATTAATTTTATGACTTTTATATTTAAAAATTATCTTAAAAAATCAATAAAAAAAAATCATTTCTTTAAAGTGTAAACAAATGAGAGAGTGTTTTGAAATAATCATAAAAAAATTTAATTTTTAAAAATAATTTTATTGTTGGATTAGATATTTATTCATAAAAAAATGTTAATAGATAGATTGAATGTATTTCATTAAATGGATCATGTATGTATTAAATCTTTTTGATGAATTTTTAATGATCATAAATGGATTAATGAATTGTTTTAATTCCATCCATTTTAATCGAAATAAAAAATTATTAATCCATCAATTTGACAGGCTTAAGTGGAACTGAATGGATATAAAAATAATGGGATGAAATGAACTAGAAAAAAAATATTATTCTATTGTTTGCGTATTTTATAACGGAAGAGAATATTTCATTGTTTGAGAAAAGAGCGAAATGAAATGAATTATAACTTTTTAATTCCATATTATTCTTATTTCAAAAACATTTTATATTTTGTTTATTTTATATTCTCATGCTAAAAAATGATTTGTTAAGAAAACAACGTTATTTTCAAAATAATAATAATAAAAACATTTAATTTTACTTCCAAATTTTACCCATTATGATATTTTGTTATAAATGCCAACTGTTCAAAGATATGCTGTTATTAATTTACCGATTATAAGATACTTAGTAATTGATTAACATATATATATATATATATATATATAAGGTTTCTCTAAAATGTGTATGCATGCACATGTTAAAAATATTATTACATTAATTTATTCATTTATTTACTTTATTATTTTGTCTTAATTATGAAAACTAACTTTATCTCTTTTAATTTTTTTTAAAAAAATATATCTTTTTCATAATCTCTTCTTCCTTAGTTATTTCTCTCTTTTATCTCTTAGTATTTTTTTAAAACTCATATCCTTTAGTCACAAGAGCCCCCATTGAAGATGTCGTAGTTGAAAAGGCAAGGCATCACCAACGATGAGGGATAGATCAACGCACAGTGCAATCACAGAGGACATTGGTTGTAAGGGCAGATTGATCAAATTGGTGTGGTCATAGGGTATGCTGTAACGTCATTAGACCAGTCGTGGGATGCTAGCTTGACGTTGGTGGTAGGGCAACGAATCAGCGGGTAACGGTGTCAAATGATCACTAGTTGCAGGTGTGGGTATGGGTTTTTCAAAAAGGGTTTGAGTGTTAAATTAAGAAGATAAGGAGAAAGAGATAATTAGTGAGAAAAGATAATGAAAGAGATATGGAGAGGAAAGACATGATCAATAATGAGGGACAAACCGATGCGTGGTACAGTCGCAAGGGACGCTAGTTTTAGGGGCAGATTGGTTAAATTGGTGTGGTTGTAAGGGACGTTGTAGCGTTGTCAAACCGGTAGCAAGATGGCGGCTTGATGTCAACATATTAGTTAGTAGCAGCGTCGGACGTCATTGGTTTCATGTGTGGGAATAGGTTTTTTCAAATAAGGTATGAGTTTCAAAAAGTAGAAGAAAGGGGAGAGAGATAATTGGAGGAGAAGAGATAATAAAAAAGATAAAGGATATGATTTTTTTTAAAAAAATTAGGAGATAATGGAGAAAGATAATTTAGGAGAAGAGATAATGAAAGAGATAAAATTTTTATTTTTAGGAATTAAAAAAGATAAAGTTTGTTTTCATGATTAAGAAAATTAAATTAAATAAATAAATTAGTGTAACATTCTTAAAAAAGGATAGTGTTAATGTTGTTCACATTCTTAACATGTGCATGCATGTACACATACAATCCTCAACCTTTATTTTTTTAAAAATCTAATGATGAATAATAAGAAGTATCTTGCGTCATGTGACTTCTTGTTCCTATTGCCACCACTATCACCATTGTCAACAACGACGGTGGTGTTGGTTGTGGCAGTGTCTATGGTGGTGGTAGCAATAGTATGGTAGTAATGATGATGACGACGACAACAATGGTGGCAATGACAGTGACTGTGGTGGTGATAGCAACAACAATGATAGTGGTAGTGATGGTGATGACGACGACAATAATGATGGTAGCAACATAAAATAAATAAAATATTAAAATCATATATTTAAAACTTTTAATTCTAAAATTGTCAAAAAAAATTTTAATATTAATTTTTTTTAGAAATGATTTGCAAATTATATATATATATATATATATATATATATATATAATATTAATCAAAGAAATTTAAATATTGGTTACAAATAATAAAATATTTATTGTTTAATAATATTTTTAAATAATTAAAAATAAAAAATTCATTACAATCAAGCATTAAAAACAAGCAAAGTAATAAAGAAAGTAGCTTTCAGTCCATATTTAAAAAGATATAAAGACCACATAATAAAAACAATCTCCTAAAAAATAATAAAGAAATATAGGTATATGACAAAATATAAGTATACAACAAAGTAATAAAAAAAATAACATAAAATATAGGTAGACAGTGTTCAAAGTGAGGTCCAAACTCTACATAAGCTCCCCAAAAGTTTCTCTAATTAGTTTTTCTAAAAGTTTCTTATTCTCATGATTTCTTTTAAAAAAATAAGCTACTTATTTTTTTTAAAACTTTTATGTAAAGAGTGTTTAACCTAGATTACCTTTTTTCCATAAACAAAAAGGCAAAAATAAGTTGGGTTAAACTTAATTGTCAATTTGCATTACACAATACTCATTGGCCCTAGCTTCTCCTTCTAATAATAAAAAAAATATAAGCTACTTAGAATATGCATTGCACAGGCATGGGGCACCCAATTTTTATTTTTTTTTGTCAATTTCTTTAGTTTCTCTTACGATGGCTTAGCCTACATAAAGTCTAGCCTAGCTCATTTATTAAAAATGTTAGGTTTAGGTTTTTTAAAAAGCTTATTTAAGTAAAAAGGTCAGGCCTTAAGCCTTAAAAAAACTTATTAAACCTAATAGGCTCACCTATTTATATACATATATGATGAAATATTATTATATATTGTATAATTATATATATTACATATAATAATATAAAAGAATATGTAATTACTAATCGACCATTTTAGGTCAATAGGCCTTTTTAGGCTAATAAACCTACTTAGGCCAATAGATCTACTAGTCTTTTTAAAGGTCCTATAAGTAAATAGGCCTTTAAGTAGACTTTTATGTAGATTAGGCCAGGGCCTTTGAAAAAGGCCTATAGCTAGTAAATAGGCCAGACTCAAGCTTTATCTTTTTAATAAAGGTCAAGTTCAAACCTACTAAAGCCTGGCTTGACCTATTTCTATCCCTATTCCTTAGGCTTGCTATGTTGGACTATAATATTTTTTAATAAATTTAAATTTAAATTTAGAAAAAGAGGATGACGCCCCAATAATATAAGATAGCGAAAAGCTCTAGACTCAAAGAGCACTTATAGAAAAACTTAAATTTACCTTATTCTAAAGAAACGAATGAGGGTTCAAACTTACAACATGTCAAATGTGAAATTGTGTCATGTTCTACTTGACCAATTTTTTGGAATTTAGATTATAATATTTTTATTTTTATTTTTTTGCTGAATAATAAGAAGGACGTCAATGATATGTTAAGATTGTCAACACAAACACACCTAAAAAATTAGTGTAAAAATCTAAACCGCATCACAAAAAAAATCAAACCCACATCCATAAAAAAAAATAAAAATTCAAATCTTTAATCACCTGTATCAACCCAATTTGGCTTATCATCATGTAATATCTTGTCCGTTGTAGTTTCCCGTCTTTTATTATTCTCCTTGGCTAACGCCCAAAACCATTCCTTCTTTTGTTTTGACTAATCCATTGGCGTTGCGTTGGTCATACCTTTCTGGAAAGTCTTTGAGATATATATATTTCAGTCTTTGTTTTCCACCTGAACTGTGTGTAGAATCAAATTTTCACTTTTAAAATTCAACTCAGACGCTAAATTAATGGTGTTATTTTTTTTAACAATAAACTATTTTTGGCTGACGCATTAAATATATCTGCAGTAGAACTATTAGCATATAAACATATTAATCTAATAATCTAAATTTCTTGCTTTTCACACAATTTATCAGAACTCTATTTGTACCCCTCTCTATTGTATAGTGTAATACTTCTCTATATATACATTTTAAAATTTATTATTACTATAGGACGTTACCAAATACACATTTATACACATAAATAGATAGTCAAATAGATAATTCTATTAAGTTATCTAGATTTATTTCAATTAACTTCACAACAAATCATTCATCCCCTTAATATTTTCTACATATGTAAAATAATTTTCTAACTGCACTACTAGGGTCGGTTTAATAGTGGGGTACTTGGGTAGTATACATGAGATTGTATGTTCTAACTTTAGTACTACCATTATACAAAAAAAAATAAAAATCAACTATTAAAAAATATAAATAATTGAATCATAGTGAGTTGTCATCAAGTCTAAAGATTTGGAACAACTAAAAGTATAATAGACAGGCAAGTTGTAAAGAGATTTTTCTAGCTTCTTTATTTCTCTAGTAACAAAGTCTTTTACAAAGTAGATTTTAGAAGCCTAAGGATTCTATCTCTTCCCTTTATTCGTTATGCCTGTTTCTTTTTTAAGCTAAAAAAGAATAGTGATATTAGGAACAGTCATTTTCCATGTTCTTTTCTAGTAATGTCTTTTTAATCAACTAATTAATTAATTAAAGTAAACAATTAGAAGCTAATCATAGGTGAATTGAAGAATAAGACAGGACATATGGCACTACCATGGCATCCTCCTGTTTTTTTCTGTGGACTACTCTGTGGGAAAACAAGATTGACCGTCTCCGTGCATGTCACCTTTATCATATGCCATATTCCACACCATCTTACCTGGTCACAATTTCCCTTCAACACTTATCTTTAAGGAACAAAGCACACTATATCTTATTCTAGCGCTTTCACGAACATTCCTGTCTTATACTACTTTTTCAAAACCAGCAGCGCACTCGCTAAGCAAATTAAATCTATCCCCTAAATACCAAACACAAACACCAACTATAAAAGCAGAACTCAACCTTCAGTTTTTGGCAGCATTAATCAAATATGGCAAAGACACGCACTGTTGGAGTAGCCGTGGACTTCTCTCCCACCAGCAAATTAGCTCTTCGATGGGCCGTTGATAATCTCATCAACAAAGGTGATCAAATCATCTTGATCAACGTTCAACCTCCCCAAGCTCATCACACCCGAAAGGAGCTTTTTGAGGACACTGGTTCACGTTAGTGCCCCCCTTTCCCTTTCTTAATTGGTACATACTATATAGTATGTATGGTGTTTTGTATATAATAAGTTGTGCTTTGTGCTTGACATTTTGTGTTTGGTTGGTTAATGGGTTTGCAGCTTTGGTGCCTCTGGAGGAATTGAGGGAGTTGAACTTTACTAAGCAATATGGGATTGCTAGGGATCCTGAAGTCATAGATATCCTTGACACTGCCTCCAAGACTAAAGGGGTATTGATGCTGTTTCTAACTCTGTGTTATTTTTTTTCTGTAGTTACTATGGGAAGAAAGTATGGTGTAATTAACATAAATATGGTGTTTTTGAAACAGGCAAAGGCGGTGGCAAAGGTGTACTGGGGAGATCCAAGGGAGAAGTTGTGCAATGCTGTGGAAGATCTTCACCTGGACTCTTTGGTTGTTGGAAGCAGGGGTTTAGGTCCCATTCAAAGGTACCATTATTTACCATTTACCAAGCACCCTCTATTATATTATTACCTCATTATTCATATTTCATTTTTTTATGAAACTTTTTCCCAACTTATTTTTTGATTTTTTTTTTCTTATCTCTCTTAAAAGATGCTGTACAAAAATTATGTACAAGTACAATTACTCAAAAGCTTAGAATTACAATTTATCTTTCACCAGATTAATTTGTGGAATTTTAGATACTTTATCTGGTCAATGTGATTCAAAAAGATAATTTAAACACTTTTTTGTTCCAGGGTGTTGCTGGGCAGTGTAAGCAAGCATGTGATGACAAATGCATCTTGCCCCGTCACAGTGGTTAAGGGAAAGCAATCTTCCAATTCCCGTCATTAATCCCCGTCACTAATCCGATTGTGAATAATTAGTATGCCTTTATATGAAGAAAACCCAGAAGTTTGTTCGAAAGGTGGAACTTGTAAGGGGAAGTGAACATGGCTGGGACGAGACGAAAAAAAGTGTGGAACTATTCTATAATTGTGTTTTTGGCTATATTTAAGCATATTAGGATTACAAACCATCATTACTTTGTCTACTTCTCTCATAATGATAGTTAGGTATATGTCATATATCCATTAAATAAACATTGTGATGATTGGATTGGGATTGGATTGAATCAAATCTTTGGATTGGTTTGTTTACAATAGAATATCTTAATGTCACGTGGTGAGATTACCAATATTGTTAAGGCCTGAGCTGAGACGTATGCAAAACACACTACCAGTAAGGATTATTTTGCAATTCGCCGCGATTAATGTTCTGAATGCAAAACAAATTAAACAATAACATGTATCAACATATGTGGACTCGTTAGGCCTAGGGAGGGTAAATCCACTGGAGGCTCAAATTTGTGTGCGAAAGTCTTAATATATTTTCTCAAGTTTTTTACGAGTTCAAAGTGAAATAGTAACTTGTATACTCTTTAGGAGTTCTTTCTCTAAACCATTGAACTTCGAAATATTAAACTTTTAAAATACTTCCGACAAAAAGAAGACAGTCAACAGAAATAAACACAAAGAAACGACTACAGAAAAACAAAGGCAATATGCAGGTAAACTTGCGGTCAGCAGAGACTTTTCTTTTTTGGTCAAACCTTGCTTTTTTTGGTCCATTGGGTCACACTTGTATAAACTTCGTCGAGTAAGTGCTCAGGGTTTGGCCCAGTTGTGAAGCCTTGTCCAATTTTAAGCAGGAAGGATGGGCTTAATAATTCATGGCTAGAGATACTAAAGATGAGTTCTAGCTGATTCCTTATTTAATACATGCATATAAATTCCAGCCCACAATTATAATGACTAGTGCAAAATAGATGCATCATGCCTATGTGATATCAGCTATGAGAAGTTGCAGTAATCGGTTATAAAAGTTAAAAGGAATAATACATGAGTAGGTCCTTGAATTTTTAGACAATTTTTAATTAAGTTCCTATATTATAAAAATTTGTAATTAAAGTTTTTTAGTTGGGTCCTTGGGATTAACTTTCGTCTGATTGTTGTTTGTCCCAAGGACAAATCTTTTTTTTTTTTTAAAAGATTAAGGACTCAATTAAAAAAAATAATATAGGGATTTAATTGAAAATTGCCTAAAAGTTTATGAACTTTCTCAATAATTTAACCTTTTATTTACTAACATTATGTTAGTCTAATAAGGTCTTGGGTTTGAGCCTTGTGGATGAAAAAAATGTGGTTGGGAGAAGATACCTCATTAAAAGTGATTAGCTAAATTTTTTGACAAATATTAGTCATTGACAAAATCAGTAAATACTTCACACTTATTTTTAATTATGCAATTTTAGTCTCCCCAATTTTAAAAATCTACAATTTTGGTCAAGCTATTAAATGTTTATCTGTTGACTGTTAATGCCTCAAAGTTAACTATGATGTGGCATTAGATTGAATATGTGGTAGATAATATTTAACAGACCAATGTCACATCATAGTTAATGTTGAGACATTAACAGTCAGCAGATAAACATTTAACGGTTGAATCAAAATTGAAGACTTTTAAAATTTAGGGTACTGAAATTTTAGAATTAAAAATAGGAAATCTAAAATTCAAGATTTTTAAAAATTGGAGGACTAAAATTGTGGAATTAAAAATAAGAAGACCAAAATCGAGAATTGAGAATTACAGGAAGACCAAAAAATGTAATTTAGTCACATAATAATAATAAGACAGCATTTGAATATTGAAAGATGCTCTCTGCCCCTTTCTACTATTTTTCTTTTTTTCTAAAATAAAAAAGGTGTCACATTATAGTCAACGTTGAAACATTAACAGTCATTAGATGAACATTTAACGGTTGAATCAAAATTGATTGGGGACAAAAATTGCAGAATTAAAAATAGGAAATCTAAAATTTAGGATTTTTAAAAATTGGAAGACTAAAATTGTGGAATTAAAAATAAGAAGACCAAAATCAAGAATTGAGAATTACAGGAAGACCAAAAAATGTAATTTAGTCACATAATAATAATAAGACAGCATTTGAATATTGAAAGATGCTCTTTGCCCCTTTCTACAATTTTTCTTTTTTTCTAAAATAAAAAAGGTGTCACATTATAGTCAATGTTGAAACATTAATAGTCATTAGATGAACATTTAACGGTTGAATCAAAATTGGTTGGGGACAAAAATTGCAAAATTAAAAATAGGAAATCTAAAATTTAGGATTTTTAAAAATTGGAGGACTAAAATTGTGGAATTAAAAACAGGAAGACCAAAATTGCGGATTGAGAATTATAGGAAGACCAAAAATGCAATTTAGTCACATAATAATAATGCTATAGCATTTGAATATTGAATGATGTTCTCTGCCCCTTTCTATAATTTTCCTTTTTTTAAATAAAGCAAAGGAAAAATCAAGATAAAAAAATAAAAATAAGGTTAAACTGTTGAGTAGGTCCTTGAACTTTTAGATAATTTTTAATTAGGTCCCCATACTATTTTTTTTAATTGAGTCTTTATTAGGGAATATTCCGTCCAAGTTAACAGAATATTTAACCCTAGGGACCTAATTAAAAAAAATTTAAAGATTAAGGACTCAATTATAAATTTTTATAATATATGGACCTAATTAAAAATTGCCTAAAAATCCAGGGACTTACTAATGTATTATCCCAAGTTAAAAAAGAAAGAAGAAAGAAAATAAAGATTAAATAAAAAATAAAAAAATAAAAAATAAAATCAGCTATATAATATATAATTAAAGTGGTGGAGTAGTTTTACTAAGTAGTTGAGGGTTAAATGAGTCCAAAAAAATGTGGAAACCAAAAAAGTGGTATTCCCTTTATGTATAGTTATAGATGAAAATAAATGTGAGTGTAAAAGCAAACTAGGATGACTCATTTTTTTTGTTTCCTTACTTTTCTTTCCCTCTCCAACAAAAGAAAAGTTGTTAAAAGCTTTAATACTTGTTTGCCCTAAACATTGGACATGTCATTACACTGCTAACTTTTGGGTTAAATTTTTTTTTCTCTAAATTTTTTGGGGAATTCACTATTCATTCTTAAATAATCTTTCAACCACTAAAGGTACTTGGGAAAGTCACAACTGGTTGTAGCCATTTCATCTCGATCAACCCTAAGTTTGGAAAGAAATTCCACTTGCAGACTAGTCACAATTGATATTCTTACATCTCTTTGGTTCATATCACTCTTATTTGAAAATTTTCTCCCTTCACACATAGGATACCTTTGACTTAGGGTGACGTCTCTTCTCTTCATAAGACCTCTTTTATGATAGCAATGTGTAGCTTCTCCCAATAATAGATAATTGCTAATTAATTGCCTCTTACATTTTCAACACCTTTAAAAATCTCCATCTCATTCTTTCAAAGATGAATGTAAACTTTTCATGAGTCAAAAATTAAATTTCATCAATTACAATACATTAAAAAATTAAATCGATTTTCCCAACACTTTCCGTGCTTATTTTCTAAATGTCTTTCTTTGCACCAAAACCCTTCCATCGTTAGAGTTTTTTTTTTTCAAAGAATAAGAGTTATATAATATTATAGGTGTTTATAGTGTTGTTATTTAATTAAAATTAAAATTTCATCTCAACAACTTATTGCATATTTGGGTTGCGGTCTAAATTGCTGAGGCATTCATTCCAATGCACTTATAACGCAAAATTAAGAACTGGGATCCTTTTACTAGCTTAATTTTGAGGCATCCAAATGATTACTCAAACATTGTCTTACACTATATAAATTACTAAAGTAAAACTCTAATTTTGACTGAAAAATATCATAAAAAACTATATAATACTACATCTAAATTTTGTCATTATTTAAAATATTATCATCAATGTTTATCAAAATTCCAACAAATATTTGATTAACCATTTATGTGTTAGATAAAAATTATAAATCTTACAATCTAAGTGACCATTCTCTTATTGTGAATCAAGATGGTGGAATTACAAAGATTGACCTATGTCATTGTCAAATAGTCATATCCAAGAACCTGCACTTTGAAAAAAACGTTAAGCATCAGTAACTCATTGAGCCTAGCTCTATTAAATTTGACATGTTTTTTTATTGATAGACTATAAGTATCTTTCATGAAAGATAATTTTATTCAAATTAGAAACATTTATAATATAATAAAATTATTTTTTCCAATGAATTTTTTTTTTATACGTAAGATTCGAATATAAAATTTTACTTAAAGAAAAATTAAACATGTTCCACTTAAATTAACCACTCATTGATTTCTTAAATTCGATATCATGACCGAAAAGTTATTATTTATTAATATTGTTGAAAAATCGCTGATCAATATTTATTCAGCCGGTAAAACCATAGCGATCCATGCACCTCGATCCTTTATTATTGAAGAAACTTCCTTATTTGACAGAAATGAACAAGAACGTGCTTAAAGCTAATCTTTTTTTCTTTTTTCTTTTTTCTTTTTGATATATAAAGCTAATCTTTTAAAACCCATTATTTGTTGTGTCTTTTAAAAGTAACTTCACATCAAGCAAGCTATCAGAAGTGAACTCTGGAAGCAAAAGTGAAAGCATTGATCATTTGGCTGCATTACATGAATTAATCACGGTTAGTGAAATTAGATCTCAGCAACACTTTTTTTTTCGATGAATCAAAATGGTCCAAGCGGCTCTGTGACATGAGGCTCCAATACGTGGTGGCGTTCTCGTATTTGTCATGACTTAGAACTAAGTTACTTAGAAGTTAAGTATAAAATGTCAAATTACTCTGCTTATGAAAAGACATAAGAAATTGTCCTTTCTAATTAATATATACCTTAAAAAAGAAAAGGAATGATACCTTAAAAATATATGTAAAAAATCATAATAATTGTATATTTTTTTAAAAAAAAAAGACTTAAAAAACTGTTTTAATTTTTTTCTCATCGGTCAAAAATAGTAGTTTTTTTAGAAAAATTATCACAGAATCACATTTTTGTATGCTTAAACAAATAGATTTTTCATTGAGAAATAATGAACTTGCATTGTTTATATTTTAAAAATTATGCTTTCTTTCTTTAAGAGATAAAAATACATTACACTTTAATTCACTTTAATACCTCTTAATAGTGATGAGTAATTATGAAGAAATATTTCAGGAATATTTTCCTTTTTCAGTATTACTGGTCAAAAAAATTCAAATACCTTATTATTTATTATAAGACTTTAGATGATGAAATGAAATTTTAAATAATCTTATTATTGACTTTATAATTTCGCCAAAATTTATTTCATTTTATTTTATCGTATTAAATTTTAATTTTATCTTATCAAACTTCAAGAGGAAACTTAAATATTGAGAGGGGGATTAGTAGTGTGCAGATAGTCAAGTAACGACAAAAAAGTGAAGATAATGATAGAGAGAAATTCTTAATATACTACAACGAGTTAACTTTTATAATTTTATTTGATAATTAGGGTAAATTGCACTTTTGGTATCTCTATAATTCTTAATCAGCGATTTTGGTCTCTTTATTTTTAATTCCATGATTTTAATCCTTCAATTTTTTTAAAATATGCGATTTTGGTCCTCTTATTTTTAATTCTACGATTTTAGTCTTCCAACTTTTAAAAATTCACAATTTTGGGCCTCCAATTTTAAACTAAAATTTTAAAAATCGTAGAAATATGTGATTTTAGAGGGACTAAAATCACAGATTTTAAAAAATTGGAGGGCTAAAATCACATAATTAAAAATAGGAAAACCAAAATCACAAATTTTTAAAAATTATAGGACTAAAATTGCAAAATTAAAAATAGGGGGATCAAAATTGCAAATTGAGAATTAGAGGAAGACCAAATGTATAATTTAGCCTTATGATTATATAAGAGATAGAAAAAAAAAGAAAGAAGAGAAGTATAATAAAATGAGTGATTTGATACTAAAAAATAGAAAACAATTAATGTTGTAGAAAAGTGTTCAAAAAAATATTATATAAAAAATATAACTCAGTTACAATTTATATATATTTTTATTCTATAGGTTGGCAACCCTATGTATACAAGGCCAAATTAAAGAATGTCTTTATTTTTTGGTGAATAGCAAACACAAAACAACCTACAAACCTCTAGGAAATGTTACATGAATAACAATCGCCCTTAAGGCATTACAAATGAAATAAGGAACATAAAAAATTTGGTACTGACTGATCATATCTAATTCATGTTTCACCATGAGATCCGTAACCTGGTTTGCTTCACGAAGCACATCCATGCAGACGATATGTCATGTATATTGATGAATTTCATGAATGGCCTTCACCAAGGAATAACAAGGGTGTGTGATACAACAACCTTTAGTCAACAAATTAATAGCATAAAGAGAATCTAAATACACTAGAATTCTCCTAAAGCTTTTTCCCTGAGATAGCTTTAGTCCATGGAAAATGCCCCCATAGCTCCATAGAAAGGATAAATGCTTCTCCAAGATTAACTGCAAACCCACAAATAAAGGCTATATCTTCAATTCGAACTACTCCATCATAAGAGACTCTAGAACCTACTTCCACCATTAAGCCATCAGAGTTTAGATCAACTTCCTCTAACTCTAGCGACATCAATCCTATCCTCTCTAACCTTATATTTCTTGGACGAAGGAACAATATTGACACGATCTCGAGTAACCCAAATGGCATGCACCATCTGAAAGGTATGATTAATCAAGACATCAATGGACGATCCAAAAATTATAGCCCCGTGACCAATTCGTGATATTAGATCGTATATGTCTTTAATTCAGTGATAACGTCACAAACTTGGTTATAAATAGGTTAAACTTGGTTATAAATAGGTTAAACTTGGTTATGAACTGGTTAAACAAAGATATTATTGACATAATGGAAATTTTAATGTTAACTTAAAATAGTAAATACATAACTTATTTTCTCACTTAGAAATAAACAATCAAATATATACAACTTAACCACCTTACAATATACATACTAGATTTTTGAATTTGAAGGAGACGCAACAAGCCTAGGTAGATCATCTTTTTGTTAGGGAAAATCTTGTTGAAATGATTGTCTGATATTTGAAATATACAGTTTCACGTACACTTTCTATCTATGAGTAACTTTATAAGTGAATCTTTTATGTATATTAAAGTAGAAGTGTTTGGGGTAACTTTCTAGCCCAAATGCAGCCCTTTATGGTAATTTAACATTCTTATAATTATGCTTAAGGAAGAGTCCTTGTTTCCTCATTTCGTTTTTTACGTGAAAATTGTAGAGTCATTGTTTTGGAAGGAGTGTGAAGTGGAATTCAAAGGATGTTTGTCTTCTATTTATATTGTCGTTGCCTTAATACCTACTACTTCATCTTTCTACTGTTTTTGTATCTTCTCATCTATTTTGAAAGTAGGTGGCTAGTTGTTTTTGTATTTTTCTCATCTGTGGTGTAATTTTATCATATCTATATAGTCTTTTTAATATGTGTGGGTTAGTGTTTATCATATTCTATATAGTCTTTTTAATGTGTGGGTTAATGTGAATTTTAACTTAGCTTCTGTACAAATGTAAATGTGTTGTTAACATGACATCTATTTTGAATTTTGATGTTAAATCTATAGTAAGGTTTATCCCTAAGCCACTTTCAAATTTCGTCATATTTGTGTATTTTTTAGAAGGATGGCTTCTGACAACTATCCAATTGTTATTGAGGATTATGATTTTAATGCACCATTTGAGTATGAGTATGAACCATAACACATGGAACATGACCAGGATGCGTTGTACTAAGCTATTGATTAGGGATGTCAAACTGGGTTGAACCCGGTGGGTTAACCCACTTAACCCCCCAAAACCATTGGGTTGGGTTAGGTAATTCAATCTTTCAACCCACATAATCCAACTCGTATAATCTGCCAACCTAACGAGTTAAGGATTGAGTTGGATTGGGTTGACCTACCGGGTTGGTTTAGTTATTTATTATTTTTGATAACTTATTTAGTTAAATATTATTTTATTGAATAGAATATTTTATGAAGTATTATGGATTTCATGTTATTTTGTTGTTTTTCTTTACAATTACTTAACTAAGATGATAATTTTTAAAAAAAAAAAATTTGTGCTAAGACAATTTAATAAGATAATATTCTTGTGATCGTAACATTATGTTTAAATTATTATTTATTTATTTGTTAGGTCAACTTATGAATCGTTCATTTTTTATAATTTTTTAAGAAAATTTGGTGGGTTAACCCAACTTAGCCCCCAACCCACCATAAGTTGGGTTGGATTGAGATTTTCAACCTAATTTTAAAATGGGTTCAACCCAACCCAACCCATTTTTTGGTGGTTTAAGGGTGGGTTGGGTTGAGTTGACTCATTTGACATCCCTACTATTGATGATGGTGTAAGTTGCACCCATGTCATAACCAAAAACCCCTTGCTCAAGGAGGCCAAACATTGGTTTGTGCATGTTTGCTGTTTTATTTTATGAAAAACTGATTCATTTAAAGACAGAATATATTAGTTTTTATACCTTTGCTCATTTAAATTTTTTTTTAAACGGTTAATGATTAAAATGAAATTGTTGTAGGTTATCCCTTCAATATTTGTGGGGATTATTGTTTCCCCTGATCAAAAGTGTATTTATATTCATACTAAAGACGGGCGGACATAAGATTGCAAACTTATGGCCAGTAATAGAAGGGGTAAAGAGTGATATATTAGCAAAGGACGTTTGGGAAACAACACAAATTAAAGAGAGGAGATATTTTGAAGTTTTTTTTTTATCGATGATCCTTATGTTTATATAGTTGAGGCGACATAACAAATGATTTGGGTTGTTTTTTTAAGTAATAGTGATTTTTTTGTGGTACTAATTTATCAATACAGACCTTTATTCAATGGTGTTTATGGATTATATCTCAGCTCATTTTAAGGTTTTTATTTATAGAATATTATTTATCTTTAATGTGTTATTTTTAGCTTAAATTGGATAAGATTTACGAAACCATGGAAGAATTGATCTAAAAATATTACGAATTCTTAATTTCATTAAATACATTACTTTAATAATAAAATAAATTTATTTTTTCAATGTAAACCATGAAAAAAAAACAGAAGGGGTAAATAAATCTGAATGTAATCAATCTAATCCATGAAAGAAACCTAGCTGTAATTAATCTACACCATTAAAGAAATCTGAATGTAATCGATCTAATTCATGAAAGAAAACTGAATGTAATCAATCGACATATCGATCTTTACCCCTTCTGTTTTTTTCATGGTTTACACTTTACCTTGAAAATAAATAAATTTATTTTATTATTAAAGTAATGTGTTTAATGAATTAAGAATTTGTAATATTTTTTGATCAATTCTTTCATGGCTTCGTAAATCTTATCAAATTTAAGTTAAAAATAACACATTAAAGATGGGTAATATTCTATAAATAAAAAACCTCAAAATGAGCTGAGATATAATCCATAAACACAATTGAATAAAGGTTTTTACTGATAAATCAGTATTCAGTACCACAAAAAAAAACATCACTATTGCTTAAAAAAAAACTAAATCATTTGTTATGTTACACTAACTAAACATAATTGCCAAAAAAGATTAAAAGATCCCAAATCTATTACTTTCTAATGATCCTTACATACAGATCATAAGAATCATCAATAAAATAAATTAAAAAAAGTCAAAACATCCCCTCCCTTTAATTTGTGTCGATTCCCAAACACATACCATCCTCTACCAATATATTGCTCTTTACCCCTTATGTTGCTAGCCATAAGTTTGCAATCGTTTGTCCACCCGTCTTCAGTATGAATATAAATACACTTTTGATTAGGGGAAATAATAGTCCCCACAAATACACGTAAAAAATTAAATGAAGAAACAGGGACTCTTCGATTTGCACGAAAAAAAATATTAAATAAGGAAACAATGACTCTTCAGTTTTCACATAATATCTGTTCAATTTGTTGTAATCAACTCGGTATCGAAGAATGCTTAAATACAAAAGGAAAATTAATTGATATCACAATTCATTATCAATGACCGCACGTTGAAATCTGATATACAAAACCAATAAACCAACTTAACTCCACTAAACATAATTATAGGAAAGTTAAATAACCATAAAGGGCTGCATTTGGATGGGAAAATTGATACCCCAACTTCTACTTTTATATATATAAAGATTGACTTATAAATTTACTCACAGGTACGTGAAATCGTATATTTCAAAGCTCAGACAATCATTTCAACGAGATTTTCCCTAACGAAAAGATGATCTACTTAGGCTTGTTGCGTCTCCTTCAAATTCTTACTACATATAATCTTGCATACAATCAAATATATGGTGTTATCCTTCGCAAAAAAAAGGTTGCATTCTCTCATATTACTTATTAATCTGGCAATTTTATATTATGAAAAAAAAATATTGGACTTTATGTAAATAATTATGAGTCCTGTTACAATAGTTTTTGTATCAAGTCTCTCAGCAGGACATTGATAAATTAAATGAAAGAATTAAAATCCTTTTCAAACTGCCTTACCAAAAGCTTCACAAAACCATACAATGACTTGAAAACTGAAAATAATAAATAAAAAGGAAAAAAATAGATGTATAATAATAATAATAACAACAACAATAATAATAATAATTGTTTTTTATTCAAACAGACTTCATGATCATATTTGTACAATGATAAATTAATAATAGTGCATTAGTGCTAAATATAAGACTTTGGAAAAAAAAATCATATTTTCCATAACCAAATTTATTTATTTTTGAGAAAAAGTTATCAAGCCTTTTAATTTTTCACAAAATGGATTTTAAATATTAAAAAAAAAAGTTCAAGGAAAGACCTACCACACTAAGATAGGTTGCGAGAAAAGCTAGAGGAGGACCTCACGAAAAAGGGAGAAAAAGAGATACACAAAATCTATTGTTCAGTTTAAAAATGAGCAAAATTGAAATACTCGTCGTAACTGAAATTTAGTGAAATATTGAGACATGTGTGTATTTACAGGCAATATGTGTATGATTGAACACTTCCTAGTTCCAGCGATGCTCACCAAACTATGGGACCCTTGTGAACTGAGGCTGGCATGGCAATCATGACAAATTCCCCAAAAATCATCCACTCTAGTGCAACTGATACCATAACCCGTAACTACTTTCCACATTCAACACGTTTCATTTCATAAGGGTAACAAGCTACCCCAAAACTAGGGGCGAGTCGAGCCGAACCAAATACTTAAAGTTTAGGCTTGACTTGCAAAAAAAATTAATTACTAAAGCTTGATTTATTTATTTAAACAAGTCTAATTAAAAGCTTGAGTTTTATTTGTTTTAAAAATATAAGGCTTGAACTTGACTTGTTTAACTTATTTATAACTTAATTATTTTTGCTTTTATGTAAATTTTTCTTAAATTAATTTTTAACTTTACCAATTTAGTATTTATTGAACATTTTAATACTATATGATAATCTTTAAAAAAAAGTGTGCTCAACATGTGGAATGTGAAATTCAAACATTCTAGACTATTTCATTTTCATAATTCATAAATAATCCATAACTTCTTGATTATTACGAAAAAGAAAGTTCAAAATTAATTTTAATACTCTCAACAAAGTTTCACATATTTTTGTAATAAATATATAAATAATAAATGAATGCAAGGTTTCTATCATCAATTAAAATAAACGAACTATTCACAAGTCGTTAATGTCGAGCTTGTAAAGCTTAGGCTTTGCTAATTCAAATAATCAAGCCAAATCTCACACTTGAGTTTGTTTATTTAATCAAACAAGCGAGCTTAAACGAACATTTAACAAGTCGAACTCGAATAATTCATGAATAACTCAGCTCATTTACACTCCTACCCAAAACCATGAAAAAGAATAAAAAAAGACAAGAGACATGAATTTTCACATGCTTATATTGTACTGACCGGAATCACGTGCTTCCATAAATGTCAAAATCCCTTGAGCCATAGGACAACTAATTTGGCTATTAATTGTGAATAATAAATGGTAAATCGTAGCTTGGAGCATTTGTGTGTAGAGCTGGGCATATGGACCAAGGCCCGCGGGCCACCCGTGTAGCCTACAGCTCGTGCGGGTTACGGTCCTAAAAAATATGGTCTATTTAAGAGTGCGGGCTTTTTATCCCGGATCGTTTAAACCGCGGTTTAAGCAGATTTATCTGCGGGCTTTTATGGACAGTTTATTTTATGCTTGATACTTTGAATCTAAGACTTTATATTTCATATTTTGTGTTGGATGGTTTATTTAACATGTAAGATCTTGGGTTTAGATGGTTTTTTAGCATATTAGACTTTGAAATTGATTTATTTTTATTTTTTGGTGTATTTTTCATTTATTTTTATTTTTATTATTTTTTTTGCATTTTTCTAAAATTATTTTTGTCATTTATTTCACGGGCCACGGATTGGCCGGTTAGCCTGTGGGCTACGCGGGGCGGACGTATACCTCAAAATTCAGGACCGTTTATGTTGCGGGCAAGCTTGGTCCAGCCCATTTATTTTGCGGGCTTTGCGGGCCGGACCTAAACGAGTGGGCTGGCCCGTATACCCAGCTCTATCTGTGTGAGCTCCACGTATGGTTATTCCCGTAATAATTATAAATTATTCGGGAATGGTTTCCCTAATTAAATAGCAATGCTCACAATAGCAAAATAAAATAGAGGTTTGGTGAATTTCGTCCATGGTAGTGCAAGTTTAGGCCGCAATACCGAGCTGGATAAATTTCCATTTCACAACATATTATAAAATTAAGTAGTATTACTTTTAATTTAAAAATCAGAATATAAAATATTGACTTATCAAATAGCTTTATTATGATTAAACTCTTTTAATAATGTGTTAATAGATTAAGAAATTCAAACAATCCTACGTCAAACCCCTCACCAATACACATTATATAAGAAATCTGACTTTTTAGTAATAGTAAATTAAAAACTATCGCTAAAGGACAAAAATTGTAGACGCCCCAAAATCTTATACCACGGATATGTCTCTGGGGTCTATAATTTGTGATACTAATTATTTAAAATCTATCACTATACGTTTTAGTGATGGCATTTATCCTTGTTGGTAGAATACGATTTCTCTTTCTTTAGTACGGTGATATATCATAACTTATTATACCTACTAAAGATTTTAGTGATAATATTTAAATTTTAAATACATCAAAAAGAGTTCTTAAATTCACAGTTTCTCTTTAATCATTATAGGTTTTACTGACAGATTATAATTTGTTATATCCACAGTTGACAGTTGCAATCCATTGCTATAGGTTTTAGTAACACTTAGAGCATATTTGGGACTCTTTTTTTTTTTTTTTTTTTTGCAAATTTCAGCTGTTTTTTAAGTAAAAAAAGTTGTTTGCAAAATAAGCTGTGTTTTGGACAATAGTTGAAATTTGTAAAAAGTTCTTTTTTTAAAAAATAAGTTGTTTTCTTGTATTTGAAAATTTGAAGCTTATGATTATTTTCCAACAGTTTTTTTTTCTCTAAAGAAAATTATTCCTAGATTACCCCCAAATTTTCCAAAAACATTTTTTTTCTCTTTCAACTTCATACATATTTTTTCATAATTTACTATGTAAAAGCTGATTTTTGTTGTTGTATTTAAACGAAATTAATTATCTTAAAATTGCTTTTCAGCAAACTTACTCAAACAAAAAATGATTTTAATTATAATCTGTTATAACAATAATCGATTATACATATAAACGATTATTGAAATAATTTAATTTTCATAGTTATCCCAAACACACCCTTATTATCCATGAATTAAACCTAAAATTATATATATATATATATATATATATATATATATATATATATATATAGTAGCTTAATTTAGTATTCATTTTCTAAAAAATTGATCAACTTATATGTCAAATATATAATAAAATATAGGTTTGATTACCTTTTTGATCCTTATAGTTGAGTGAGCTTTACCTTTTGGTTTCTATAGTTGAAAATAATCCCTTTTAATCCCTAAACATGCACTTTTGATACTAGTTTGGTCCCTACCATTTTAAAAAGCCACAAATTGAATAAAAAAGGCCAAAAAGGGTCAATTTGTGGTAGTTTTCATAGCCAATTTTCATTTTGTGACTGTTTTTATTCACAGAGTTAAGACGCACTTGACAGCAAGGACTAAACTGGTATCAAAAGTGCGTGTATAAGGACTAAAAGAAATTGTTTTCAACTATATATAGGGACTAAAAGGTAAAGTTCCCACAACTATAAAGACCAAAAAAGTAATTAAACCTAAAATATAGATACATATATTTAAGAGCAAAAATGAAATAAGACTTCAATCATATTAAAAATTAATATGAACTCTACCACTAAGTACATGGATTAATTGGGGTGAGGTTGTTCCAGTTTAATCAGTAGTCTTGAGTTTGAGTTCTGTATATGCAATAGCATTAAATATTCGAAGGAAGAACTTTGTTGTCCATAGTGATTTTATCAGGTTTGAACAAAATTGCCTTTAGTAAAAATACTTGTGGTCTTACACTAAAAAAAATGAAAAAAATTAACATGAACTCTTACAATTATATCAAATTATACGTGATAAATGGTTTTACCTAAAGTCAACGTACTAACGTACTATATGCGCATAAATTTATATAACTATCTAAAAAATTGCAAATAAACGTTAATAAAAAAAAATTACAAATAAACAAATTTATGATTTGGCTAGATTTAAATTCCTAAAAGTAGCTTGAGTTTCTGAAATTTTAGAGGTGTCGTAGACTACCAATCTCCTCACTCATATTCCTGCTAAAATGCACGTACGCATGATGACAATTGTGTGGCTCATAGACTCCACGCAATTGACTTTTGTTCTATTTCATATTCAAAAAATGAATTCTAATTAAGTGAATAAAATAATATAACAGTACAAGAAAATTACCAAAATACAACTAAATAACCACGGAGTCAGCAATGCAATCATATTTAGAATAAGAACAGAAAGTACATTACGTATATAACCTACAGGCTAGGGATGCCGACATCATAACCATTTGTGACATATAAATAAAACAATTGATATTGAAAATGAATTCTGCTTGTGCTCCACATTCACGAAGAATTTGAAACATTATAGGATAAAGAAAGTTTTGGCCTACTTGCGTTATGAATGTGAAAATCAAGCATTCAAGATGTTAACACAATGATGTGTGTGACAGAGAAAACTGACGAGTCGTATTTAATTATGGTTCATGAGGTTGCCACTGGAATTGATATATATAAGTTCGAATCTGTAACAATTTGTAAGCATGTGTTTACAGTTCACACCAAGTAGAAAAATGGCAATGTGCAAATCATACCTTGATGATTAAAAGTTTATTAGCCAAAGAAAAGATGAGGACATTGAGGAGGATAGGGTACGTGGTTGGGATAACTTGCTCCCACCAGCAAAGGCCCAGCATAAAATAAAGGGATGCGAATCTGGAGTCCAAGTGTCGGTTGTCCCACTTCAATTCCGAGTACTAATCATTAATCAATTGTGTTTTTTAGTACACCTCCCACCTCTTAATTAACGACTTTGCAAAATAGTACGATCATGGTATAATCCATCATCTTTACCCTCCTTGTCGCATAAGAAATACCGCCTCAAACCTTCAACAATGGAGATATATAAGAATAAACCATCAATTTCCTCTTCAAACTCTTAAGAAGTTCTTTAAGTAATCAAAATGTTTTAAGTAATTTCCGAAGTATTAAATATCTATCCCTTTAGTTTCTAACTTGATATACTTCAGTAAAGTTAATTTACGGATCAATTAATTTGAAGGAGTTTTTAATATTCAAGAATTATTTAACATGATTTTTAATACTTTCAGAACTATTTAGGTAGTTTGTTTTTATATTTTAAGGATCATTTAGGAGAGAAAATAACATTTTAAAAATAAAATTGATGGTTTACTTATATAATAAATTAATAATTAATATATATGTAAATACATTTGTTCATGTATGCAATTAAAGGACCTAAGAAATATTTTGAGGATCCGACAATGAGATTGTGTCATGTAACTAAATCAAAAGCGATGGAGCAGTACGTGACTGTAGACACTTTTTGCACGTTGATATCTGATGGTGGTTGGGGCGAATTACAATCAGAAATAGACCTGGGTCTGAGTCCTGTGTTTGAGATTGGTATGGTTTGAAGTAACCTAATTGTCAAAAAAGGCAGAGAGTTTGAGTAGAAGCTTGGTAAAGTATGCAGACAAAAAGGTTGGCTCCATACGCATACCTTTATGAGTAGTTGGGGTGGAGAGTTCATCTTATCTATAATAATAAACAATGATATCAATATTGAAAAATAGCCTCTCGACTCTTCTAATAAGACTTTTCATTGTAACGGCTCATTTGTCTCATGTTATTATGAAATTGTTTGAAACAAACGTTGCGTGTACATCAATTCTCAATGCAACATTTATGTATGTATGTTTCCATTGTCCTCCATCAAACCGGCCTATCTTGAGCAATATTTTTCGGTTGGCTGTTTTGTTCTAAACTTGTTTCTATCGTCATATTTTTAGTGTTGATGCTTTCCTTAACTTTCTGATAGTGTAAAATAAGTTAAATAACATATCCTTGTCAAACTAAAAATGTAGACATCATTTCCTGATTTCCAACGAAAGGGAATAATTAGAGAAAGAAAAAGTAACACAGTCACACACACACACACACAAAAAACAAAAGAAAAGAAAAATGAGCAAAGGAGCAACTTCGTCACCGTTTCCACGGTTGCATCCTTGTATATTTAAAAGCATAAAAGATAAAACTTTTTTTCTTCCTTTATTCCTTTCTACTTTGATGGTATTTGGTAACAAGAATCTGGGCAACATTCAACTGCAAGTATACCAAAGCTGCCTTAAAAGGTATGTATATAGAATAAAAATATTAACAAACAAAATTTCCCAGACCTAAAACACAATAGAAGTCTGATTCACTTACTTTTAAAATCACTAATTTTCAATAACTGATTTAAAAAATGTTAATTTAATTTAATATAAAATCTTATAAAATATATATCATAAAATAAAAAAATATGATTGCATAAAAAGTAAAATACATATCAATGTTATCATATTTTCAATGTGAACTCCAATTTTTGATGGAGGGATGTATTAATCGAAGTCTGATTCACTTACTTTCAAATCACTTATTCAACTTTTAAAATTTAATTTTTTATGCAAATTTTTCATGCAAGTTAGTGTTTCTCTGGTGAAGAGAAAGATGTTGCCACACACACACCGAAAAAAGAAAAAGAAAAAAAGAAGGTCTTTCCATTTATAGACTTTAAGGCATGCACTTTAAGGAACACATAGCTCTCGTGTTTAAAAGCATATATATGATTTTTTTTCTTACTCTACAAATTATATATGTGAATTTTATTAAAAAAACATTTAGTGAAAAGGAAAATATTCTATCACAAATCAAGTTAAATTAATGCAAAGTCTTAATTGAACTTACAGTGACAGATAAATCATCAGCAAAAATGGAACGTAATACTTTTTGGTTTATGATGTTGGATCATACAAGCCATCATTTGCACTTTGTTCTTTATATTGATGGTAAAGTTTAACCCTTTTTAATGTTTATTAATATTCTTTAGTTTTTGTTATAAAAGCGTACAGTCAAACATTAAAAGATGACTTTTTTCTCCTGCTTACCCTATTTTTCTCTTGCTAACCCTATTGCTGCGCAGTAAATATGGTAGACTAAAAATACTTTTTCAACAAGAAATTTTCGACCATCCCTAGCCCCATCCCGATTTCAGCTATGCAAGATTCTTATGATAATACTTACACCTTTTGTTTTTTTAAAAAAAATTATATCCTAGCCCTTTAATAAATTTTAATAATATAATATATTTTATTATAAAGTGAGATTTTAAAAAATTAATGGTAAGATATTTAACTGTTGTGAAATACTGAGGGGGTAAACACTAGGGAGAACTCTGTCAATAGGTCATGAGCAAACCACACAAGTGAACTTGATATCAAGTCTAACCCAAAACCTTAAGGCATCAGGTCTATGGGTCTTTTTCACTTATATGTTACTTAACTTGCTCATTTCTACCCAATGTGAGACTTCATATTCATATTTGTACTCCAACAATCTCCTCCTCAAGTGTGAGCCTCTTCCACATAGTATGTTCCCTAATACATTCAATACAAGAGATTCTCATACATAAATCCACCACCAATTCCATTACTCGTTTGAGCCGGTCACTTGGTCAAACCATCGGCTCTAACACCAATTGTTAAGAATACGAGGGAGTAAACATCGGGGAGATCTTCACCAATAGGCCATGAGCATAATTATATAAGTGAACTTAATATCACATCCAACTCAAAACCTTAAGACATAAGGCTTATGGGTCTTTTTTACTTGTATGTTACTTAATTTGCCCATTTCTCCAATGTGGGACTTCATATTCACACTTGTACTCCAACATTAACACTTGAGAATCTTAAGTTTTTTTCTTATGAAAAAATCTCTTCCCATGTATTTAACACAATTGCATATCTAGAGTTCAAACTCAAAATTACTAGTTAAGCAAAACAATATTGTACATCTGTGCTAGTTGATGTTGATCCACACACTCAGTTGAGTCTACACATGTCTTTGTGTGAATATATATGTGTATGTGTGTGTGAATATATCATATAATTTTTTTTTGTCATTATGAGAAATAATAATAATAAATATAAATTATTAGATCATGTTTAAATAGTTAAAATTAAAAGATAAGTGTACATAATTTTTTCAAGTTGTTATGAAACAATTAACTAACTTTTAATTTTCACCATTCATATATTATTATATGAGTCAGATATATACTTTTTGTATTCTTAAATTGAAAATTATTTTTCACTATATATGAGCTAATTAATATCACACTATCTTCCACTAATTATGATTGTTGATTTTTATATCATAATTTTTACAAACAAGATTTATATTAAATTAAAAATTTAGAGTTTATATAATTAATTTCACATATTTAAAGATATTAGTTTATAAAATAAAAATCTAAGTATTTAAATTAACTATAAGATTATGTTATTCTTAATTATTTCTCAATTTATTTGACGTGGTAAGATAAAAATTAATGTTTTAATTTATGTATTCTACAAGATAAATGTTTATTTTATATAATTAAAATTAATAATAAATAAATATTTTTAAATATATAAATTATATTGCAATTAAAATTAATAATAAATAAATATTTTTACTATATTAATTATGTTTTATATTTATAATGAATAATTTAAATTGTGATATAAAGATATTTTTAACCACTGACATTTTTTTTTAAATTGTTGAAATTCAATTTAGAGATAAAGTTAAAGATAAAATGAAGACAATTTGAGATAGTTGAGAGAGAAAAATTTTAGCTAATTATAAAAAATAGTGTATGAAATATATTTTTGAAAAAGAGAAAAGAGACATAAAAAAATAAGAGTTTAATATATATGCACTATCAATATAAAAGATTTTATACTGTCAATCAATTAAAAATCAACTTTGATGTGATTTTTAGGGTGATTATTATCAAAATTAATAAATTTACCATACATAATGATTTATTATTGAATGACAGTGTAAAATAACTTTACACTATCAATGTATATCTTTTTTGCTCAAAAAAATAAATAAATACAAAAACACATACGAAAATAAATCTAAATTTTTTCTTTACTTAAATTTCCCCTCCCTCAAATTTTCAGAGGCGTGAAGAACCATGTCCCCAAATAATCAAAATAATGAAATAATCCTCATATGTTAGTATGTTACATAAGGCTAAAATAAACGGTGTACTTTTCATTATTATAATATAATAATAATGCTAGTATACTCCGCAGTCCGCACATGTCACCTTATATATTTATTCAAATTGTACTATTTTATAATCAATGCTTCCATTTCAAATTATTATGCACATTATACTTGACGTTTTACCTGAAACATTTTCGTTTTCTTTGTGCCTGCCTCTTTTTTCTGATCTTATGTATAATTTTATAACCATTTTTTGAAAAATGGTAGTGTAAAAAGTATCATATTATTAAATGGTTTTGCACTAAGTATTTTTCATCTAACAGTTAGAGATTAATCCCTTCAAAGTATAAAAATTATTGAAATAAATTTTATCATTCTAATTTTTTTTTTCATACTCACAACCCAAAATTGAATCTTAATTAACATATTTAGATAACCGAATTTAACTATTACTTTTTTTAAAAAAAAATT
The DNA here is from genome assembly GCA_004329165.1 of Spatholobus suberectus. Lineage (NCBI taxonomy): Eukaryota > Viridiplantae > Streptophyta > Magnoliopsida > Fabales > Fabaceae > Spatholobus > Spatholobus suberectus. The sequence continues at coordinate 65,730,693 of CM014734.1, read as the reverse complement.
TGGTACTGTTCTAGTCGATTGTCTCTTTTTCATCCGATAACACTGTACATGTAATTAATTTTTTAAATAATTATCATAAAAGCTAATAATTTTCAATATCATAACAATTTGTAATTGATTGGCAACATAAAAAAATCTTGAGTTAGACAACCAAAAAGTTTTTTGTTGTAATAAATATTTTCTTTACTTTTGCTGTAAAATCATTTTACATTTTATCCCTTAACCTTTACATTTAATGGACAAGTATAAAAATGTAGTATATATAATTATTAATGATAATAAAGCAGGAAAAGGGTAGATTCATCGGCGAGTGCACATGTCCGTGCCCTTGACTTGAGGAAAGAATTTGTCTGCAGTTGAAGGCATTCATACGCAAAGTCGCACTTCTTTCGTAGTTCAGCACCTTTCTTAAACATTAATTTTATCTCAATGATTAAACATAATTAAATGGCACTTAAACCGATCCTATAGCTCCTTATCACAAGGCAGTAAAAACCATCACCTCCATTATTATAAATCATAGCAAAAGTCCGTAATATACACCGTAATCTTGAAGTCGAATAATTGTATAATGATGAAAAAAATATTTACAAAATTACAAAGACGTACAGTATGCAGAATGGAGAGACAATTTCGCCTCATTTACAAAAATTTATTAGCGCAATCTAAAATTTCCGTACAACACAACGTGAAAAAAAGAAAAAGAAAAAATTAGACGAATAAAATACCACAAGGTTTCGCATCTAATTTAAATAAATGTTTACTTATTCATTTGATTTATATAGATACACAAACTTTATCTTTTAGTCCTTATAGCTAAAAATCATCTGTTTTAATACCTAAACATATTATTTTTAATTGTTTTTGGTCTTGCAGTCTATAATCGCTTGAAGCTAATTGTGTGTATCTGACGTGTCTACTTATTCATTTGGTTTCTATAGATACACAAACTTTATCTTTTAGTTCTTATAGCTAAAAATTATCTATTTTAGTACCTAGACATATTATTTTTAATCCTTTTTGGTCTTGCAATCTATAGTCGCTTGAAGCTAATTATGTGTATCTAACGTGTCTACGACTTGTCTCACTTAATCCATGTGGTGCTAATGTGTTTGGCGAGGTGGATGATGATGTGGCTTGTTATTATTTGGGAGGGAAATGATGCCTCTATTAAACATTGCAAAACCTAGTGAACATAGCAACTTTCGTCCATTTGAATCCTGATTGGCGGTGCTTGGCGAGGGTAGGTGGCGTTCATCCCATTTTGCGATGGAGCGTGCTGGTGTTGCAGCATTTTGGGGGAAAAGGTCATTGCGTCGAAATCGAAGGCAAGACAGGTATTATGTTTTTGAGCTCATTGCGAATTGAAGAGGAGACTCACACCTCCACCAACGGTAGTCGCAGATTGAAGGAGAAGAAGACCAATTCTAGGGTTACTTCACCAAATAAGGGAAAACCCACGTCAGAAACACCCACTTGAAAACCAATGTGCCATTTCAACAATCACAAGCCACATTACCTTTATTTCAAATGACGTTAGTGGACAAGAGACAATAGAGACTAAAAAAATAAAAACAGTATGTGTATGAAGTAAAACGAATGAATTTTAACTATAGAGACAAAGAAATAAAATTTATATAATTATAAAGACTAAATGAGTAATTAAATCATAAATAAATATAGATCTCTAAAAAATTATGGCTCAAAAGAAAAACGCACTAGAACACAAAAGAACTTAATGCACATGACAAAGAAAATGAATAAAACAGAAACAAATGGAATGAATATCCTGATAGTATATGGATAAATTATTGCGAAGAAACAAAGGAAATAACCGTTGTGAGAGAGTGGACAGGTGTCGACGTGGCCACACACCTGTCTTCTTCACTCTCCCTTCGGATTCTCTGCCACTTCGTGCCATCGCAAGTTGTCTCGTTGTTCCACTTCGTTTAGTTCTGCAAAACAAGCATCACAAAACAACACAACACACTCTCTCTCTACCCGTGAATTCTCACTCTCACTCTCACGCTTTCTCTTTCACTTTCAGTTCCGTTTCGGGTACAAAAAAACAGGAACAAAAACAAAAACAAATTCACCAATTGAATCAAACACGAAGCCTCACCTCTCTGGCTCCCTCGCCAATGTCGCTTCTTCTCTTCACCCTTGTACCCTCAACGCTCTTCATTTTTTGTTTCTTCAACGCCGTAACCGCCGCCACCGAGTTCGACTTCGGAACGTTAACCTTAGGCAGCCTCAAGCTGCTCGGCGACGCGCACTTGAACAACGGCACCGTCAGTCTCACGCGCGACCTCGCCGTCCCCATCTCCAGCGCCGGCAGGGCTCTCTACTCCCGTCCGGTCAGATTCCGGCAACCGGCAAACCCTTTTCCGGCGAGCTTCACCACCTTCTTTTCCTTCTCCGTCACCAACCTCAACCCTTCCTCCATCGGCGGCGGCCTCGCCTTCGTCCTCTCGCCGGACGACGAGACCCTCGGCGACTCCGGCGGCTTCCTCGGGCTTAGCTCCGCCGCCGACGCCGGCGGCGGCGGCGGAGGATTCATCGCCGTGGAGTTTGATACGCTCATGGACGTGGAATTTAAGGACATTAACGGAAACCACGTTGGGGTGGACCTAAACAGCGTCGTTTCGAGCGAGGTTGGAGATTTGGCGAACATTGGGATCGATCTGAAGAGTGGCGACTTAATTAACGCGTGGATCGAGTTCGATGGGTCGAGCAAAGGGTTGAGCGTGTGGGTTTCGTACTCCAATCTCAAACCGAAAGATCCCGTTTTATCGATGAATCTCGACGTGGATAAGTATTTGAATGATTTTATGTATGTGGGGTTCTCCGGCTCCACGCAAGGTAGCACGGAGATTCACAGAATAGAGTGGTGGAGTTTCGGTTCGTCTTTTGAGTCTGCGGCGGCGGCGGCGGCGGCGCCGCCACCGCCGGCTGTGAGTTTGATGAACCCGACGGCGAATTCGGTGAAGTCGGCGCCTCCTTCTTTGGCTCCTTCTAACAGCGAAGAGAAAGAGAGCAAAAGCAAATCGTCCTGCCACAGCGGGTTGTGTAAGCAAAATTTGGGTGCAGTTGCCGGGGTTGTTACTGCTGGGGCATTTGTGTTGGCTCTTTTTGCTGGTGCGTTGATTTGGTTTTACTCCAAGAAGGTTAAGCGTGTGAACAAGTTTGATTCGCTCGGATCGGAGATCATCAAAATGCCGAAGCAGTTTAGCTACAAGGAGCTGAAGTCTGCTACCAAGTGTTTCAATGCGAATAGGATCATAGGTCATGGCGCGTTTGGGACTGTTTATAAGGGGGTTTTGCCTGAGAGTGGGGACATTGTTGCGGTGAAGAGGTGCAGCCATAGTAGTCAGGGGAAGAACGAGTTTTTGTCTGAGTTGTCCATAATTGGGAGCCTGCGGCACCGGAATCTTCTTCGGCTTCAAGGGTGGTGCCATGAGAAAGGGGAGATTTTGCTGGTGTATGACTTGATGCCTAATGGGAGTTTGGATAAGGCTTTGTTTGAGGCTAGGACGCCGCTTCCCTGGGCTCACAGACGCAAGATTTTGCTGGGCGTGGCTTCGGCGTTGGCCTACTTGCATCAGGAGTGTGAGAATCAGGTGATTCATAGGGACATTAAGACTAGTAACATAATGTTGGATGAAGGGTTCAACGCAAGGTTGGGAGATTTTGGCTTGGCGAGGCAAACTGAGCATGATAAGTCGCCGGATGCCACGGTGGCTGCGGGGACAATGGGGTACTTGGCACCGGAGTATCTCCTCACGGGGAAGGCGACGGAGAAAACTGATGTGTTTAGTTATGGTGCAGTGGTTCTTGAGGTGGCCAGTGGGAGAAGACCGATAGAGAAGGATGCCAATGGTGGTAAACCTGGGATTAGCAGCAATTTGGTAGAATGGGTTTGGAGTTTGCACCGGGAAGGCAGTTTGCTAATGGCGGCTGATCCGAGGCTTGAGGGCGAGTTTGATGAGGGGGAGATGAGGAGGGTGCTCTTGGTTGGGCTAGCTTGCTCTCACCCTGACCCATTGGCTAGACCTACCATGAGGGGTGTGGTTCAGATGCTGGTGGGTGAGGCTGAAGTGCCCATTGTACCAAGAACCAAGCCGACGACGGGTTTTAGTACTTCCCACTCCCACTTGTTGCTGAGCTTGCAAGACAGTGTATCTGACTGTGATGGTATAATCACCATCTCTACCACCACATCAGAGAACAGCTTCAATCTTGGAGATATAGTCTGATGGAAATCTTTGGCCCGGACCGGGCCATTTTTAATTATTGACTCATATGGTGTAAATAGAGAGAGATATGTATTCATTTCTTCGTGTATGTAAATGATAAATTTTGGGGTTCACGCAATTCTGCCTCTAGTGCTCATAATTCATGGCAGAGTGCTGGCGTACACATTTTGGCACAAATTAATTGGAGGGGTTCATCTCATGCTGCGGAGCAATGCAAGATGTTGGTGTGAAATGCTAAAGACAATGTAGGGAAGGTTATGTAACTTTAGATAGATCATTGTTCTACTTCTAATTGATGCCCAATTATATAGGGCGAGTTTGCTTTAAGCAATTGATGCTAAACAAGCTTGCTTGGGACAATTTGAATTAAGTTACCATGGTATAATAAAGATAGAAATTTCTCTGAAGATTTCTCCTTTGCCCTCTTCATGGCAATGCAGGTTTTGTATCTTCCACTTACAGAAATATACATTATATATATAGAAATAATGCCTCAGGTTTATATATGGTTTTCAGTTATTGAAACCGGGGTAATAGGTTCTCTATTTTCTTGGCGGAGGTATGTCTTCCCTGCTTTCACAATGTAATGCTTGAAACCCTAATTGCAAATTATCTATTGAGTTGGAAAATGGAACTGTTTCTTGCCTCTTACACATTCTCATTACTTATTTTAGAATTTTGTGATTAGGATGTAGTTGTACTGGATATAAATGTTGTTTCACAATTTTATTGATGTATGACGGGCACTCAGTATAGCATTTCTTTGTAGTAACAACTGCTACTAACAGTTTTTTCCCTCGGACCAAAGATAGACAACTTGAACTTCTGGATAGTTCTACCAAAGCATCTTCCTTTTTGCTTATCTACTAAGTTATACATTTTTAAAAATAAATAAACAAGTAAATAAAATCCTTCGTATTTGTACATATTCTTTTTTTAAAGAAAAAGTAAATATATAGAGATTATTGGTTTTTCATCTAATTTACAGCAAAGTATAAGAGTGAATTTATTTTAGTTAACTAGTATTTCTTTGTTCTCACATTATATTAATTACTAATAATATTACAACTAGTTTGTGCTGTATAGGCCCAAATTGAGTTAGGTTCCAACTTACATTCTAAAATGGTATCAGGGTATATTTTAGATTCATTAACGGACTATCTAGGTAAGTCAATGTGGTATTTGGATTTTTTTTCCCCACTTATATATACGTCTTTGACCATATCACTAGTCAATATAGGACTTAGGTTTTTTCTAATAGATAAGAGGGCAGACACAGGAGTATTGGGTGTACATAGGACATAGGCCATATATGAGTAAAGATCCTCTCTATTCCCTGTTCATTTTTTATGGTTTTGGGTGTACATAGGACATTAAATGTTTATCATTAAAATATTAATGTCCTTTATACACTCAAAAACTATAGTAATGGGCAGAAAATAGACAACAAAAAATGGAAAGGATCTAAACTCGTTTTACATGCTTAAGTGGAAAAGGAAGGTCTGGCTAGATGTATTTGTATTGTAGCTGTGCCTTTTTTTCTAGTATTAGTAACGTTGAATTTCTGAATGGAAAAAGTTTGTCAACATTCATTCTACTACACTCGATATTTTTGTATGCCTTTTGTGACTGCACGCATATTGTACGATCTCTACTTTCTAGTTTCTAGGCATCAACCCTCTGGTGTGTAGTCAGTAGTTACTCACTCTTCCTATAGTCATTCTGATAATAAGTGTGAAGCCATTTTATACTTGATTTGGAAGCTAATCTGCTCCGACGCATTTATCTAATCATTCACACAACTCCAACTATAGCATGGTGGATCTCTCAGATGTCAGATCAGAGTTCTAACACTTTGATGCGGAATTGGAGCCGAATGAGCATGTAAATTCATGGTGTTTTCATTGGGTTAGTTAATACACGCATAAAGATACATAACATCTCATTTTCCTTTCCTTTATATCTTTTGAGAGATTTTTGTCATGAAAGACAAATAAAAGTGGTTTAAGTCACAAGACAATTTAATTGTTGAAATGCTACTGTAGATATTTCCGGGACTGTAAAATTATGATTTTTTTACAAGGGGAAATCCTAGTACTCTTCAAAGTTCTCATAATTACTTGACCACTACCACAGTTCAGTGCCCACCAAAAAAAAAAACTACGACAGTTCAGTCACTGTTCTTGCCCAATGTAAGTGGGTGACTCCCTAGTCCCTACTTAGCCAGCAATTTCCCCAACTAAAATCAGCACCATAATTTATACTAGTAACATACACAAATAATCAAAGAGCATTCTCCTCTTTGGTCTCAATTTTTTACTTTCATTTTTCCATTTCCGCTTAATGGTACGCAATTCATATACAATTCAAAAACATGAATGAAATAATAAAGGTTTTTTATTGCATGTTAGTGAACACATGATAAGAAATTTTAAAAAAAATGGAAAAGAAAGTATTTATTATATAAAAAATACAAATGTCATTCAATGCTTTTTTTTAATTAATTTTAAATATTTAACACGGTGTAAAAAAAAATTTACACCATGTGTCTATGGCACACAATAAAGAATCCTAATAAAAAAAGGCTAATTATATTTTGTTTAGTTTTAGGCTTTTTTTTAAAAAAAAAAATTTTTTAGTTTCAAAAAATTTATAAAAATCATATTTTTAGTCATGATGAGAGACTAATTATGTTGTTTTTATTAAATATAGAGACTAAAAATAAATAAATTTTTTAGAGATTAAAATAAAAAAATTGTTATATTCATAAAGATTAAAAGTGTATTTAAATCTAACAAAAATAGAAAAATATAATAAAATTAATTTTGATATACTGTCTATGTAAAATTTTTTACATTTTTAACTAATTAAATCACATCTCAAGTATAATTTTTAAAGTGATTATTATAAAAATTAAAAACTTTCAATTACATAGCTAATTACATAATTAGTTGAGAATAAAAGAGTTTTTTTGGCTCTGAGTGATTCCAATTAAAAATTGGAAGAGTTTGAAAAATCCTTCCCAACTGCTATCTTAACCGTACTCTGCCTTTTCATCTCTCAAAAATTTCTTTCTGCTGCAAACTGTTAGTCAAGAATTGTAATTCCCAGTATGTTTTGCTGCTTTGATGGGTTTGCTACTTTTATTTTCTAAAATGTGCTTCCTCAATTTAAAAGAGTCAAATCCAATTTCTTTAATTACATAACAGAATAAATTTTAAAGAAATAGTTTAACATGAGCAAACAAACGTTACTTTTATCCTGTGTTTGTTTGGGGGTAAATTTTTACTATTTATTTGAGAGAAAAAATAGAAAAAAAAAAAATCGATGGATCCCGCATATAAAAAAAAATTGCCTCAAAAGTGCCAGGAAATTGAGAGGAAAGGTTGTGTAGCATTTTTTTGTTTTACTTTTTAAAAAAAATAATTATCTTTTTATAACATAATAAATAAATAATTTTATGTTAAGAAAAAATATATAGTAAAATGTTTAATTTTTTATTTAGATTTAGTTTTTTAATTAATAAAAAAAATTATATAATTTGTTTATTTATTTTCATCTGCTCATTTAAATAAGTAGAGATAAATTTCTCCATTTTTTCTTATTTCTATTCATCTAAACAATACATATTTCTTAATTTATTTTTTTTATTTTTATTCTTCCTATTTTTTTCCTCTTATTTCTTTTTCTTTATTTTACTTCTAATTTAAAGAGAGCATTAATAAGATGAGAATAGTTCTTTGAGGATTGATTAAATAATAGTCTAGTGGAAATGGAAAAGAAAGAAGCTAAAATCAATCAGATGGAGTAGAAAGTTAAAACCTTAGCAAGCATTGGAAAGGATAACAGAAAGGACAAAGAGAATGAACTAAAACTATTAAGTCTGAGGAACATGAGTTGAAGGAGAGAAAGGGCAGATAGAAAGTGAGAGAGAGAATTGCTCAATATTAAGGCTGAAGTTGAGAAGATAAAGACTGACAATGAAGAAGAGTTGTTGAGGATAAATAAAGAGACAAATCACCTTAAACTTCAAAGTGACTGAAGAGGGATTAAAGGTCAGAAAATCTGCAATTCCAGTCATAAATGAAGCATGAAGTTGATCCTAAATGTATGTGTATGATAATTGACAAGTACATGAATTTATGTTCCTATTTATTCATTAAGAACAAATTTCTCATTGCAACTTCATGGTGTCTCTCTTGCATGGTTAACTTCAATGTATACAGGAACTGTTTACTTTCTTATACTTTCAACTTTTACAAGCTATCAATGTGCATCTCAGTGGGTTTATTCTGAAATGGATTTTACTTGGACTTATTTTTTTCTCTTTATTTTCTATATTTTGTTCCTGAAGTGCACAAGTTGTTTTTCCGATGGAAATTTATCTCAGAAACATGCAAAATATGAGATTAAATTCTTGAATCCTAGCTACTTTGATTGTTTGAATCCTAAATAACAATGATTTAAAATCTGAATTATTTAAGTATGATTAGATTATAATTTAATTTTTGGACTACTTTGAGTTTGAGATGACAGCTTAACAAATTATTTATATTTTTCTTACTGAAGACCATGTCAATAATTCTGTTTTATGAATAACCAGTGGACAGAACAATACTCTAGTGCTGCCCTGGCTAGAGGAAATTTATGCTGCTTGCGTTGAGAAATGGAGTAACTTTCTGTCCAATACGATTAATTATCTCTCGTTTTTACACAACCAGCGGCATTGATAAAATTTTAGCCAAGAACAATTTCAGCATATCTAAAGTGATGTTATTGGTGAAGGGAAATACTCAGGTATCCCCCACATGTTATATGAGCATCAACAAATTTATGAACAACTATTAATTGATGTGTTTATTTGATATTCTCTTGATCTAAAATGATTTTAGACTGTCATTTAATTTGATATTAGTATCTCATTTAACGAGTTTAATTATATTAACAAATAATAATTATAGATGTTAAATTCATTGAATGATATAATTTCAAATCATATTATGTAAATGTAAAATTTTCTTATATTTAAAGGTATTTTAAAACTAAATTTAAAATTATTGTAATATTTTATAAATATTATTTTTTGCATTTTTTATTTATAAAGTATACCCGCATTTAAAAATTTTTCCCTGATGATACAATAAAAGTATATTTCATCAAATGTTTAATCTTTCCCAATCATACAACATTTTATTAAGTGAAATGTTCTTCTCAAATCTTTGAGGAATGATCACATATTTCATTGAAAGGAGTCTTGATGGATGGTTTTCAATAAAGATCTTGTATTCAATAATGGTAGGGATGCTCAACAGCTCAAGTTAAAAGGGAACAGAGTCACGAGATGAAGAGTATAAACGAATACATACATTGTTATGGTGGTCGAGATTTAAATAGTCTTATTCTACAAGGGTTGGCCTAGTAGTGGGAAAGTTGGGATAGCTTTCATGATGTTATAGATTCTAACATCAGTGTTACTATTGTAAAAAAAGAAAAATAGCCTTGTTGACTTATTTTCAACAGTAAATATTATTGAATTTTGATTGATCAATTTCAAAAATGCTCACAGAAATGGTAGTCTACAGTTACCTTATTTAAATGATTATTGTTATCCCTTAACGTACTTAATGCTCTGGGACATATTTCTTGTGATATTGGACTGACCTATCTTTCTAGTTTCATGGGCCACTCCATATGAGACTGTGCTTCAGTCCAGAACATGAAACAATAAAAGTAAGACATCATATAATTGAAACCAAGTTTAACTTTAAGAACAATTTGAGAATGAGAAAATTTAAACAAACTTTTGGGAATATAAGAATATAACTTGCACTTGAGAAAATAAAATAAATCATATTAAAATTTAATGAGCATTCATACATATCAAAACTCACATTGTAGGTTCTCTCATCCATCAAAAAGTCGCTCTTTCAATCAAAATCTCAAGGTGCATTAAAATAATAACATAAAGTTTGTAGTAAAATGTGTGCCTACAAAGGTTGTAGTCACACAGGAAGTGCTCTGCTCTGCATAAATTATTATAATGTAACACAAAATTATCCAAAACAGGGCTCTAACAAACGCCATTCATCTTCTTCCTCTGCATCACAAACTTCTTCCAAGCTGAAGTGATTTCCCTTTGGGTCTCCAGTTCACTCTTCTTGGCAACCAGCACTTTGCCCCCATTTTCTGCACCGTCTTCTCCAGTAATTGTTATGGTGTTGCTGCTGATTACCCTAGCAGGAAGCAAATCCAGCTCGTGAACCACTTTGGTGACATCAATCACAAGACGCTCCGCAAGGGTGCGAGAAAAGTCCTCCCTAATCACAACACGTAGCACTGTCACATGTTGTGCATCTGGGGGCATAGTGTATGCTGGCACTATCCAACCAAAGCGCCTCAGCATATCAGAGATTTGGAATTCATCAAAGTGGTTGCGGTCCTTCAAAGTGAACGCCACCAATGGTACACCAATGTCTTTGGACACAATTTCAAACCGACCTGTTTTTTCTAGTCCTTCCTTCAGCACTATCATGTTGTCACGGCAGTTTTCCATCACCATTTTATATCCCTGCAAACCCAATCAATATATATAGGACATCAAGTTTCAGAAAAAGTATAATCTTAATTGCACATTTTGCCATCCATTTTCATGATTTTACAAATTTTACCATCTAACTATTTCAATTGTACATTTTACCACCCAACTTTTAAAACTTCACACATTTTGCAACCTAGTTATTTATTTGCACATTTTACTATCTAACTTTCAAATTTCACACATTTTGCCACTCTCTTTAATTGATCAATGATGTGAAAATTTTGACTGCTGATGTGACAAGTTTACTGCTATGGACAAGTTGTCACATCATCAATCCACATTAGCAATCAACTTATCACATAAGCAGTCAATATGACATGTTAACGGTCAAAATTACCATATTATCGGTCAAATAACAAGAGTGGCAAAATGTGTGAAAATTTGAAACTTAGGTGACAAAATGTACAAATAAAATAATTTGATGGCAAAATATGTGAAATTTTGAAAGTTGGTGGCAAAATGTGTAATTAAAATAGTTTGGTGACAAAATTTGCGAAATTGTGAAAGATAAATGACAAAATATGCAATTAAGCCAAAAGTATAAGATCATATTATTCAATAATTTCATAAAAAAGAAAAGTTCTATTTTTAAGTGTGAGATTTTGCAAGTGTAAAGTAACCCTACATCATTATACTTAAAACTTACTAAAGTATTTTATATCTGTATAATGAGTTCTAGCTCCAAATCAAACAGTAACATCATTTTTAAAAGTTTCAAGATATATTCTTAATAGAAGTTATTTAAGGTAACAAAATACATTCACTTGTCATTGTTTGGTTTAAGAATTTTATGTTAAGGATATAAGAAATTTAATCTAAGTTTTGTCGGCGTGTGTGTCTTAATACCTCATAACCCAATCGAATGAGTTGGTAGTACTGAGCAATAACTTGGCTAGAACCTGCGTTGCATATTTTATGAAAGAAATTAGCAGTGATCAATATGGATAAACTAATGAATGGTAAAAATTGAAAGCATAATTCAGGTGTATTCTAGTTAGTAGTTATTAAACCAATTGAGTATGTCAATTACCTTTGGAGAAGTTGAGGGTGAAGGTGGGTTGATCAGCTCCTAAATAGTTAATGTGGAAAATGAGTTCCTCAGGAAGGTCTTCCTTGCTTCTCCAGATGACCCAACCAATTCCAGCATAGACTAGACCATATTTGTGTCCACTAACATTGATGCTCTTCACTAGTGGTAACCGAAAGTCCCACTCAAGCTCTGGATAAAGAAAAGGCGCAATGAATCCACCACTGGCTGCATCCACATGAATTGGAGTGTCCCATCTACCCATGAATTAATTTCACATGTCAATTCCAAGTCTAAAGTACTTAAAACTCGGTTCACAAAATAGGAAGCAGTTAAGACTCAATCAATATGTGCAATACAAACCCAGTTTCCTGATTCTTTTCCACTAGGAGATCATTTAAGCGCTTGACATCTTCAAACTCTCCATTCAGAGTGGAGCCAAGGATAGCAGCAACACAAATGGTGTTCTCATCCACCATTTCCACGGCCTTTTCAGGGTCCATTACATAGTATCCATCACGCAGCTTCACCTCTTTCAGCTCCACCTCAAAGTACCTTGCAAATTTCTCCCAGCAAACCTTCACATGAGCAGAAAATAATTAAACTCAATGACTTATTATTGACATTACTAGTGCTAGAATTTTCAAAAACAATCTTCAATTACACTAAAATTTCAGTTATACTATGCTCTTGCATGAACAATGGTAGAACATGCAAAAGTGTTTTGTGTACCTGAACATTGGCACCAGTGACAATGTTGGGATTGTCATAAGGCTTCCCTTCTTGTTTCCTTCTGTTCTGCCACCTCCTTTTGAATGCCAACCCAGCCAACATTATGGCCTCTGATGAGCCAACCGTGCCAACACCAACTGCAGGTTCGGACTCTTCAAGTGGTGCATTGAAGAGGTGAGCTATCATGTTAACACACCGGTTCTGCGCATGCATACAAGTTTGAATGCTAACGTCAGATCAAAACATTATGCACAAATCAACTTGTGCAGAAATACCATTAGCTAGCTCTATACACTCTATAATTAGAACATATGTACATAGTTGGCTTATATTATGCTATTTTTAGAGAACATATGGATATATTGTCAACGTTGCCTCAGCTAGATGTGCTTACTAAAGAGGTGACGAGGCTCTGAGGGGAGTCAAAATTAAGTTGGATGAGAATTTTTTAATTTTCAGTCACTGTTATTTAGTAGTATATTTTTTCAATTCTAATTTTTTAGGACTTTAATTTTTATATTTACTTACTCCCTTTTCTTGCTTTTTTATTACATCATATGTTACATCTCTCACACTCCTTCTTTTATTCCTATTTTTCTCTTCTCCTCGTGAGTGTATACACTCCTTAGAAACATGAAATCATTTTTGTCCTGTATTCTTTTGGTAATAGTGTAACTTTCAACCATTTTTATTTTTTTTGAGAAGCCAAAATAAGATAATTTTATTAATTGGTACCAAGACAAGGGACAAGTAATACCAGCTTGGTAGATAAGATCCCCCTAGATACACAAGCAAGCATTATGAAATTTATTTTTATTTTTTTTATGCAACAATTAGTTTTAAATCCAGTTGAATTCTACCAAAATTCAAGTAACTTTTTTTTCTCTATAGTAGATCTTGTGTTTTCCTACTAACATGTCGGTGCCAACTGTCAAAACCAAAAACTGGCCCAATGTATTTTGATTCGACCAAAGGACTTTGTGATTGGTTGCCATTGATTAAGGGCTCTCCTTCATTTTCATGTGGGCCCCCAATTCAAAGGTCCCATGACTATCAAATATGGGCATTACAGAAAGAAAAGCAAAGCCCACGGATGAGAAATAAAAAAGGTCTAAAAAGAAACTCTGTAATTTAAAATAGTAAACAATGGCTTTTCACTTTAAAAAATTAAAAATTGAAAAGAAATGGTACTTAGATTTCAGTCATGAAAATAGTATACAATTAAATCTTATAAGATGCAAAACATAGAACCTCGTGAGTGAGTTTTTTATAATATTTTTTTAAAAGTATGACGGTGGTAATGAAATTTAAATTTATGTCTCTGGACAAATTACTCAAGTCCCTAGTTGTGAACTCAATCCTAGGAGCTTTAAAAAAAGCTAGACACTAGTATGCTAAAATTTACCGTGTAATTTAAAGAAATCTTTTAAATTTAGAGGTATATAATATCAAGTAGGCACAATCAGTTGTATTGGACTCTTTCAAAATAAGTAATTTATTTTATAAAGTAAAGTAAGCAATATTTTTTGTTGATGAAAAAATTAATAATTGATATTGCATATAGATACATAACATATTATAAATGTGTTAAAATATTAATTATTAATTTTCTCATTAATGACAAATTATTTAATTTACCATTATTCACATTAGAGAAGTCAATCCATAGTAATGATATATTAAATTACACATAACGAGTTGTTATCACTCATCAAAATGTGGCTCTTTTAAAAATATATTTTGTTTTATTCTATTAGAAAGATTAATATTCTTTCATATTAATAATTTTAACATTAATTAAGGGATGAGTACTACTCATAATATAATACATTTTTTAACACATTCTCTACTATTAGTTAAAATTTATTAAAAATTATAAAACTATTAATAAAGTACATTAAATGAAAAGTGAGATCACAAATTTTTGCAATTTTCAATAAATTTCGGTCATTAACAAAAAATTTATTCAAATAGCATATTAAAAAGTATATTGGTAACTTTTTTTTCTTAATTATGATGCGTGAAACTTTTTTCTAGGCACAAGAAAAACAAATTATAGGAGATGGTGCTCTGATACAAAGAAAAGAAGTCTAAAAGTAATTTCTTTATGAAGTGTGCCATATTTCAGTCCAAAAACTAGACGCCGGCGGTGGTCGTTTTTTATATTTATAGGTATTCTTTATAACAAAGAAAAAAAAGAAAAACATTCTGTTCAAAACTTCAAATCGTCACATAATAGGACTAACTCTCCCAAGAGTGCATTTCTGACCGTAACTTGTGGGTCACCACGCATTGAAAGAAAGAAAAGATGCAGTGTTGATTGAGGGATTTGTATGCAAAAAAAATTAAAAAAAAATGATGTTGAGACTTGAGACAATGAGACGTGGCAGAATTGATTTTATTTTTCGGAGTGATTTTGACGGATGTTTTTAGTTTTTTTTTTTAAATAATAAATATCATGACTTCAGATAGAGGAAAAGAAATCTAACCAAAAAAGATAAGAGGAAAAGAAAAAGTTTCCACTAACACACCGCTCATCACGCCTTTATAAGCTACTGTGATTTTTCATTTTTACTTAGGAGAAAAACGAGCCATGCCTAGATGGCACGAAAATTCTTTGTCCCCCAATCGGTGTATGCCACACCAATTAAATTGACACCTCAGTTTTATGTTTTAAGAAACTAACGGCTTTAAGACTTTTAAGTTATATCTTTTGTTTGGAGTTTGGTTCACGTTCATCCCAATTAAGGATAGAGAAGGGAATGAATGTGAACCAAACTAACTCCACCATGGGAAACAGAGGATTTCGTCCGTGGCATACATTCTTTTGTCAGGGAAACAGAGGATTTTCGTGACGTGGCATACACTGATTGGAGAGACAGGGATTGGGGACACAGATCGGAAACAGAGGATTTTCGTCCGTCTAGATGAGCCATTCTTTTGCCATTTTGTGATTTTATAGGAGCCGGTCCACATACATGCTAAGAAAGAAGTTTTCCACTCTACGGCTGGAACAAAAGAATTGTTTGGCATCTAGGGTCAATATTGTTTAAACTTAAGAAAAAATTAAGAATGTAGAAAAAATTATTTATTTTTTATAGATTTCATAAAAAAAATATTTTTTGTTTGTTTATAATTTAAAAGGCATTTTTTATTGTATGTAAAAAATAGTTATAATTAAAAAAATTAAAAATACTCAAAATAATTAGAAATCCTTTTTAAGTTTAATCAAATACATTGAAAATTTTAAAAGTTTTTTTTTTCAAAATAGAATTAATTTTTCATAAAAGAAGAAAAAGCTGAAAGAGAGAACTCTTAATTAGTCAAATGAATTAATGACCTAACATAGCATGGAGCCTACATTAAAGTGAGCACCCCCAACATATATAGCTAGAGAGACTTGAGAGAGAGAGAGAGAGAAAAGGTAGAACCACGATACGAAAAAGTGGGATCTTAACTATTCCTACGAAACTCTCGTCTCTCCAAAATTAAACAGCGTAAGTAAGAGTTAAGACATCATTAAAGAGACATTTACCTAATTGGATGCGACAAATTTATTAAATAAATAAATAAATAAAATGAATATTTTATATATCGTCTCGTCCTTCATTGGACAACAATAACAATAATAATAAGAAGTATGGTATGGTATATGGGACTTGCCTGGAGCTCAGTGGTGACAGGGTATTCGTCCATGTCAACGTAGTTTTTGTTAATGGCAGCCATGATGAGTTTGTCACATTCAGGCTCCATCCAAGTCGTCACAAACGACGCCAGGTTCAACCTGGGGTTGCCGTCTAGCATTAGCTCATCGTTTATGATCTGGTACGCAGCTTCCTTGGGGATCGATTGCTCCGACATCTTGAACCTGCACCAAATATATATATACACTCCTCATCATCAATCACTACATCATCTTAATAATTAATTAATTAAACACAAAATGCGTGTACCAACATGCACGATTCATCATGTGTCTATATATATCTATCAATAAAAAAGAAAGATCCATAGTAATTAATATATATATAGGAAGGAACCTGGGAAGGGAGGTGCGGACATAGCGAGAGGCGAAGGTTGAATGGACAGAGATGTCTGTCTCGGAGGCGGTTTTTGAGAGAACCATCACGGTAGTCGGTGAAATTCGATCGTTTAGTTTAGAGAGAGAGAGAGAGAGTTGTGTGTAGAAGTGATTAATTAGTTGTTGATGGGTATGAAGGTGAGGAGAGGAGATAGGGTCTTAAATAGAGTGGTGATAGGGAAAGTCATGCGTAATAAGGAATGAATATATATATTATATATCAAGTTAAGGACAATGTGTTGTGAGACTAATAAAATAGAAGTTTCTGTGGAAGTAATCTCACTCCAATATTACGCGTTTTCTCTTTTCGAAAAGCAAATCCTGTTTCCATTTCATCAATCAATTATTGATGATTCTAGAGCCTTTTCTTTTTCTTACGTTAGGTTAACTTTTTAATATTTCTCAAATTAAATAATGAAATGCAATTAACTTTTTTAGTTAAAAAATATTTCTTTTATTAAAATAGACTTGAATAAAGTATCAAATGAGGAATTTAATATTAATTTCAGATTCATATTTGCATTAATTATTATCATCCCTATTCAACTTCTCTAATTATTTGTTTGCATTAATTACTATCATCCCTATTCAACTTTTCTAATTAATTGTTACATGTAATAAAAATTTAATAAATATTTTTTTTATAAGCAAAAAAGAATTTATTAATAAATGATAGTCAAAACTTACCACAAGATGTAAAATTTAGTTTTAATAAATTTAACAAGTATATTATATTTAATTAAAATATTATTTAAGCATATTGTTTAATTAGATTATATATTTTATCCAATAATATGATATTTGAAAATTTTATGAATATTAAAATCAATTCCTTTAAATATATACTATGTTTAATAAAATATTGAAAAACGTATTATATTTAATAAATACAACACTTAAATTTTTAATCATGTTTCATTATATATTAGATTTAATAAATATTATATTTAATGTTATTGGGTAGTCAATTTTATTTATAATATATTAATTATAGTATTTATTCAACATAATAAATAATTAACTTAAATGATATTATTAAATATTATATTTATTAAATATAATATATTTATTGAATGTAATAAATATAATATATGTTTATTGAACATGTGCTTTTTCAAATAAATCTATATATATATATTAAAAATTAATTATTACAAAAATTAATAGATACATATATATATATATATATATATATATATATATATATATATATATATATATATATATATATATATAATGCCCATATATAAATCTAAAAAATAATTATTACAATAACCAAACCTATAAATATGCCAAAATGCCCATTAAAATTTAATTAATTTTATTATTGTTTAAAAAATTAGTTTATAAAACCTAATTTAAAATAGAAAAAGTGAAATATATTCACATAATATCAATAAATTCATAAAAATATATAATAATTTATTTCTTAATTTCAATAGTTAATAATTCAGCTACATATTGTATTTAATAAATACAGTATTTAATTTTATTTGATAGTCAATTTACCTATAATATATTAAACATGATTTATTTACATATAATATATTTATTAAATTTAATGAATGTAATGTATATTTTAATATTCTTTAATGTTTAAAAACATTGTGTGTTAAAATATATTTTAAAATTGAAAATTGAAATATATAATAGTATAATATATAAATATATAATAACTTGTCTCTTAATTGTTATCTTTAATAATCTGACTGCATATTATATTTAATAAATATTATATTTAATGTTATTGGAAAGTCAATTTTATATTAATTATGATATATTTATTAAATTTAAATAAAATATAATTATTATAAAAATCAATACCTATATACATATATATGTACTAAAATATACATTAAGATTTATATTATTTTTATTATTGATTACAAGAATTAGTTTATAAAACCTATTTTAGAACAGAAATGTTCAAAAGTATATTAATGTTAATAAATTGATAAACATATATAATAATTTATCTCTTAATATCTATACTTAATAATTTGAATACATATTATATTTAATAACCATAGCATTTAATGTTATTGGGTAATCAATTTTACTTATAATATAATAATTATGAATCTTATTAAATACAATATATTTATTGAATTTAATAAATGTAATATAGTTTTTTTAAACGCGTGACTTTTAAAATAAATTTTTATTTACCAAAAATTTATTATTAAATAAAATTTAACTGTTACAAAAAATTAATATCTTATAATATTAAAAAAATATTTTTTTTAGGCAAATTGAATGACACAAATTATCTTAAAATTATTTTAAGTAGCAAGTGAAGAATACTAGAGACAGGACATTAGGCATATGAGTCCAAAAAATAATCTCAAGTACCTAATGAGTGTTTAAATTAGTTGTGAGAAAATATTTTAATAATCGAATCAATTTATGATTATTATCATTATATTTAATTATAGGAATAAATTTTATATTTGAATCTATTAAATAAATAATAATTTTAAGATAATTTGTGCCATTCAAATTGTCTAAACAAATATTTTATAAAATATATATATATATATATAAGACATACAGTTATCTGTAATACTTGGTTTTGCATTTAAAATAATTAATTGTCAGAAATAAAATAAAAAATAAGTAGAAAATAATATGATAACTTTTAATTATAAGATCTAAAATCTTGTGCATAATAAAATAATCTTTATTATTAAAAAATATATTATCACTTAATTAATTTTGCAAACATATTAGATTCTTTTTTTTAAAGAAAAAAAAATTGTAGTCATAAACAGTTTTTTCCTCCAAAATTAATCGTATCATGCACATATTCTTTCCAAAGGAGTGCAATTAAGGTATATACTCCTTCTGGCAAAATCAGCTATTATTACTCTAGTTAAAAAAAGGAAAGGACAAAAATAACAAAGAAAGGCAATATAATTTGTTTTTCTTTTTCCTCCTCAGACATATAATATTTCTCTAGCCTTCGGTCTAACTCTAATTTTGATGCAAGGGCTTTGAATTTATTTTAAATACATGACAATAAAATCAAATTCATGACAGAATTGTAAGTTGTCAATTTTGGGCATCAATGTTTGCACATTGCGTAATACACAAGCTTTCTACTAATTACAAAGAAATACAATTTTGTTTTTAGTTAAAGGTTTAAAAACAAGAGAAGTAAACATATTTCGAGGTCAAAACACGCTATAAAGCTAAGTAATGAAAGAAAATGGATGATATGCTTGCTGAGGGTTGCAGGTGTTTGATTTTCTTCTACTTCTACTTTTTCTTTTTTCTTTTTTCAGCATTCGAATGTTGAGGGCTGCAAAGTTTAATTTGCAAGCTGGAAGGAAGACAGGAATATTCAAAACGCTTTTAAATAAACAATATGGATGAAGGAAACTTCTTAAATATTCTTCTTCTTTTTTTCTTTCATTTTGTTATAGATTGTTCGTTTGATTTCAAAAAATTATTTTTTATTTTCTGTTTTATTTAATACTTATAAAATTATTGTTTTTATTTTATTTCTTAAAAATCTTTAAACTGTTATGATATTTTATAATTATTAATAAAAAATTTAATTAAAATTTTTCAGATTTAACAGTCCCCCACCTCTAAAAAATACAAACAAAAACATAAAAACCCAAGTTCGGAATGGACGGCTATGCAGCCACATCCGTCCATGCACAGTAAAGAAGGAATATTAATGTCTACTGCTAGGTTACTCGTCTAATTGCTGATGCATGAATCGGTTTTGGTTGACCAAAAACCCCCCAATGATATTCTGTCACTTGTTTTGATTACTTTATACTTTATTTTAGTGAAACAATTTTGTTTGAATTTCATAATTATTAAAATTACTTTAAATTTTAACAAATATCAAATAGAATTCAAAACGAACAAAACTTTACAAAACACAAATATTTAACTGTATTTAATGGCAATGGAACTTTCATTATTTATTTGTGTAGATATACGGCCATTGCTTTATTGAATGAAAGACGATTCCGGTGAAGTTTTTTTTTAATTTTCCAAGTTTGATGTAAGGAAGACAAACTAGTATGATATGTTACTATCAGAATCTTAATATTAGTAGGGACAAGCATTTGTCTCAACTTTTTTTTTTCTTTGAATCTTATTTTAAAGTTAAAATTAAAATAATATTTTAAAAAATAAAGTCAAAAAATTATTTAATCATTTTATAATTTTTTTATGCAAACCTTTATAATTATTCATTGACTCAAGCTATTATATATCAATTTGTCATCGCTTTAGGTTTTGTACAAAACAATACTTTGATTGCTGTTATGCGAGTTAAAACTCATTATGTTCAATTTTGCTTTTGGGTCTCTTTTAGGCACGTCTTGTGCTTAAAAGTTAGGTTCCAACCTTTATTAATAAGAAGAGTGCTAGCAACACATTCTCTAATACATTCTTCTTAATAAATACTCTATTATTAAATAAAATTTATTAAAAAATACATAATCATGAGAGAGAGTTATTAAATGAGATGTAAGACCCATAAACTTTTGTAATTTTAAAAAAAATTCAACCAATAAAAAAGAATGTGTTTAAAAGAGTGTGTCAAAAAATGTGTTGCTAGCATTTCTCTACTAATAATATTTCTTTTGCTTACCAAAAAAAGAAAAAACTCATTATGTTCAATTCTAAAATTTTCGCCTGTCAACAACATTGAAGATGATTAAATTCCTGATAACCATCGTGGAATACCTACATCTTTTATAACATCATATACCTCACCTATTGTACGCTGTCATTGCTTGCCAAAGCAAAGCTAAGCTGCTCCATATGTAAAGTTATCACAAATTCAAGTCAATACTATTGTAAGTTGTGAATAATGTTACGGAACTCATTTGATTCAGAAATGATGGATTTAGAAGAAGAATTTGGCTTCTCTAAAGTGAGAGAAATGCACTTTAGATAATAAAATACAACAATAACTATTAACTAAAAAATCAACTGTTGAGATTATAATTAATTTTATATTTTGTTATATATATATAAGATTTTATCAAAATTTTCAACCATTAATTTTTTAATCGATTATTATAAATGTATTTTATTCTCTAGAGTACATCTCCTCAATTTAGGAAAGTCAAATCCAAAGAAAAAAGGTTGAAAAGAGAAGTTCACCTTAATTATCTTCTCTAAAAGCTCTTTCTGTATACTTCTTCTTTGTTATAAAAAATTTTCAGTTTGCCTTTTTTATTTTTAAATAAAGATAAGCTCCGAAAAATCGGATCAAACACCACCATGATAAAAAAAAAATTGCCTAAATTCATTCAATATCAAAATTGTTATTATTTATTTGAATTTAATTAGAATATATTGACAGAATAAAAACTTTTTATACTATCATCTAATTATTGATTGTTTTATATAATAAAATTGTTTATTTTTGTAATAATTTTTTTAAAAGTCATATTAAGTATGATTTCTAATTCATTGATGGTGCAAAATTATTTACAATAACAAAGTATCAAAATTAAATTCTATTTATTTAAGCTTCAGCTGAAAAATTGTTTAACTATCTCAGATATTTAATTTTAATATATGAATATATTAACATTGTCATTTCTAATTATTTATATTAATATTATACATTCAATTAAACTTTTATACAAATAGAACTCAATCGCCGAAATAATCTATTCTACCAAATTAAATATAGCGATTTACCTAAGTTTTAAGCCTCGATACATGCCATTGTTAGGAATTTATGTAAAAGGTTTTTCCCTAATTAAAAGTCAATTCGATGTCTTGATTTGATCATTTCATTTGATTCAGAACCAAATCAGTCATAGCTCAATTTAATTTAGACATTATGCGTAATTAAATCATAAATTTTTAGAAGTAATATTTTTAATAAATTTCAAAATATGAAATTAAAACCAAATGATATTTTAGAAATATATTTCAAAAAAATTATATTAAAATAAAAAGTATTACACTATTATGTCAAAGACATTAATTTAAGATAAAAAAATTTATAATTTATCTTTATTTTTTTAAATACGTGGTTTTGAAGTGTTAAATAACCTTAGACAGGATCAAACCAATCTAAATTATAAGTCCTTGTTCCTCACAAGAGTTTCTTACGTCTCCTTTGCAACAATTTTTCCTTAAAAGCAAAAAAGTAATTGTGTACTCTTTTCTGTAATTTAGGCAGCTTAAAAATAAGCCCATTTTTAACTTTCATATATAGTACTTAAAAATACGAATAGCTTCTATTAAACATAAACAGGAAATTAGCATGGTAATAATGAAGTCAGTACGAGGTTTCATTGTAAGTAACTACGAAAACCCAAGTTATTAGTAGCACGCATAAAATAAGAATAAAATGTTTCAAGAATGTAAAAAGTTTTTACATCATTATCCAATCACAAATTTGACATGTACACTAAGTTTGTTAACTTTTACAATAATTATTTTAAAAGTTATACTTATCATAATTTTTTATTAGTTGATAGTGTAAAACATTTTACACTGACGATACATAAAAATTAAACTCTAAAAATTTAGGGAAAAATAATTGCGAAAGGTACGAGAAATATTAATAACACATTCTTTAACACTTTTTTAACTCACTTTTTTTATTATTGACTGAAATTTATTAAAAATTACAAAATTTTGTAAATTTTACTTCTTATTTAATGAGTCTCATATTGTGGAATGTAATTCAATATATAACAAAAACTGTTAGATGGTTAATTTGTTTTAGAGTGTTAACAAAATGGTTGTAAACAAGTGATGTGTGCTTTAGAATAGTTCAATATAAATACCCATTGTGTATCAGTTTCACAATATATGGAAGCTCTCTTTTTAATAGATATCTTTTACTCTTTCATTCTCTCTCTCTTTCTCGATATTGTGTGTGTTTAAGTTTCTCTCCAATAAATTGGTAATCAAAGCTCGTCAATCCGAGACCTGAAAACCAAAGTAGTGCATGACTAGCGTTGCAAAAGAAGGTGGCGATGGTTGGATCTAATGGAAACTTCCCTACAATTTACCAGTTCTTAATGGCAAGAATTGGGAAAGATGGTGCATTCAAATTAAGGTGTTGTTTGGTTTTCAAGATGTGCTTAGCATAGTGACAAGCAGGTATAAGGCGTTGAGTGAATGGTCTACTAAAGCCCAGAAGACAGCATATAAAGAACTAAGAAAGAAAGATTGTAAGGCCATGTTTCTATTACATTGGCCAATTTTGAGAAGATTGTTGCAGCAACCATAACCAAGGAGGCTTGGGACATTTTGGCGAAGTGCTACACTAGTGAGAAAAGATCAAGAAGGTGTGGCTGCGGTCTTTGCAAAGGCAATATGAGCTACTGAAGATGCAGGATCTTGAGAAGGTATCAGACTACTTTACAAGAATTTTGACCATCACAAATCAAATGAAAAGGTGTGGAGAGAAGGTGGCTGACCAAATGATTGTACACAAGATCCTTTGCACAATGAACCCCAAGTTTGACTAGATTGTAGTTGCAATTGAGGAGTCTAAAGATGGAAAGACTACAAAAATTGAAGAGCTACAAGGATCTCTCAAAGCTCATGAGTTGAGACTAAATGAAAGGAGTTAGGAAAAGGGTGTTGATCAGGCACTATTGTCCCAGGCAACCAAAAAAAAGTGGTAATAAAAGAAAAGATTAAATCAACAAAGGAAGTTGGTCCTCTAATCAAGAATAGTTAAAGGCTGATGGCAGAAGGCCTGAATTCTTAAATAAAAGAGGAAGATGGTCTACCAAAGGCAAAGGAGGGGAAAAGATTGATAAAAGAAAGGTTCAATGCTTTAATTTTGAAAACTATGGACATTTTGCTAACGAGTGTTGGTTTGGAAAAGACAAACAAAAAAGAACAACTGATGATGAAGCACATATGGCCCAAGAAGACTCAAACTCAGATCCAATTCCTTTGATGGTAACAACTAGTGATGATGATGCACAATCTAAATCTTGGTATCTCAATACAAGTTGTTCGAATCACATGACCAATCACAAGTAGGGGTTGACTGATCTAGACACTTCTAGGAAAAGCAAGGTTCGATTTGTTGATAACAGAAACTTGAATGATGAGGAAGTTAGTAACATTGTCGTCAAGAGAAGAAATAAGAAGCCTGCAATTGTTGAGAACGTGTTGTATGTACTGCAAATGAAGTGCAATTTGTTAAGCATTGGACAATTGATTTAGAAAGGGTTCTCAATCATAATGAAGTAGGATTTTCTTGAGTTGTTTAACTCTAGCAAGAGGTTAGTTTTGAAGGCCTCTCTATCAAGAAAAAAACCTTTCAAATCAATTTGTAAGCTGCTGAAATTTAGTTCTTAAAGGCCACTAAATTTGAGGAGGAGTGTTGGCTTTGGCACTCAAGGTATGGACACTTGAACTTCAAAAGCTTGCACCAACTTGGATCTAAACAGTTGGTGGTTAGAATTCCTTCGATTACTGTACCAGAAAAGGTGTGTGAGGTGTGTTTGACTAATAAGAAATCAAGGAACTCCTTTAAATCGAGTTTGCTTCTGAGAGCAACATGCTTGTTAAATGTAGTGTATTTTGATATATGTGGGCCATTTGAAGTGCCTTCATTGGGATGCAACAAGTATTTCATTTCCTTTATTGATGACTTCAGTAGAATGATGTGGATATATTTGATCAAGGCTAAGTGTGAAGCCTTTGATTACTTTCAAAGATTTAAGGTGGCAGCTGAGAAGTAAAGTGAAAAATGCATTAAGGTGCTATGAACTGATGGAGAAGGAGAATACACTTCTAAGTAATTTGAAGATTTCTAAAAAATGATTTTAGCATAAGGTTACAGCTCCCTACACACCCCAACACAATGGACTTGCAAAAAGAAGAAATAGAATAGTGTTGGATATGGTTAGAAGTATGTTGAAGGGGAAGACCTTGCCACAATCATTATAGGGTGAAGCTGTCTCAACAGTTATCTATTTATTGAATAAGTGTCCAACAAGGAAACTAAAGGAGAAAGTCCCTAAGGAAATATGGACTAGAAGAAAGCCAACATTGATTTCAAACATGTCCCTTACCAGAGAAGGAGGAAGTTGGAAGACAAGAGTAAGCCCATGATCCTAGTAAGGTATCATCCTATAGGTGCATATAGGTTGTATGATCCAATAAAACAAAGAACTATGGTTAGCAAAAATGTTGTAATTGCTAAAAGGAGTCTCAGAATTGGAGGAATAAGTGCAGCAGTCTTAAACAAATGCCTTCCACTTAGCTTGATAATCTACAAGAAGATGAAAATATACTAGAAAGTCAGCCTTATTCATGGAGAACTCAGAGACACAGACAGTTGCCTCAGAGATTTGCTAATTATGAGTTATTCCTAAACAGTGTAATCACTACAGAAGGTGATCTTATTCATTTTTCACTATTGGCCGATGCAGAACCATTAAATTATGAAGAAATGGAAGGAAGCTATGCTAGATGAATTGAAAGCCATTGAAAGAAATCAAACATAGGAGTTGGTTGCTTTGCCCCCTAATAAGCACCCAATTGTTGTTAAGTGGGTTTGTAAACTAAAAATGAACCTGGATGGATCTATTGTCAAGCACAAAGCAATGTTGGTGGCAAAAGGTTTTATACACAGGGTCGGTCTTGATTACTCAGGAGTATTTACACTAATTGCAAGGATTGAGACAATTAGATTGGTGGTAGCCTTAGCAAGTGATAGAAGCTGGCCACTTTTCTAGCTTGATGTAAAGTCTGCATTCCTCAATGGACCATTGGAGAAAGAGGTACATGTCACTCAGTCACCTGGCTTTATGATAAAAGGAGAAAAGGAGATGATGTATAAGCTGAAAAAGGCACTTTATGGGTTGAAACAGGCTCCTTAAGCTTGGAATAGAAGTATTGGTGCCTTCTTGGTTCAACAAAAATTCAACAAATGTTTTGTTGAGCATGGGATATATGTAAGATTACAAAATGGAGGATTGGATTAGTTGATAATCTGCCTCTATGTTGATGACCTATTAGTTACTAAGAACAACCCCAAGGAGATTGATGAGTCCAAATCTATCATGAAGTCTGAATTTGAAATGAAAGACTTGGGAATGCTCAATTATTTCCTAAGCATGGAGTTTACAAGTACCTTAATTAGAATTATCTTGCTTCAATAAAAGTATGCATTAGAAATACTAAAACGATTTAGTATGACAATTGAAATCCAGTTGTGACACCTATGGAAGCAAATGCAAAACTTGAGAAAGGTAGTGATGAGGAGGGTGTTTATGGCACTTGATTCAAACAAATTGTCAGATCTTTGAGGTATCTGTGCAACAGCATGCCTAACATATGCTTCTCTGTTGGCTTGCATTGTTGATTTATGGATGACCCGAGGAAATCTCATTTGAATGCTACAAAAAGGATAATGAGATACCTATAAGGAACTTTAGAGTACTGAGCTTTGTTTCCAAACAAGGAGCAGCAGTTAGGAAACATGCTTGTAGATTACTCTGACTTAGATTGGTGTGGGGATAGTGTTGATAGAAGTACATCTGTTTATGTCTTCAATTTTTTGGATGCACTGATCTCTTAGTGCTCAAAGAAACAACCTGTGATAGCCTTGTCAACAAGTGAGGTTGAATATGTTGCTAGATCATATACCACATGTCAAGTCCTTTGGTAGGAATCATTGCTGAAGGAGTTGAAGAAACCTATGCAGCTGATGGTTGACAACAGATCAGCCATTAATCTCGTGAATAATATCCCATGGTAAAAGTAAACATATTGAGATTTGGTTCTATTTTTTAAGGGATCAGGTGAACAAAGGGAAGCTAGAGTTGATTTATTATCCAATAGAAGTATAGATTGTAGATACACTAACAAAGGATTTGAAGAAAGATCGATTTGAGAACTTGAGAAGGGAGATAGGTGTTGTTTCTGTCAAGTGTTTGAATTAAGGGAAAGTATTGTGGAATGTAATTCAAAATATAACAAAAACTGTTAGGCAGTTAATTCTATTTTAGAATCTTAATAAAATGATTGTAAAAAAGCAATGTGGGTTTTAGAATAGTTCAGTATAAATACCAATTGTGTGTCAGTTTCACAATATATAAAAGCTCTCTTTTTGATAGATTTTTTTTGCTCTCTCTTTCTCTCAATACTATGTGTGTGTAGGTTTATCTCCAACATCTCACTCATGATTTCATAGTTTTCAATAAAGTTTAAACAATAATAAAGTATATTAAATGAAATGTGTTAGAAAATGTGTTACTAGTACTCTTTAGAAAATGCATTACAATAAGCATTTTTTTGGTTTTATTATCTAAAACATAGTACGAAAATGACATAATTTTTTGGAGCACATATATTATTATTGACTAGCATAGTAATTTATTAAGCTTCACTTTAGAACTTTTTTATTTAGCGGTACATATTACATTTTTAAAAAGAGTAATAGTTCATGCATTGATAATGTAAAAAAAATTTACACTGTCATTCAATTACAAATTACCATGTATAATAAGTTTGTTGACTTTTACAATACATGTCTTCAAAGTCATACCTACCATGATTTGTTATTAGTTGACAATGTAAAACTTTTTACATCGATAGTACGTAAAAATTAAACTCTTTTAAAGATTACAAATTAAATAATAAAAGTTACAAATTGATTAAAAATTGCAAATTAAATAATAAAAATTTATAACATTTATGAATTTGTAACTTGCATTACTAAATTTGTAACTTTTCAAGCTCATAATTTTTATTACTTAATTTGTAATGTTTCACATAAAATTTGTAAGTTTTTTTTTAAGTAAATTACACTCATACCTCCTTAGTTTTTTGAAAATACACCCAATACCCCTCCATTTTAGCCCACTACAATAAACCCTCTAAAAATGTGTGAAATGTAACACCAACTCCTGACCGTTGGACGCCATCCAAAACGTTTACAAAAAGTGAGCATATACTGCTCATATCACTTTTAATGAATTTTTCTTTCAAAAATACCCTCACCTACATCTTTTAAATTTAGCTTCCTTACCTTTCTCTCTCTATTCTCTATCTCTTCTAAGCATTGTCATACCAAACGCGAATGGCAACCTCGTTGAAGACACCCCCTTCTTCTCTCTTAACACAGTGCAATAGTTCAAATTTTGGCCGTTGATATCCTTGAACCAAATCTAATATTTCCAAAAATTTTGCTTCAGTAGTTTCATTATCATAATATCCCATGCTAAGCTAATATTAGCTCTCTTATTACATTTCTCCTGTACCATATCCTTAACTGTGAGGTTTAAAGGATGAAAGTGAAGATATTTTTGAAAAAAAAATTCTTTAAAAGTCATGTGAACAACACATGCTCACTTTTTGTAAACATTTTGGATAGCATGTCAGTATTACATTTTACACACTTTTAAGAAGTTTATTGTAATGCGTCAAAATAAGAGAGTATCAGACATATTTCAAAAAAATTGAGAAAGTAAAAGTGTAATTTACTTTTTTTTCTTTTCAAAAATAGGACAATACTCCCTTCTAATTCTCGAGGAGAATTGAAGTCACCCCTTATTTTTTTGGCAATTCGCAAACTGCAAATTGGATCTACCATTTATACACATCCTCATAGACATATCTAGTGCGTGCTGTGAAAAGAGTAAATTTTAATCATATAACCTATACACAATGATTAAAGATTGTTTAATCAATTTAAATCTTAATTATTCATTCTATTTATACAATTGAGATCCGCTCCCTTCATATTCTGGTCTCTGACGTGATACACTCCCAACTCTTATTCAGGGATAGTATACCGTTAAATAAGCCTTCGCTCCAGACAGGATTCAATGTTTAAAACAATGCACTAGGACGTATACATAAAAGAAGGAAAACGGAATGCACCAGGAGGCCCAAAGAGTCACAATTGATCTTGCTATACAAGTAATTTTGTACACTTTTCAACTTCTGCCGCCAAGGGATAACGTCAATGGACCCTAATAGGAGGAGGAAAATAGACAGATCAAAATTAAGGTGATAATTATAAATCAAATTCTAGGTAAAAGCATTCTCACCTATAAAGACCGTTAGTAGGATGCGAAGATATTTTAACGTTGATATGAAACTGAAAAAACCAGCTTTCACGGCAAAACCTGGAAACACAAAAAGCAAAATCAGAGTAAAAATTCATTCTGCAAGCTCTTGCATTCTTTTTTCTAGCCTAGAAAATGTCTCGTCTACACCAATTATGAGAAATACTTGCATAAATCTCGTACTCCCAACTAGTGCATCCAAATTAGGTAAACTAGGTTTTTACAAGTATTTCCCCCTTTTTACACCTACCATTTTTGGTAACAGAGAGCTGAGATAGGTCTGACTTTATAATTTTTTTCATGAACGCGAAATAGCCGGTGCAGTGGAAGGGATAGATGTACCAGTTTAGGTATAGAGCTAATTAATAGAAGGTCCTGCTAAGGAATGTTTTAAGTACACTTAGTTAAAGAATAAATATTAAATGATTTGTGTATTTTTTAACATAATAAATGCTTTTATTTTAAATAAATACTTCCTATATTTGTTTCTTTAATTCATGTCTAAAAGACATTAGTTAGAGGCGGTTCACTTAGTCACAATCATGAAAAGCTTTCATGTAAACTTTAAGAAATGACAAGGGAAGTCACAGAAGTTTGTTCTGAGTATTTTAGATGATTCACCTTCACCATCCGACTTTGGACAGAGACGACCATACACTGCATATTTGGTGTAAGTTAGCAACCTCATGACCCGTGAGGCATCCATCTTTCTAATTATAGACCTTAGCAGTGCACTAGAATGAAAAA
Organism: Spatholobus suberectus; assembly: GCA_004329165.1. Lineage (NCBI taxonomy): Eukaryota > Viridiplantae > Streptophyta > Magnoliopsida > Fabales > Fabaceae > Spatholobus > Spatholobus suberectus. Next base: position 65,700,209 of record CM014734.1, on the reverse strand, counting down.
TGAAGAAATGTTAAGCACACCAAGTACCACAAATTTTCAGCATCCGATAAAGCAAAACTTGAACTTCTCTTACTCTACACGCATTATAGCAATAAAATCTGGGGGCAGGGACTCCATGAATGAAGATACGTCCTCAAACAACAGAGATTTCAAGTCGTGTTTCAAGGTCTCTTTTTCCTCGATTGATATTCCAACAGCATATTTGCTGCAACTTACATAAAAAGCTCCGTTATATCTTTTTTATGCAAGAAACAAATTATTAGGCGCAAAGATTACATAGCCTTCCGAAAAAAAAAAGGCTGAACAAAAACAAAAGGCAACAGAAACGAAACAAGCTCATTAACACAACAGTTCTTTCATCTTTCTGCATATATCCGTCAAGGAGCCCCCTGCAATAAATCATATTCACAACGGAGAGTTGAACTAGGGAATGAACGAAGGAAAATGAACTTGTTATTACTGAGATAGCAACATATATATATCCTAATAAATCATAGGCTGAGAATCAAAAAAAGGCCAAATATCCAATCATTTTTTTTTTTTGAGATGATCATTACATTTGGAAGCAACTAAAGAGATGTTTGTAATAAATTAATAATCATGTCATGCATGATTTTTTTTCTCCTGATAACCATCAACATTATTAGCATTTTATGACAAAACTTCATCCAAAATGTGCATTAAGATACGGAGCTTAATTTGAAAACATTCTCCACTCTGGGCTTCAGGTATTTGATATCCTCCAATGTAAACAATTTTAGAAAGGATCATCACATTTTTTAACAATTTTTTTATCCTTGGTTTATTCAATGATAGTAGTCTTTTAACAGCCACACAATAGTACTCGTTGACTACTCATAACTCCAGTAGCCTTGAGTATTTACACCTATTGCAGTGAGTTGTGCATTATAGTTGTAATTTGTAATCCACCACTATGTGAAATCCATAATAAAGAACTACAATTTTCAAATTGAACGAACTTCAAATTGCAATCTAAAAGCATTTATATGCATCAATAAACAGAAAGTTAGGAAGGAACCTCTCAATGGTTGTTCCAGTGAAAACGATGGGTAAGTATCTGGAATACTTCCCAGCACCAAATCGCTCACCAAGCCACATTGTTTTTATTGCATCCTTAAGAATCAAAGCTTCCCATAACTGACAGAAATCTTTTCTAAAATCTTCATCCAATACCGTGTAGACTGCATGATCTAGAAGAACTGCAAAATAATTCCAATAGGGTGGAAAAGGTCAAGGTTCAATTCTTCTGTGTTCTAAGTTTCAGTTAGAATTCAATTAGAGAAATATTGATCTCAAATACATTAGTACGTACCCAAAGAGAAACCAAAACCATTGCAACCTTCAGGAGAAACTAATATATTACCAGGGTGTGGATCACCATGTATGTAACCATGTACAAATATCATTTCAGCAAACAGCTCAGTCAGTGATTTTGCTACCTTCAGTAACAGGTTTAGAGTGAATCAGTTAAGCAAGTTAACACTTAGAACTACAACAGTAGGACAAAATGCATGAGATTTTTTGAGTTTCTTAAAATGTGGGTTTGGGCTTAACTCAACCTTACAAAACCGGCTTGTAAGGTGAGGGTTGTCCCCCATTTATATACACTTGTTTGGTTATATCACTAGTTAATGTGGGATCTCCAACACACCCTCCTCACGCCGAGAACTGGACATCTCGAGCGTGAAGTTTACAGGACTGGACATCTGCAAGTGGTCCGATAATGGCCCGATAACGGGTGGCCCGATAGGCCCAATAACAATCGCTAGGATAAGCTCTGATACCATCTTAAAATGTGAGTTTGGACCTAACTCAACTTTACAAAATCGGCTTGTAAAGTGAGGGTTGTCCCCATTTATATACACTTGTCTGGCTATATCACTAGTTGATGTGAGATCCCCAACAAAGTTGATATTCATCTGATCGGGGATAGCAATCATCAACCAATTACCAATGCTGCACCACAACAAGAGACAAATAATCCCACCATAAAGAACATAAAAACACAATTTACATGAGTTCACCATAGCTGTGACAAGTCAACCTTTTCTGGATCAACCCCAATCTGATTCAGAAAGTCCAAGTCATCAATCTGAAATTTAGCAAGTAACCTATCAATAGAATGTGATATACAGAAATCTAAAGCATAGCACAGCTTGAATATCAACATTACTACAAGCACACTGCAGTAACATAATATAAAAATGACCATGCAAAAATGACTTTGTCAATTAATAATTATATAAATTAATGGTTTTTGGCTTAATTTTATACCAACAAGAATACTTTATTAGGGTACGCACAAGTTTGTGTTATCTGAGCAGAATAGCATAAAACTTCAATAATACAGTTTTGTTTCTGCTCAAAAGAATGAAAAGTCTCTACCACAATCAGAACAAGCAATAAAGCAGATATTTCAGAAGATAATCACATCTATTTTAATGAGCAGTCAATTTTACATTTCAAAAATATAATAAATCCAAATTTCACTGTTCACGTTTCAATTTCTCTTTCTTTTCTGCCATTTTCTTTTACTGATAAGGTATTCTCCTTCGTATCATGATGCCCTTTCTTCTCTATACAATGTAAGTGTTATGCTTCTCTCCTAGTCTCCTCCCACACACGGGATAAGAGACTGGTTAAGGGTCTAGTAAAAGTAAATATTAAGCATTTTGGACAATCACAACTTGGATAGCTAAGAAGTAAGAAATACTAATGGTATATAATGCAACCCTCTCAAGTTGTGTAGACCTCACTTACACATCCTCAAAAACATATTCATTCAAGGAAGACAGACAAGGTGGCAAATCAAAGACGGGGCATGTTCAGGATTTCCTTTGAAAACCAACATCACCTAAGGGAGAATCCTATGAATCACGTGGGCTTAATGAGGATGTGAATGTCAAGCATTCAAGTGGAAGACAATGTAACAACCAAAGTCCCACATCAAAAACAAGCAGTGAAAACTGTCTTACATTTTAAAAATTTATAAGATTCAAGGATTCTACTACGAGTAACTTGGGCTTAGGCACCTTTGAACCATGAGGTTAAGCCCATTCAACTTGTGTCCTTACTGAATGACTTCTCATATGCAATATGATGTTCAGAATAAATAGAAAAAAGGGCAACCAAGGGCACAAAGGCTCCCACTTGGTGAGGTCTAGGAAGCATAGATGTATACAGCCTTGTCCCCATAGCGAACAGGCTGTTTGCAATGTGGCAGCAACCTTACCTTTGTGTCAGGCTCACCCCCAATATGATGCTCAGAATATGAAACAAAAATTGGATAACGCTCAATTTGCATTTGATTTAAGGTTCACTTGTCTTAGGTTTTGGTAGAATAGAGTTTGAAAAAATTGATGTTGAAAGGATTGAGGTTAAAAAAACTTATTTGTGCTTGGGAATGTTTTAAAAGTGAGTTAAGAAGATTTTGTTTGTGTTACAAACCAAGAAATGGAAATGAGAAATTGATAGAATCAAACAAAGAAACTAAACAATTTTGTTGAATGATTGAGAAAAGGAGAACAATTCTCCTCCAAGGGGTTCCCCTTCACAAAGGATTTCCTCTTTCGCAAGGGATTTCTCCTTTCTTACAAACCTTCCAAATCTCTGAATGAATCCTTCCCCACTATTTCCCCTATTTATATCTAATTAGCTCCTCTATCTAACAGAATGAGTAGCCTAACTAACCCTAACTTCCATTCTATCCGAACTCCTAACAATTTGGATGGTAAAGTAAAATCACTCTTCAAGTGTAAATATAAATATATTTTGTGGTTATGACATCCAAAATCATTTATTGTCAATTGAAAATTTAAAATTTTTCACTTTTCTCAAAATCAATTCTACTCACCACAGAATTGATTTTGAAAATCTAAAATAAATTACCCAAATGCATTGCTTTACTTTGAAAGAATGAAATGTGATTCTAGCCTTATCCAAACAGGCTATGAATTGACAAGAGTGTAAGGGAGACAAAATAACCCTCCGTGACTCAAGCTTAACAAATTATAAAGAAGAAATTTAGACATATTAGAGCAGTTGAAGATATAATATAAGTGCTATCTTAGAACTAACACAATGAAAATTTTTTTTCCCAACATAATCATTTACTGACACGATTGATAAATCATACCTTGTGTCCTGTATAAAACTGCATGGTTAGGACTACCCTTGTTGTCAAGTCCTGCATGCATACTTTGATAAGTTGGTAAGTAGTATAAAAATTACTAAATATATAGTTCATAGAAGGAATAAAAATGATCTCAATTATCATACCCAGAATACATGAGGAATTCTGACCATTTTGTTATTTCTGAAATTTTTGGCTGCTATCTCAGAATTCCTTGCCTCCCGAACAAAATCTGCAAGGAAGTAGTCAGGGTATATATCTCATTCATTCAGTCACCTCAAATTCCTTGGCTGCTCTCTCAGAAGGCTAACTTATTAAGGCTACAATATTTAAAAAAAAAAAAAAAAGACTCTGATTGTGTTTAATAGGATAAAATAAAAATCTAGACCTATCCTTACTTGCATTTAGTTTAAATACTAAACAAAAACCAATGGATGGAACATGAACATATTACAGCAAATTTATGGGGATTCCAAAGCTAGACAATATGGCCAAAGCTGATAACTGATATGCCCTAATGTGAGACATAAGGTAAAATGTAACAGAAACAATGATAGAATGCATTTTTCATAGAGTAACTAGGCATTCTTACTGACCAAGTTCTGAAGACACAGACTTGGCAAACACTAATGGTAGCCACCCAAGCCTGTATTGAGGGTATAACTGCAACCAAAGGAAGCAATATTAAAGTAAAGAAGCAACAGCAACTACAGAATTGATAATATTACTCGCATATAAATCTGAAAGAAAAAAGGACAGAATGTAGGTCAACCAGTAATTAGACATTAAATTTATGAAAATCTTTCGATTTCAAGAAAATTATATATTCTTCCTTTTTTATTCTTTTTCCCAAAAAAAGGAATTTACTAAGAAAGAAGAGTACAAAATAGGAGGAACAGGAATCTTCCTAAAATTGGAAAGGATGCTACAGAGGAAAGAAATGAAAGAGAAAACACATCAGCTCAAAAGAGCATTCCAGTACCTTCGCTATACAACAATGACAACAAAAAAAGCCTTATCCCACATTCCAGTACCTTTGTTATAAAGGATAAAATTCAGGAATTGTGCTCCAGCCAAATATACCACACTCCAGTTCTACCTAGGATCTTTTTGTTAAAAATCAGAATAGGAGGAATGGGAATCTTTCTAAAATTAAAAGGGACAAAATACAAGGAACAGAATCTTCCCAAAATTAGAAAGGATATTGTATGAAGGAAAAAGAGAAAATACAACATCTCAAAAGAGCAATCCAGTGACTTTGCTATAAAGGATAAAAATTCTGGAATTTTGCTCCCACCAAATATACCGCACTCCAGTATCAGTGTGACTTAGGATCTTTTTGATAAAACTGAGAAATTTTAACAATGAGAATACAGTCCTGAATGTGTGTAGTTATGTAATATTAAGCACTTAATTTGTACTTATTTGCTATGAAACAAAACAATTGGTATTTTGGCAATGCTGAAATAAGGATTGTTGCTCACAATGCTGAGTGCATTCAGTGACCTATATAATCAATGTTTTCTTTCAGCACATCTTCACTTAAAAAAGTAATATTTGGAAGGTATTAAACAAACCACCCTAGTTCATTTTTAGTGTTGAAACTCGTGATTTTGAACACTAAACTAAGGTAGTGTTTGCTTTAGCTTTATTTGGGCTTCTCCTTAATGGAAAAACTAGGCCAAACACATTTTTTGAAAAACACAAAAACCAAGCAGCTTATTTCTTGTAAAAGAAAAGGAAAAAATAGCATTTTAAAGAAAGCCGGGTGAAGGAGCATTTATAAGAAAGGTAGCTTCTCTTATCTCTCTCCCCACTCCTTGCTAACCCTCTATCCTCTCTCTCTCTCTCTCCTGATTCTCCCCCTCTCTCTCGGGTCATCTCTTTTAAGCTAAAAGAAATGAAAACTATTAAACAGGTTCTAAGTTTTCAAATAGGTTCTTACCTTCTTTTCTACATGCAATCTTACATTCTATTATTTTTAAGCAAAATTAATAATTTGGTGCTCGAATTTTTTTTATTTTCATCCTTTATCTCTTTTGTTTAATTTCGTCCTATTTGTCAATTGTGACAGTTTTCTACAGCCAGAAACTATGACTTGTTTGTCAAATGTGGCAGTTTTTACCACCACAATTGACAAATAGGACCAAAATGAAACCAAAAAAAGAGATAAAAGATCAACATGAAAAAAATAAAAAAAGGTTAGAGAACCAGATTTAAATAAAAAAATAAATTTCAAGGAGCAAAGTACTAATATTGCCTTATTTTTACTACTACTAAATGAAGAGTGTCACTATCTTGTTATTCTTGCATATTAGTTTAAAATTTTACGAAGAATATCAGCGTTAACATTAAAACATGAAATTTTAGGGTTTACACAAGTCAATTCAGGTTAATTCAATTTCAGAAAATACAAACACAAGAACCAAACCAATAAAGATTGGGTTTCATCAATCTGTTTTGGTTGGAATTGATTGCGTGAAAAAACCAACCAAATATAGGTTCGTCAAGTTGACGTAATCCAATGAACACCCCTAATTATTTTCATGAATATAAGAAGCTAGTTATTCGGTGAGACACTGTTTTGGGTTCTATAATCAGTTTGATTTAACAGCTATGAGAACCTGGATACTCAATCTTTTCCATGGTACCACCAAACCATATTCCAATTATACAGGAGATAATCAAAGTTTGTCAAGTATTAAGTTCATTGCCTAAAATGTTAATGTCACTTAAACATAATGATATTGTTCTTGACTGATCAATAATGAAACTCTAGGTTATCACATTGAGATGATTCAGGTCTCAGGTAATGTTACGTTAACCAATTTCCTTATGGTTCTCAATTTTGTTGTGCTTTATACCAATCATTTTGCTATCAACAATCAAACTTATATAATAACCATCAACCATCATTCCAGACGTTTAGAAATATCTAAGAATAATATTAATTACAGCATAATTTCTTCAATATCTTTCATTAAATTAGAGCTTTCAAGAGTGAGAGGATACCCATGCAATAGTTTTTGACAGGAAATATATTGTTCTTGTATCAAAATTCATCTGCTGCTCTATCCAAGGATATTGTACCTAGTTGCCAGTGAAACAATTCAAGAAGTGTTTTACCAAATGTAGCTTACCTCAACACAAAATATGTATTAGCAAGAAGCATCGCATACAAGCAAATGACAATAGTGTTTGCTTTATAATGACAGAAGTATAATTCTTTGAGCATTTTCCAGGTCTGTGAGACATTATGCTACTGCATACAATCAGGGAAATAACAATATCTCCTAATTAGCATTATTATCGAAAAATTATTTCTGTTTACTCAATGCAATCCATGAGAAGTCAGTACCAATGACCCTCCAGCTTGTAAATCATTTATAATTATACTTATAGTCAGGTTTGGACTCAAAGTTAAATCTTATTTTGATATTGTGCCTGAGCATAACCTCATTCAAGTGGAGATGTAGAATCAACAAACTGTATAACTAAATCAACAGATTAGAACTGGTTAAAGAAATATTGTATTGATAATGTTATTTTCAATCTAATGGGATATTTTTTAGATAAAACACAAGATGCTCAGTTCAAATGGGATACTGTTTACAGAAGAAGCATTTTAGTGATTACAAGAAAAAAAACCACCAAATGATTAATTGTTAATAATGCACAATGTCCAAATCATTGGAGTCAGTTTCTGAATATATACCATTTTTAACTCATAAACTACTCATCATTTAGGATGGCAATAAGTAGAATATCCATGAAACCCATCATTGGTCCTGTCGTTTATATTTCGTAAAGTAAAGAAGGAATATTATATCCTCTTCAAACCCCAAAAACAAAATCATTTAAATATATTAAATCTCATCCATGTTGTACACCCATTAATGTTGCTGAGATCCAAAAACATTACTCTGATTCATGTGCCTTTCCATGCAATGAGAGACAAGAAAACAAGTAGTTGATTTGAACCCCAAAAGCCAATAGGCTAAACAAATTACAAGCAAAGATAAAAACAATTAAAAGACTTCATTCATAAAAATAGGCTTTGTTGTTGCTGTATTCATAAAAAAGTTAAAAAAAGAAATGGCTTGTAAGTTGTAACCCCCCACCCCCAACACACACACTGTCACCAAAAAAGAATAACACGCTTGTAATATAAACAAACATATACAATGATATCAATAGAAAATGTTTACACAGGTAGGGAAGCATAGGACATGAGCAGGCTATTTATTACAATAATTCAGAAGCTCAAATAAGCTTCCATTTAAATTCAAAACAACATATTGAACTTTTTCATGTTACCAAATGTCCAAATCCCAGCCAAAAGTATAAATCCTGTTCCTATCTCAAATCCCACAAGGATGTAATAGCCTAGTGCAGAAGGATTAAGTTCACACTGATTTACACAGGATGTAAAAATTTAATTTCAACAGCATGGAAAACTTGGAAATCTTTTTCAGAAAAAGTATAGCACATATATGCAGCACAAACAAGCTGAGGTGTCAGAGTGTCGAACACGTTCCCGACACCGAGACTTGTATGACACGTGTAAGACTCTTCTCATTAAATATCCAACTAAAAAATTAATTGATGTAGGCTTGGACCTTGAGCCAACACCTCCATATGAATGGACACTTCAAAGACACTAGTATTATTAAAAAAATATATATTCAAATTTGTTTTTCTACATGCAGAAAAGTCAGCCTGAAATTTATTGTATTATATTAAAAAAAAAAAAATCCCTCTTAGTAAGTGTTTACATTGTAAAATGATGTTTGTTAGTATTTTTGGTGAGGTTCATTGTCATTGGAAGAAAGTGAATATAGAAATCTTGATTATCAATTTAGGTCTTTTGTCATAATCAATTTCATTTGAGTTTCTCTTTTATATTTGTGTGTGTACACATGCGCACACGCATGTGGTATTCCGGTTTCCAATATTTTGGACATTAACTGTGTTATAATGTCCGTGTCTAATATCTGTGTCAAAATTTGTGCCTCATAGAAAGCCATCGAGAATTCAGGAAACCACTAGCACCACAGACAAACCTTGATGGCTACTTCATGACCACTTTTCAGCACTGCACGGTGAACTTGAGCAATAGATGCAGCAGCTATAGGTTGTTCATCAATTGACAAAAACCTGTAATTCACGTAAATACAAATAGTAATGTTAAAACTTAAAAAGAAGACTACTAAAGTTTTAAGGGTCTATTTGGATAAATTTTTTCATAAGCACTAATAGGAAAAAAAAATAAAAAGAGCTAAAATTAGCTTATGCATAAGCTAATTTGTAGAAGCTCTCTCATATTAGCTTCTCCAAAAGTTAATTTTTAACTTATAGAGAAGCTAATTTTAACTTAGGGAGAAGCTTATTTCATTTTTCTTTTTTAGTTTTTATTTTCTTCTTCTATAAGTGCTTATGGAGAAGTTTATCCAAACAAACCCTAAGTCTTTAACTTACACATAAGTAAAGACGGGGATTTAAGGGGTGGCACTGGACAGGGGTATATCAGCAGTCTCAAAGGCAGGTCCAATTCAAGCTACAACATTAGCTAATGCATTTTCACACTTCTAAGTCCAAAGGACTCTTGAAAGAGAGGGCTTATTAGAAATATAAAACCGTTTATTCAACTCCACCTACCAGCTTAAGCTTTTGGAGGAGATTTAAATTTTGAAAGATAAATGATTTTGTAAAATCAAATTCAGTTAGTAGTAAAGGCAACTTACATCTCAGAGAAATCAGGTCCGAGATTATCCTTTAACACTTCCCTAATAACTTTAAAAGGGAGAGGAGCAACCTAGGTCATTAAGATATTCCAATTAGCAACATAATTAACCAACAAGAAAGCAAAATTGAACTTAAATAGATACATTGAGCTATACCTGGTCCTGTAATGAAGACAGAGTGGACGAGTACTCTCTCGGAAGCACTTTCTGCGCAGCAACGAACTGTCCAGCCTTCACGTAAAACCCTTTGTTGGCTTCGCATATCTTGAGAAACCTCTTGGCGGAGCGTAGATGAACCTAAGTACCAAAACGACGAGTTCAAAATCTCAGCACAGCGTAAAATCGACGCTATTCTCACCGACGGCGATCTTAATTCGTTCGCTGTTCTTGGCGGCGATTGAAACGACGAGAACGATTGCAGAGATGGCGAAAACCTGAGAAATTGCTTGACGGTACTGGTCGGAGTCCTTTTGAAGGCCGCGCAACGAGAATTCGTAGTCAACGACAGTGGAAGCGACCTGAGAGATCGAAGATCAAGGAAACGGAGAGAGAAGTGAAATCGAATGGTGCGAAGAGTTGGGCGAGGAAGAATCGAGAGATGAGAGTAGAAAATGGAAAGAATCGGTACCGTGGAGACGGCACGAGCGGTGCGGATGAGGCCGTGGATTTCGGCTCCAATTTTTTCGGCGGAGAGTGCCGGGAGAGGAGATGGCAAGGCGGAGGTGGTACTTTGTGCGGCGGCGGCGGCGGCGGCGGTTAGGAGGAAAAGTGCGGTTGTGCGTTTGGCGGGAAAGTTGAAAGGTTTAGGCGTCATTTCATTGGAGGGTTTATCGGTGTTCGGATTTTAGCAACGCAGGTTTAAGGCAGAAGCTACATTTTATGCTTATTTTGTGCTCAGCGGAGAAGCTATCTTCTTCGGGAGCTCGGATTAACCGGTTGTAAATTCAAATATCAGTGGTTTTAGAAACAATATTTATTTTTAAAAAAAATATTTTTGATTTTTACAGAAATTATAATATTCTACTTTTTATCAATTTTAATAATATAATTTTGATTACTTCTAGTGAATAATATCTAATTATTCTAAATATTAAAAAATATATTAATGTAGTATGCTTCAAAGCGATATATAATATAATGCATTTTAAAATATAGTTGTTAAAATAATTAAAGGCATCAACATAAATTATATTAAACAATATATTTGTAAAAAAAAGTTAAAAAGTCGGGGTCAGAAACAATTTTTTTTTTAAATCAGATGAAGCATTAAATCAATGACATGGACGTTAATACTTTGTTTAGTTGAGTTGATTTAAGAGAGAAAATAAAATAGAGATGAGAGATGTAAGAAAAAAATAAGAAATTTTACATTTTTGTTTGAGCATTAATAATAGGACGGAAAGAAATTTTTGCATTAACTTGTGTTTTCTAGCATTTTAAAAAACTTTGATAAATCTCAAGTAGCTCCACTTTTTTAACTAAACGTGCCTTGGAATCATTTATGAAAACATCCTGTCAAAGTCTTTAAAAATACTAGAAAACACAACTTAATCCCCCTTTTTTACGTTACTTATTTGACTTTTTAAGTATTATCACATCTTTATTTAATTTTTTATATTCTGATTTAAGAAAAAAACTTAAAAACATAACAAAATTTTCTTAAAAAATTAATTTTTTATGAGAATAAACTAAAATAAATTGCCTCTTTATTATTTACAGTTTCACATGTTCATGAATTATGAGTAAGCGTGTATTTGATTCCACATTTACATTCATTAAAGTGTGTCTTGACTCAGGTCAAATATGTTACCATCCATAATAAAACATTTGGATTCTGATGTGAAATATGAATCTCACCCTCAAATGCAAATTTATCTCAAAGCTACTCCCAAAAGATTTTTGATTGAAAGCAAAATTAATTCCTCTCCTTTGATATGTTATTTTCATAATTTTACCTTTTCCTTTCACCACCAGTACATAGTCACTCTAATTAGTCTCCAAAAACCCACTGAAAAATATTGTTTATGTAACAAATTACCAGTTATCAATTTCTCTTCAGTTTCAAACCATAACTATTCTTCTGTTTGTTAATCACTTTCATTTCCATTTTTTCACAACTTTCCCAGTTCAATTGTCTTTCTTTCTTTTGCTACTGTATGTGGATAAGAACAAAGAAAAAAAAAATCCAAATGCTGATAATTTTTTATTTAATTAAAGAAAAATTAAAAAGTTAATTTTATTTAATAAAATTAAAAATTTATTTATAACTACTAGTTTTTATTTTATGATTATGCTTATTTAATTTATTTGTTTTTATATTTTATTTCAAAATCTAATATATTACACAAATATTTTAAATATTAATTTGATTGTACAAAAATTATAACAAACCTAATTATTTGTTTTTAAATTATTGATGTATATATCAACATCAATATAGTTAATTACAATACAAAAAAAATATACATAAAAATTATATACAGACATTAAAACTCATTTTAATAATTACAAACTCAATTTTAATTGCAAGTTTCCAAATATTTTCTATAAAAAATCAATTTTCTAAGATTTGTTATTCAAAAAAAATTACATTACTATGAATTCCTATTTACTCAAAATCAATGTCAGAAATACACTCCAAACATGTACGAAAATTCTCTACCTATTGGATAGCACGTGCTGACTTATTGAATTTTAAAAAAATGGCCATAGGTAAACAAGTAATAAATTTCTTAAGTTTAAACTTTTTTAAGTAAATTTTTAATTTTAACATTAACAGATAATTAGCCTTTAGAAGTTCGATAATTTGCTGGCTTTTTTGGAAAGATGTTTACCTTTCCTTTCTACAGTACGGCCTATGCAGAATAATAAGGTTCAATTTTTTGGTCTTTATTCCAACACATTTTTTATGTTTTAGTTCCTATATTTAAAAACTACTTATTTTAATCCCTACACATATACATTTTAATCCGTTTAAGTCCCTATTGTCCAAAATTGTAGGGACTATAACAGATTAAGAAGTGTATGTGTATGTAAGAACTAAAACAAGTTATGAAGTATATGTGTATGTAAGTACTAAAATGAATTAAAAAGTGTTATAGGAATTAAAACGAATAGTTTCTAAATATAAAGACTAAAATGTAAAAATTGTGCTGATATAGAGACTACTAAATGAGTAGTTAAACATAATGATAATATTAAGTCAAACATGCTAAATAAAATCAGTAAAAAAAAGGTAGCAAAATCCATTATAAATTGGAAGAGAATAGTTCAAAATTACAAAGGACAAATCAGTTCAAACAATATGGGGAAGAAACAACCATCCCTTGCATTCCCACCCAACAAGCAAATGAAGGAAAAAGGGCTACGGACCAATGCTTCTTTTCCCTTTCTTATTTCTTCTGAATGGAGCATACGATTCCTCGTTGGTCTTGTCTTTTTCCGCCTGTCTGACAATGCCAAAAACCAAAAATAAAATGAAAAACCAAAAACCAAAAACCCTTTAGCGATGGAATATGACATGAGCCCGTACACTTTGACTTTTTTTAGATAAAAAATATTGTTTGAAATTAAAATATATAAAAAATATATATATATATGCAAGTTAAAAGGAAACTTAGAAAAAACTGTTCTAGTATTTTTCCCTGAAACTAAAAAACAATACTAGCTTCTGGAAAAGAATAGATTTTTTTAAGGTTAGTATTTCCATTTACATTCCACCCTTGTCTATTTGGGCGCTCAAATATGAAGGGAACCAAGAGGCAGTCAGTCTACCTTAAATCAAGCCTATGCAGAAAGCTTCACTCTAAGCTCGGCAGCCACGGCATCGATGAATTCCTCCGTGTTCAAATAGTGTTCCCTTGAAAGCCTGCTTGCAAAAATTATATAGTGAGTTTATTAATCATGTCAAGTACAAAAGCAAATGTATTTGGCCAATGTTGTAGCAACACAACAATGACAACTAACGTACTTGGATCCATGAATAATAAGTGCCAAATCCTTGGTCATCTTCCCAGACTCTACTACTTCAATGCAAGCTGCCTCTAGCTTTTCAGTGAAATCCAAGAGTTTAGCATTGTCATCCAGTTTTGCCCTGTCAGCATAAAGTCATAAATTACCCGTTATCACATAATATTATAAGCTAAGTTTCTAATACAATGAGTAAAGCTTAGCACTAAACTATGCAAATTACATAGTAATATACCTGTGGGCTAGCCCTCTTGTCCAGGCAAAGATGGATGCTATGCTATTTGTGCTGGTTTCACCTCCCTTCTGATGAACCCTAAAATGACGGGTAACTGTGCCATGGGCTGCTTCTGCTTCAATAGTCTTTCCATCAGGGCAAACCTGAACTCATCCCATTATGCAACAAGTATCACAAGGCAGACACCAAGAACTCGTGTATTGCAAAGAAATTTATTAACTTGATTTAATGAATAAATAAAAAAATCTGGTTCAATTCAATAAATTTTTCACAACAAATTGGTTGATTTGATTCCTAAAGAACCACTACAGCAACTGAGAGAGACAGAAAGATTTTCAATAAATGTGGATAAGAATAAAATTCCCACATAAAAAATGTGTAAAGAGTTGGAATAAAACCTACCAATACAGATGTCATCAAACCCAATGATCCAAAACCTGAAAAAAAGGCAAATAGGTATTAGTAAAGTGGAAAAGAAACCCATACATATGAAGTTGCAAGAAGAAAGTGATTAATAAATAAGCACATGAGACAAACCTTGAGCTAAGAAATCACTCTGGACATCTCCATCATAGTTTTTGCATGCCCATACATAGCCTCCTTCACTCTTAAGTGCATAAGCCACCATATCATCAATGAGCCGATGCTCATACCTTCCAAATTCGTCAGATAAATGTAAACAATAGTATAATATGAACATTTTTTCCTTCAAAACAAGAGCACTCATCCACTCACCATATACCAGCAGCCTCAAACTTTGATTTCCAGCTTGCCTCATAAACTTCTTGAAATATGTCCTTGAATCTACAACCAATAAATGAATATAACTAAACAGGGGATCAATGCAGTAAAAGTTTTTTAAAATTATTAAATAATAAGCTAATAATGAATTGTATACCTTCCATCATATTTCTTAAGAATTGTATTTTTGGTGCTAAGATAAAGTGGCCACTTTTTCTTGTAAGCAGTTGCCATAGAAGCCTCGGCAAAAGAACGAATAGACTGCATCACATGCCAAATAATAGATTAAAGTTCAACAACTACCAGAAATCATTAAAATATATCCAATCAAAGTGATGTAAGACACAGCAGAATCAACCTCATCAGTATTGTACATAGCCAATGAAACTCCTCCTTCACCAGTAAAGTTAAAAACCTCTAATTCAGTCTTCTCACCTTGGCCTTCTGGAACTACAAGAATAGAAAATTCATAAAAATAATCTTTAGTAACCAAAAAATACAACAATGAAAACTATATCCATTAGATGGGACAACATGGTTGAGTACAAGATAACTTAAGAACTCAAAGTACAGTTGTCTAAATCAAGTAAGAGGTATACCAAACACCAGCTTCAGCTTTCCAGCTCCTTTAATTACTGTGTCAGTAGCCCGATATTGGTCACCGAACGCATGTCTTCCAATACAAATTGGTTTTGTCCAACCTGGTAATGTTGAGATATTTACACACCTCCATTTATCAAGAAGTAATTAAAGAGAAATTCTCAATATTAGTAGTACCAGGAACAAGGCGGGGAATGTTTTTGCAAAGAATTGGTTCTCTGAAGACAGTTCCTAAAATTTGCAAACAAAAAACCAATATACATAGTTACCCATCTACCACTTCTTAGCTACCAATGAGTGGTCAACCAGAATATATAAATTGACTAGTATTTAAAATTTAACAAATAACAATCAACAGAAGTAAGTTGAGTTACCATTCAAAATGTTCCTAATCGTCCCATTTGGACTCTTCCACATATGCTTCAGGGCAAACTCCTTCACACGAGCTTCATCTGTCAATCATAAAACTAGTATAAGCTCTGCCAACATCTACTACAAAGTGGAACATTATCATGCAGCAATTCAATCATTACAATTCTTGATCAAGCAATACATAGGATGTCCTGTATTTCTTATTTATCAAATGTATATCTATGCACACAAACACCAAATGAAGGTAAAAACTAAAACAATATGTCAGGATTTGACTACCAAACCTGGAGTGATAGTTGCACACTTGATTGCAACATTGTACCTACATAGCAGTACAACCTTTAGATAAATAAGGATAACAACTATACAAAAGCACAAGAATAAAAAGCATTTAACCCCTCTAAATTCGACATTATATAACATGTAAAAATATTAAAATTAAAATATTGTTGTACTATATATCATATTACTTGCTATATAACCAAATTACACAAATCGTCTGCTTCACATATACTGGACCCTAGAATATTACACACACACATAGGGGTGTAAATGGCCCGGGCTGAGTTTGGTTTACCCCTATTTAAGACCCAACCCAATTAAATTTAATCATGTTGGGTCGGGTCCGGTTCAAGCTTTTTCCAATGACCCAGCCCGACTCGACCAGTAATCAGGTTGGGTCGGGTTGGGTAATTGGATCACATACAAAAATCTGAAATTGTCAAAAAATAGGAAAAATACATTCAATGCATGTTCAAATTAAAATACAAGTTCAATCACACAAATCCAACATTGACAAGAAAAATATTTTCCATGTATCAAATGAAATGTAAATAACTTAATTAGTTAATTAGGTGAAGTAATAATTTTTTTATTAATTAATAAGAGGTTGTGTTGGGTCGGGTTAATCGGGTTTGAAATGTCTCAACCCGTAACCCAACCCAAACCTAATTGGGTCTATTAAAAAAAACCCAACTCAACCCGATGACCCAACCCACCCAAATGTAATTGGGTTGGGTCCGATCAGCGAGTTGGGTCAAACCCACTTACACCCCTATACACACACACTAGAATATTATTTATATATAAATAAATAAATAAAATAAGTATATAAACATAAACATGCGGACTTAAAACTATTTCCCTTTGGGGGAGGGGTGTTAGAGGAAGGTAACAACAAATAACATACTTGAGAGTTGCCTCTGCACTTTCAACTGTAACTTTATCATCGGTCTCATCACGGTAAGGAAGGCCTAGGTCAAAATACTTGATGTCCAACTCCAAGAAAGGCAAAACGAGCTATCCCACAAGAGAATGAAAGAAAGATATTAATATTATAAGCACTTTTCACAAGAAAATAAAACTGTGATGATCACATTAACAGCAACATGATGATAAACCACCTTGTCCTTGATTGATTTCCAGATAACCCGAGTCATTTCATCTCCTGCAATGCAGTAATCACAAACAAACAACGTCAGGAGCATGATAAAGATTGTCTCAACAGATAAACACAATCATTAATATGACAGAAATTGAAAATTCTAATTTTTTATTTGGGATGTTTTAGTATTCCATAATTTGGGTATTTTAAATGAAATAATTACACTAACACCCCCCTCATATTAGTACCAATTACACTTACACCTTTGTTGTTTGAAAACTTACATCTTCCTCCCTTATTTTATTTTCTACCAATTCAACAACTTTTTTTAAAAAAATTACACATAATTCCCCTAGTTAAAACTTAAAAGTAGAAATGATACACAAAATCCCCTTCACAATAACAGAGCAATGGAGGTAGATATAACTTTCTAAACAAGAAGAATGCAAGTGTAATTAATGCTAAGGGACTCTGATTATCCCTTTAAATTATGAGTACATACCACAAAACCTCATAAATCCAGCTCATACACAAAACACCAACAACACAAATTAGCACAGCTGCCACCCCATCTCTACTTTTCCAAAAAACATTTTCCTCAAGTGTTCGATACTTCAGTGAATCCAATGACAATGCGCTTCCTTCGAACAACACAGTATAAAACCTACTTTTTATTTTCCATAATTTCATTTTATTTCTTCACTAAAAAAATCATTCCACAGTCAAAAAAAAAGAACAGATCTCCACCAAAAGCTACTTTTACAGGAGAACGGATGAAATCTCCGAAATAATGATGATAATAACAATATGATTCGATAAAACCATTTTGCATATTAAATATCTAAAATTAATTTTAAGTCTCGAGACCTCAACACATACACAAAAAATATATAAATAAATAAATAAGAGAGGCAGAAAGAGCGATCTATTACATCGTAACATTTCCAATAATGAGAGAACGAAACAGAGTGGTCCACCAAAAAATATCACCAGCAAAATATCTAATTTAAGCAAATCATAGGGACGACAAGACACACCACGCGAAAAGGGAAAAAAAAGTAAAGAAATAAATGAAACAATCATAAAGAGAAGAAACACATGAAATAATAATAATAATAACAACAACAACAACAAAGAGAAGAAATAGATGAAATGAAAAGGAAAAGAAGTGAAGATATCAGATCGGAAAGGGAAGAAACAGACCGTCCATCTCGACGATGGGGTTGGTGACCTTGATCTTCTGGAAGCCCATGGCTGGCGTTCTGATCTGAGAGGTAGAGAAGGTTAGGTGAGAAATGAGTAATGCGAAGAGATAGAGTCCAGCGAAGACGAGTAGGAGTTGCTTCTGCTGTTGCCGCACTATGTATCGTAGAGCACTAGTATAAGTAATGTTTGGGAAACCACACCTAATTATGAAAATTTTATAAGTTTTTTGTTGAATATGCTTTTCTTTACCCTCATAATGTCTTTCAATTACTTCTTTGCCACATCCCTTGTACCAACAACATTGAACATAGCGACATTATTTAACATTTCTAAATCTGTTCTTGCAAAAGATCAAGACTAAGATGACAACATAAAAAGGTTGATTTTATAATATTTTTTAAAGAGTAATCTAATAAAAAGTAGAAATTAATATGATGGTATCTTAATTTTTTAGCATAAAATTACATATTTATTTTACTTTTTGGTAAAGGAAAATCATTATATATTGCCATAATTATAATTAAATTTAGTCCTTAAAAATATGTAATCATTAAAACTCTGTGTTCTGAAAATCGGACCGAACCAACCAGTCAGACCAAAAAACAGGTGAACCAATCACCTGATCGATTCAAATAAACCACAGAACTGGCTTGAAGAAAACCAAAAAACTAGTCAAAAACCGGTCAAACTAGCCAAAAACCGGCTCACAGCAAGTCAAAAAAAAAGCTTAATACAACATTATTTTAATTTTTTTTCTTAAAAAAAATAAAAAACCAACCTAAAGTATTTATCATTTTTTTATTTTAAATATAAACTTGTTTTTATTAATAAATATTGATGTGTATAGTTAAAACTTATACTTAAGTATCATGACATATTTAATTTGCACTTTTGTTGGTATTGTAAATGTAAAGAACCTATAAAATTATGTTTTATTTTTAATTTTTAGTATTATAAAATTATGATATTATGCTTTTTTAATATTATTTTATGTATTATTTAATTATTATTATTATTTTATTAATACTGGTTCAACGACGGTTGAACCAATGAACCTTGAACTAGTGTCTTGACCAGTTCAATGACCGGTCCAATTTTAAAAACATTGTTAAAAACTTTTATACAATAGAATATGAATGGGTTTTAAATTAGGGATTTGGCTGAGGAAATGTATTTGAGAGAATAAAGTGCAATGATGTTTATTAATTAGAAAATTAATAATCGATTTTACAATTTTTTTTATAATTTATTATATCATGATTCTTAATTGATGATTTTATAATCAATGATTGTGAATATATTTTATTATCTAAAGTAATTATATTTCCTTTAGAAAAGGCAAATATTTAAAATTGAGTTTAATAGGAATGACATATATTTTCAATCAATTAGAAATCATCTTTAGTATAACTTTTAATGTTGTTATTATAAAAATAAATAAATTTATCATATATAATAGTTTGTGATTAGATAACAGTATAAAAAATTTATACTATTATTATATATTCTTTAAACTATCATTTCATACACCTTTATGTTTGGAAGCTAGTCTTTTATTTTTGGCCAAAATATAATATTAGTCTATGGAATTTTTGTTCAATTTGATCTTTTAAGTTTAAAAAATTTTACTTTAATCCCTTAAGTGTCTTTATTAAACTAAGTTGGTCCTTCTAACAGTTTATCACACTGTGACACATGGTAAACTGTAAAAAATGTCACATTAGATATGTGTTTGTTATGTCAGCCAAAATTAACACTATTAGTGAAAAAACTAATAAAATGACCAATTTGATCTAATATAGACACTTTAAGAGAGTAAAAAACTTTTTAAATTTAAGAGATCAAACCAAAACCAAAAAATGAAATGAAGGACCAAAATTATATTTTAGTCTTTATTATTTTATTTTTCTTGGGTTACAAGAAGAAAGGAAAAACAAACACAAGATAAGCTACAGGTGTATGCAAATATAGAAACAAAAATCTGTATATACTATTGTATTAAGAGGTATTCTATTTTCGCATACAACTTGCACTATTATTAATTCATTTAAAAATTATAAGTAAATGAAAATAAATAATTTACCATTTTACATTTAAATATCTAAATAAACATATAAAAATTATAAAACTTTAAACAATTATATATGCAAAATAATTGTCATTACTTTATTAATGTTAATATTATATATATGAGGAATAAAATTAAATTTTGATTATTATTGTTGTCTATATAGGCAGCGATACATTATATGATTAGTTAAAAAATTCTTTATTGATTGATAAATATTAATGTTTAGGGCCTTTTGGATGGAGCCGTAAACAAATTTGGAATCAGATAGTTATTGATGATCCTGATACTTTCTTCAGTGTGGATGGGTTGTTTGAATTCGCAAATATGTTTTTAGTAATCAAGGCCAACTTTTTAGAGTCACTTGCCGGATGATATGGAAAGCGCAAAATCAAAACATTTTTCAAGATAGACAGTGGTCTATGTGGCAGATATTGAGTCAGATTAGAGTTCTCTACAACACCATTCAGTATTCAATCTCGAATCATAGCAGGAGAAAGGAACCGAGGGAAATTAAGTGGATTCCTCCAATGGAAACTTTCCTCAAGCTAAATACTAACGACAGGTCAATAGGCAATCCAGGTCCTTATGGCTTTGGAGGTTTAATTAGAAACTCGCTTGGTCATTGGATCACCGGTTTTTCAGGTGCTTGTGGGATGACTACCAATATAAATGCTGAACTTCTGACAATTTATAACAGTCTTCAGTTGGCCTGGAATGCAGATTACAAGCACATCATTTGTGAGTCAGACTCTTTGTCTGCTATAAAATTGATCACATAGGGTGCACCATCCTTTCACCCTCAAGCTGTTATCATTTCGAAGATTCGATCTTTCCTCCATCTTCCTTGGGAGCTTAAAGTTCAGCATACACTGCGTGAAGGCAACATGTGTGCAAATTGGCTTGCTAAGAGAGGTTCTTCTGCTAGAAATCATATTATTATTTTTGACGTTTCTCCTATACCTCTTGCTTCAGTTGTCCAAGCAGATGCTACACGGGTATCTTTTATTCGTTTGTAGTCTGTTTCTATGTTTCCTACTGATCAAAAAATATATATTAATTTTGATATATATTAAATATATAAAGAATAAAATTAAGTTTTGATTATTATTGCTTTATATGGACAACGATGCATGATACGATTAATTAAAAGATTCTATGTTGATTGATAAATACTAATGTTAATATTAGATATATAAGGAATAACATTAAGTTTTGATTATTACTACTTTCTCTATAAACAATGGTACATGATATGATTAATTAAAATGGTAAAAATTCTGTAATCCATTAGAGTCGGCCTAGTAATAGAGTTGGAGTAATTTATACAAAGGCATAAATTTAAATCTTATTGTCATCATTATACACAAAAAAATGGTAAATTCTCTAAACTAACTAAAATAATAATAAGTTTTATTGACTTCAATGCAAACTAGTGTTTTTTCTTGTGTATTATACATAATAAATGTTTGTTTTTATACAATTAAAATTTATAATAAATAAATATTTTTTAATATATAATGCAAGCTTTCTAATGCAACACTCTAATGGTTCTTCATATCAACTTTCCAGTGTTCTTCCTTAAGTGTACTTAAGCTTAAATTTTGAGTGTGTTGCCTTGGCAGTATGAAAACACTTGTTCATCAATTAGAAGATAGAATCTTGAATTTTGATGTCTTTTTAGAAAGTTGGGACTGCCAACCTCCTAAGTGTTAAGATAAGTTCTTTGATCCATTTTATGTAGGTTAAGCATCATTTTAATGCTTGTGCAAGCAATTTTTTGTGGTAGCTTTTTGATTGAATATTTAGCTTTTTGATAAGTTTATTTTCTTCCTCGTGTTCTTTCCTTTGATGAGACGAGCTATTCATGAATGATCTTGATCTTATAGTGGTGCAACTCTATTTAGATGAGAATATCAGGCTTCAAGATGCTTATTCATTTGTCAAATCTTAAAGGTTTTAACATAGACTTTTTAAGAGGCTCTTCTAATCAAGATTCTAACAGCAAGCTCTTTAATATAGCTTTTGAGATAGTTTTTTGAACTCATTAAATGTGTTCTAAGCTTGAAGTAACTTCAAGGATATGACTTTGGGCTTGAAGTAACTTCAAGGATGTGACTTTGGACTATGTGAGAATACTTAAGTGGAGTTTGAATGATAATAAACTTGATTTTTTGAAATGATTGAAACATGTCTTACATCATTCTAATTGTAGACAAGTTGCTTTTGATCAAGGTTTAGTAACTTTCAAATTCACTAAGAACAACTTTCTCCTACTTGCTTTTTGATTGAATGTAGATCTTTATAAGCAAATGCATGTAACTTTATAAACATGAAAACTGCTTTTGGAGAAGATTATTTTATTTCACATATTCCTTTTCATTCAAAACAAACTTCGTAAATGATGAAAAAGTGATTAAGTAGAAGTGAGCCTATTAGAAAAAGCATACTTAAATGCTTAACATGAATCTTCTTTGTTGTAAGCAGTTTGTTTCTTGCATTTCGAGATATATCAAAACTTTAGAATGATTGTTGAATGTGTTTTGGCACAAATATTCATGGATTCAATCAGATTTTGTCTTGATGTGCCACAAAATTATAATCAAGAAACATGCTTTCTGACCCATCATTTATAGCATTCAGAACATATTTCCAACTATTTAAGCACTAGTTCCTTCATTCTAATTCTTGTTTTGCATCATAAAAATTGTAGTTTCTTTGCATGGTGATGCTAAATCTTTGTATCTATCAAAAAATTTGTTTTTATCACATTCTCAAGAAGATTCATTAGTAGTAACCATTTAGAAAGCTTAATACTTAATTCAGATGGTTTGTTACCATTAAAACTATGTAGTATATATAAGGGATTTGAACCTAATAATTACCTCCCATATGAGTATTTAGTTACATATATATTTTTTAAAATGTAGGTATGGAATGGATATTATAATACCCTATTTAGATGTACCTATTAACATCTTACACAAAATAATTTCTTCAAATCATATCAAAATATTCATTTTATTAAGTTATTACAATTTAAGTAATTTTTTATGCCTTTCAAAGTTTGAATGACTTAATATCACAAGTGTTTGGAATAATACGAAATCAATATTAAGTAAAATTTTAAAGCACCAAATTTAAGCAAGACAAAGTCTAACTTATAAAACTTATTTGTACATAATGATTAGTTAACAATATTTATTAGAGTTTAATAGTTATGCATTGTTAATGTAAAAAAAAAAATTACACTATTAACCAATCAAAAATCATATTTGGTATGACTTTTAAGTAGGTATTGTAAAAAGTCAACAAACTTACCATATATTATGGTTTGTGATTAAATAATAATATAAAACTATTTCACACTATTAATACATAGTCTATTTTCTCTATTTATTAACCCTCACAAAGTGATTAATTCATGATATGTAATATATAAGTTCTGTAGAGAAAAAAAATCCAATCAAACTTTTTACAATTTCAATCACACATAAAAATAATTAAAAGTAAGAGTTTGAGGTCAAATGCTTCCGGTTCATAAATTTAAAACTATTATTAACAAATTATAAATTTAAATTAAATAAATATACAAATATATTTTTTATTAAAACATGCAAAAGTTTGGGTTCACCTTATACTAATATTACGTATGTAAACAAAATTCAAATAATTAAAGAAACATACAAAAGTTAAATTAAAAAAATGTTATTCAAATTTTCTTTTATTAGGACTTGTAATGATAAAATTATAACTAAATAAAAAAGTGTACTAAATAAGTGTTTTTTAAGAGATCACGTTATCTTTTATGAGAAGCAATTTAGTTAAAGTCAAGTAGGTTTTTTTTTTTTGTTACCATGTTTAAGGTAACCAAAAAAACTATAACATGGTAACCAAGTTGAGTAGTTTTTTTTAGCTTAAATATATTTTTAGTCCTTATAATATAATTGTTTTATGTTTTTAGTCTTACAAATTTTTTCTTGTGATTTCGGTCCTATAAAATTTTATTCTAGGATTTTTATCCTTAATGGTATTTTTTAGTCCTTATAAAATTGTAAACTTTTGATATCGCTCCATCTTATATTATAAGATATTCATTTTAATCCTTATTATTTAAGAAACATCATATTTGTTTGCCAATATATGGTTGTCACTTCTTTAATAAAGAGTGTCAAGGACTAAAATCGTAAAATAAAATTTTACAAAGACTAAAATCATGAAACAAGTATATTATAGGGACTATAAACATATTTAAGCATTTTTTTCAAAAGATCTTCATTTATTTACTAACATTATGTTGATCCGAGTGGAATTAGACTCGAAATTCTCAAGTAACGTCTCATATTCAAGCCTTGTAGATGGAAAAATGTGATTGGGAAGGAGAATCCCACTAAGGGTGGTTAACTACATTTCTTAGCAGATATTAGTCATCGACAAAATCATGGATATTTCATACCTATAGCATGGTAACAAAAAAAAATTCTAAACTAATAACATTTATTTGGGTCGGTTTAGTTCGAGTTTAAATTTTTTTGGTTAATCCAAATCAAATCAATCTAATTAAGATCGAGTTGGTTGTGGTTTGAATCATTGAGTTGTGATAAAAAAAATAAATTATTTTTAGTTTTTATCTTCATTCATTGTCTACTTTATATAAATTTTAATTTTGTATTAAGGAAAGGTAAAAATATTTCTTATTTTTTAATGACTAATTATTTATTTTATTTAATATTTAATTTTTCTATAGTTATCACTTTACATATCTCATCAATTTCTTTACCTAAAATATGATAAAAAAATTACATAATAAACATGACCAAATAAAGACACTTGGTAATATTACATAAGTTCATAAAAGATCAAAATGAATGAAAAGAAAGAAAATACAAAAGTAGAAGAAAAAATTATGTATTATATGGAGAAAGAACTTTGCTGCCCATAATGGTCCTACCTGGCTTGAACAGGATTATTTCCAGTGGAAGATACTTACGGTCTCTACCCAAAAATTTATGTATTAAAATTTGAAATGAATTAATCTAAAAATAAAAAAATACTTGATTGAGCTATTGGATTGATTTGAATTGAAAGAAAATAAATTCAAGAACCGAATCAATTATAATTGACTTGATTCAAATTTAAAGCGAAAAGAACTAATTAATTAAACTAATTTGAATTAATTTAATTGATATAGTTTAGGTTGTGAAGTTAATTAAATCAATCCGTTTTGATAAAACGTCCTTAATTTTAGTTTTTATAATAAGTTGAACTATGTTCGATTTTACTCCTTCAAGAATCAAGATTTTTTCAAATTAATTAACTCATTATTTTAAAAATCAAATAATTTTAGTCTCCCATCATTTTTGTTTTTACTTAAAATCTTTAAATTATGATTTTTATCTAAACATTTGGAAGGTTTACGATTGATTGATTTGATATATGAAATAATTTTATAAATTTAGAAATAAGAAACTTAGTTGAAATTTGAAATTTGATAAAGTTTAAGAATTTATAAAATATAAGATTCAGATTTGAAGAAAGAATTTTATTTCTTTTTTTTTTGTGAAATTTGATATTTTTATTGGTATATTTTGAGTAAAATACAATTTAATGAATTCTATTTATAAAAAAATTAAGTAAAAAATGAGAATTTGAAGATTTTAGGTAGAAAAATAAAAAAAATTCTGTTTAATTTAAAAAATAAAAAATACTTAATTAGCTAAAAAAATTTAAGGAATCAAAATAATACAAAATATAAATTAGAGCAACTAAAAACCAGACAAATAGTAGCTAGATAAAATTGTATATCTACCTATTAGATTAATGAGTAAATTACACTGACATTTACGAGATTTTTTGAAATTATACAAAATCTCCTTATTTTTATAATGTTTACAACAATTTTCCTTGTAAGGGTATATAATATAATATTTTTTTTTAATAATCAAGGATATTAATGTAATATGTAAAGATGTTGGTGTAATATTTTTTAAACAATTAAGAAAATTAATATAAAAATAAAAAAGAAGAAGGATATCAAGAAAATTTTGACAAAAAATGTCAATGTAATTTACTCTAGATTAATTAAGACGAATGTCATCCATATCTTGGAGCAATTTCCAAATTTAATACCAACAGGGATTGTGCAGAGAAAACAAAACTTGAAGGAGGTTTAATCAAAAATAAAAAATAAAAATTGAAGGAGGTAAGGTAACTCATCTTCCGAAAAAAGAGATAACTCGATCAACGGCAAAAGTGTAAATAAAACGGTTAAGAGTGGCAATGACATACCGATATATAATTTGGTCAACCATAATGTCTCTGATCACACCATTGGCTAGGCAGTGGTTAGCACAGTCACGATTCAGCTGCCTCTTTAGTCCTACCTAACTTCGAGGAAAAATTATTGAATGCTTTTATACAGGCAATCTCTTTTTTTGTTTTTTTAGGAAAAATCATTGTTTCTTATTTTTAAGTTTATTACTAGTATTAATTTTTTATCTTTTATTACTATTAATTTTAATTTGCTATGAATAAAACCAAAAATTAAAATCAATTCTAAACCTCACCAATGTTTTTAAGATTAACATGTTTAAAATATAAACAAAATGACTAATTTTTTTTTTTTCCTTCTCTAGACTGAACTTTTAGAAAGTACTATACTAACATGCAATAATTTCTCACCTCTAATAAGGAACTACTGACCTCAGTTTTCAAAGGAATGATTATGCATAATATCAGGCTGATTTTGAGTAAAATTTAAAATTATATTAATTAAAATTAATTGGCTTAAATTTAATTATATATTTTCTTCAACTTTTTTTTTATTATCATACTATAAGTGCAAAATATTCATTGACTTTATCAAGGACTAATCTTTATTAAAAAGTTTGGTTGATCACTTTTAATAAGATTTTCTCTTTCAACTACTTTTTTTTCTATTTACAAAATTTAAATCTGAGACATTGTTTAAGAAATTCAAACGTACATATTGGTATATTTTCTTCAACTTAAACCAACTTAGTCAAAACGACCCATGATCAACCTCTATATTAAAATATATTTAAAAATAACTATAGTCATATTGATGAGGTCAAAACGACCCATGATCAACCTTGTTTTTATTTTTTTGTCTGATCCCTTTCTAAATGTCAATTGTCCAATAATGTTATGTATCAGGTTTGATTCTTTCTAGATTGTCGATAAGGCATTTACAGTAATAATGTACGTTGTACAAATAATAATAATAATAACAATCGTCGAAGAACATTAAGAGGAAAACGAGAGAAAAAAGACAAGCATTTTTATTTTCAATTAGGGAAAGTATATACTAATAAAAATTAAAATAGAAGTCAACAGCACAAAGGTTTGGTTTGACCATTATTGTCGAATTGTTCCAAATACCCATTTATAAAATGTTGGACGTAATTTTTATACATAATAAACGTTCAACAATTTATTATATATTCAATAAAAAATAAGTTCAAATTTGCTTTTTTTTGTATTCTTAAAAATCACGATAAATAGGATTTAGGTACATTATCAAAATATTCTTATTTATATTTGCATTTAAGAAAAAAAAATGTACTAGATTCATATTTATACACATAACAACTCATTCATATCTATATTTAATAAGTACTTATATATCTAGATTTTGACACATTGTCTGAATTTCTATTAAATAAAGGCTTAAGTATGTTTTAAGTCCTTACAAATATGATTCCGTTTCGTTTTAGTCCTTGCAAAAATAATTTTTATTTTTAGATTCCTGACATTTTTTTATTGTTCTTTTTTAGTCCTTATCATTAACTCTAGTTAATTTACTACTGACATAACTAACAAAATAAAGTATATGAATTAAGATAATTAAAGCAATGAAGAATATTTTAAATTAAGATAATTAGATTATTTTTAGGTACGTAATTCAATAAAGTAATGTATTACTATTTTACATAAATAAGGTAAATGCATATAATTTACTTTTATAATTTCTTTTTGATATATTATATTGTTCTTACTGGTCCATTCATTAATTTATTTTTAACATTATATGTTTTTCTTAAAAATTATAATTTACTTAGATGCTTATAATTTATTTTTAATATATTATTTTTGATGTTATTTTTACATTTCAATTCATTAATTTTGACTAATTGTAATATAACTTATTCTTTAATATATCACAAGCAATGATTTTGTCTTCAAAGACAAAAGTAATATTTTAAAGTAAATTATAAGTGTCTAAGTAAATTATATATATTTTTTAAAAAGTACAATGTTAAAAGTAAATTAGTGAATTGATAAGTAAGAATAATATTAAAAGTAATAAAAATTACTGCTCATAATATATTAAAAATTAAAAAAAATATAAAAGTAAATAGTGTGCAATTACCTTATTTGTATAAAATAATAAATGCATTACTTAATTAAATTATGCACCAAAAAATGATTAATATAATCATCTTAATTTAAAATATTCTTCTTTATCTTAATTATTTTAATTAACATTCTTTATTTTATTAGTCATATTGGCACTAAATTAACTAGAGTCAATGGTAAAGACTAAAAAAGAACAATAAAAAAATGTCAAGGATCTAAAAATAACAAAAAAACTTACAAGGACTAAAATCAGACAAAATCATATTTGCAAGGACTTAAAACATATTTAAGCCTTAAATAAAATATATTTGTGCTTTGATGAGTTTTTTTAACTAATTAGTAAACAAAAATGCTTACCTTAGTATTAAAATTAGATAAAATAGTCTATATATTGACAGTGTAAATAAATTTTATACTATTATCTAATCACAAATCATCATGTAAGTAAGTTTATTGACTTTTACAATAATTATCTTAAAAGTCATATACACTGTGATTTATAATTGGTTAATAGTGTAAAATTTTTATAATGATAATGCATAACTATTAAATTCTTAAAATTAACTATAAAAAATAATAGAATAAAGAACATAATTATTTTACCCAAAAAAAAAGAACATAATTAAAAATGAAATGTACTTATAAAACATAACAACATTTGTGGGCTTTTTCACCCCAGAGGGGTAATTTAAAAAAAAAAAAAAAAAAAACCAGAATGGGTATTTTTTGAAAATATTCCCAAATTGAAGGAAGTCATGTTTTGCAAATACGACTTCTGAATCCGAAGTAGTATTTGAAAAACAAGACTTCACTTTTTTTTATGACTTTTTAAAGAAGTTGTGTTTTAGAAACATGAGTTCAATATTTTAATTTTTTTTTATGCTGAAAAGGGAAGTCGTATGTCCCAAATATGACTATTTTTTTTTTTGCTGAAGTCTTATTACAGAGGCACGACTTCACCTTTTGTTTTTTTTTTTTTTGAAGTCGTATGTAGGAGTTGAGACTTCACTTTTCTATTTTTTTAAAAAAATTTCATGGTGAAGTTGAGTTTGAAGAAAAAGCCATTTGGGGCTAAACCGATAATAAAGTTCAAGCTTCTCTCGTAAGCTCCTCTTTTTTTCAATTTTCCAAAACCATAACTTCAATTTTATTTTTTTTATTTTTTAAAGAAGCCGTATTTGGCAAATGAGACTTCACTTTTTGGCATGAAGTCTCATTTGGCAAATGAGACTTCAACATGAAGCCTTATTTGCCAAATACGACTTCTCCAATAATTTTTTTTTATAAAAAATCAAAGTCTTATTTGGGAAACATGACTTTATCCAAAAATAAAAAATATAAAAACGTAAATCGTGTATATGAAGCACAACTAAGTATCAGGTTTTAAAAAATATATATATAAAAATTGAAGTCTTGTTTGGGAAAGACGAAGGGAAGTTTCGTATCAAAAGTACGACTTCTGATTCAAAAGTCGTATTTCCCAAACTTACCTTAATTTGGGAATTTTTTTGAAAAATATCCATTCATGTAATTTTTAAAGAAAATTACCTCTTTAGGGTAAAAAAAGCCTTATTTTTCCAATAATGAGAATCATAGACACTATCAAAATAATCAATGGTATCTATCTGAATTATTAAAAAAATGTGAATATAGTAACCTCTGCTGCACTTTTACTATATTAAAAATTACTATGATCACATTAAAAAGTGTCAACATATGACTTAAAAAAAAAAAAATAGTGAAGTCTCATCTCCTACACATGACTTTAAAAAAAAAAAAGACTTTAGCAAAAAAAATATAAAAAAATAAAAGTCGTATACAAGAAATATGACTTCCCTTTTTCAACATAAAAAAATAAATAAATATTGAAGTCTTAAAAAAAATACAAAGTGAAGTCTTGTTTTTCAAATACAACTTTGGATTTATAAGTTATATTTGCAAAACACGACTTGTCCCAATTTGTGAATTTTTTCAAAAAATACCTATTCTGGTAATTTTAAAAAAAAATTACCCCTCTAGGGTAAAAAGCCACATTTGTGCATGTATGGGTCAAATATATTATACTATTCAAACTCACCTCCGTACCCATAATTAAATTTTTTAGAGTAATTAGTTAAGAGTTTAATTACTATGTAGTGTTAGTGTAAAAACTTTTACAGTGTTAACCAATTAAAAATCAACTTTAGTGACTTTTAGGGTGGTTATTATTAAAATTAATAAACTTACCATACATAATGAATTATGATTGGATAATAGTGTAAAACTGTTTTCACTGTCAGTGCATAACCTATTTTCTCATTATTTAAACTTAAGCTCATTGAATAGGTAAAAATTATACTCATTACAAATAATATTTACAAGAATCTATTAGTTGATTAAATGGTTAAAAGGTGACCCTTTTAATTTTACTTCTATAAATAAATTTCGGGAACAGATCACACATACATCTATCTTTTGGCTACAATATATAATTATAAACTAATTAGTATGAATATATTATTTTTTGGCAAGTTTTTGAGAGTACCAACATATAACATCTAAGTTTAAGAATTAATTATTTTTGAAATTCATTGTTAAATTTAATTAATTTTAAGAATTATAACATTACATTTAAGAATGATTATACTAAATAATCATGTCCCTAATGTAATATAAATATGTTTAGATGATTTGAGAATGATTTTTTAATTCAGTTGTAGCAATTTTTTCAATTAATATTTTTTATTGAGTTATTGATTTTACACGCCAAATAAAGTGTGGGTAGCAAGTGCGGATATGAGTATATAAGTACCTAGTGAACATGGAGATTAAAGTTGCTACCTGCATAGGTATGGGGTCAGGTATTTTTCAAGCACGAGTATGAGTATAGGTACTATAGTATCCTACCCAAACCCTATTCATTGCCATCCCACTAGTTGGATTGGTTCAAATTTAGGGTAAAAGTAAATCCAAATTAATCATATAACCAATTCAATTAAGATCGAATTGGTTTGATTTGGATCATTAAGTTAGGATAAAAAAATTATTATAAGTTTTTATCTATAATTATTGTCTATTTGATACAATTTTTTGATTTTATATTAATGCAAGGTAAAATTGTATCTAGTTCTTTAATGACTAAATATTTATTTTGTTTAATAATTATTTTTTCTATAGTAATCACTTTATATATCATTAATTTCTTTAGTCAAAATATGATAAAAAAAATTACAAAATAAATGTGACCTAATTAAGACACTTAGTAACATTAGATAAGATTATAAGAAGATCAAAATGAATAAGAAGAAAAAAGACAAAAATAGAAGAAAATTTTAAATACTAAAAGTTTAAAATGTGTAAACCTAAAGTTAAAAAATAATTGATTAAGTCATCAAGTTTATTTCGGTTTAAAAAAAGATAAATCCAATACCTAAATTAATTATAATTGATTTAATTTGAATTTGAAGTGCAACAAACTAATTAATCAAACTAACTCAAACCAATTTAATTAGTTTAGTTTAAATTGTCGAGTTCATTGAATCGGTTCGATCCATAAATACCCTATGTTTTCTTTTTGTGTGTGTATATAATAATCGTACTGAAATTAAAATATATGACGTCATACATATTATTCTAACTCTCATTACTAGACCTACCTTATAGGGTTTAAAGACCCTATGTTCGTTTGTTTTACTAGTGCTCACTCTCTTTCCTGAATATTTTAATTTTATATATATATCTCTTTCCTGAATATTCTATGAATTATTCTTTATTTAGGTGAGGCATCCGGGGTCGGCGTTAGGTATGTTGCGAAGTTCTAAGATAGAGATTCGGGAATGGTAGGACACTGTATTAATGCGCAAAAGATCCGTAGGATGGGTTGTCCAAGGATCTTCCCCACGTTGAGACTTAAGGGCATAGCTCCTTCCATATGCTTACCCTTTTTATTTAGTATTTACTATATCATACATAATTTTTTATAGTCATATCAATTTTTAATAATAAAATCTGTTAATACACGATTTCAGAATAAAATAGATGATAGAGTTTTTAAAAATAACTTAATTATTTATATTAAAAATGTTATTTTTAATATTATCAATTATTAATGGACTTGAGTTCAAAAAATACCATTAAACTCAATTTTTAAAATAATTATTGTAAAATTTTCTCTTTTATTCATTTTGATTGACATCTTGCATAAAAGTGTTAATCATTATGAATTCTTTAATTATTAATTAAGTTCAATATATTAGTTTAGAAAATTTTATTTTTTGTCTTTGTATTTATCCTCTAAAAAAGGCTAGGTGGGAATTAATTTATTATTATGATGACATTATTATGTAAAGAGTTAAATATGTTTTTGTCTTTGAACTTTTCGCGATTTTGTTTTTAATCCTTAATCAAAAATTTGACCGGTCATAAGTCCCTAATCATTTTCTTTGTTATCACTTTTAGTCCCTATTGTTATCTTGCTTTATTATCCGCTGATGTGTTCACTCACCTGGCAAATAAGGTGCTACTGCGCTAGTTAAAAATTGAGCTGGTGTACAGGTTGCTATTTATAATTTTTTAAAGTTTTAAAAAATAAAAATATTAATTATAATTATAATATTTAATATTTGTGAAAGGTTTTTTTTTAAACTTATCAACCCATTGCTATAGTGACGAAGCAAGTTGTCTTCCCACTGGTTACTATGATTCATTAGTCTACAAAGAGTTGGCTTCTCCACTCGTTACTATGCTTTGTTTTGTCCAACACAACATGCCACCAATGTGAAGTGGAGAATTGTCAAGGTTGAGAAAGGGTCATGATGTCATCGAACTTGTCATTGTTGGCTATTATCACGAGACAGAGAAGATGTTTTTGTGGTGATAGAGAGGTACTTGTAACCTCTCCAAGTGCAAGGAATCCTAGAAGGATGTTTTGGGGTTGCCATAACTAGAAGGTGATGCATTGGCTTTATGAACTATTGAATGCCCATTTTTGATTTAGTTTTTTTTTTACTACTTTCAGAGAAGGGAATCCTCTGTGATTATTTTAGGTGGGTCGATGAAAACGATGGTGGAATGGATGGCATTGAACAAGTAGCAAAAGTTGTTGAAGAACACAAGAAGAAGATTTGTAAGTTGTAGAATAAGCTTATTGTTGAAAGGAAGAAGGGGAAATTTGTCTTGGTTGTTGTTGTTGCTATGGTGTTGTGGCCAAATGACCTTATTTGGAGGCATGTTTTGTCTACTAAAATACAACTTATGCAAAGGTAGCAATAGGGTGTGGGTAACACATTTAAGTGTCTAAGGTGACTATAATAGGGTCTGGTGTTTTGGATGACTATAAAAGTGTGTATTAGCTTACTGTAATGCAGCTTATTGGGTGCTAATGGTACTGCAGCTTTTTTGTTTAGTTAATCAATCATGTAATGTGCTGGCCAAATGTTATTAAGTTAATAGTTATGATTACCCTCTTTATAGTAACTTTAATTTGATACCCTATTTATGAGTATGTTGATTTGTTACCTTGTTAATGTTAGTGATTAAAAAGCACATTATTGATTTGGTTTTAATGACATTAACATGATATTGTGGTTATCTTGTGCAAGTATCCTTAATACCTTGGTTATGTTTCAGTCATATTAAAGTAATCTAGTTTCACTTACAATATTAATGACAATAATTGAGGCTTCTAACTTTATCAAGTTTATATCAAAATTGATGCACTTCATGATTCCCAAATAGTGGCTTCATTTATATAGAAAGGAATAAAGACAATGTTTGTTACATCCAAAATGTACCATATGGAATTACATCTTTACTATACCATATGGATGGTAAAAACATCCAAAATATCCCAAATGGATGTTTAAAACATCCAAAATATACCAAAAGTATAAGGACATCGAAAATGCTATTACTTACATTCAAAATATACCAAAGGTGATAGCAAAATACCCATACACCAAAATGCTATTACTTACATCCCAATAATTACATCCAAAATACCCATACTCCGAATACCAAAACCAATCAAAACCAATAAAGTCATTAATAATCGAAATATGTGAACTACATTGGGATATCAAGATTGCAGGACGTTGCTGCCAAAACCAAAATAGCCCTAATAGTGTGCTAGTTTTCTTCATGATCTTGGATCTTGACACTACTTGCACATAAGCCAAAAAAGGGTTTTCAAAAACCTTAAACAAAAAAAAAAAGAAGCTTTCTGACTCGGCATACTTTCATTGCAAATAACAACCCAACCCCACATACTTTCACTGTAAACAACAATAATGATGGTGGTAATGATAGTGACAGTGACAATGGTATTAGTGTTGACAATAGTGGTGGTGTTGGTGGTGACGATAGTAGTGGTGAAATTGGCAGCAGGTGGCAGTGACGACGACGATGATAACAGTAGTGGTGACAATGATAACAGTAATTGCGACAGCAACGACAACAATGGTGGTAGTGACAACGACAATGAAATGGTGCCAGTGGTGACAACAATGGTGGTGGTAACGATAGTGGTAGTGGTGGTGGCGGTGGCGGCAACAACGGTGATAATGAATTGTTTTTCATGGTAAGAATTTACAAAAGGTTAAGAGTGTTTAGTGTGTCAAAGTATTAAGTATGCGAAAACAAAAAGAAAGAATGTTTTAATATTTAAGCTTTTGTTTTATTTTTAATATTTAATTTAATGCTTATATATTTTTTCATCCCTGCAAATATGTTACATTTTGGTTTTAGTTCTTGTAATTTATTTTGGTTTTGTTTCTAGTCCCTATAAATTATTGATGACTTGACACCCTTATTGATGTGGCATGATGACGTCATCACACTACATAAAAGGTGCTTTTAATAACATTTGAAAAATGTTACTAAATTATGAATAAATGTTACTAATATACTTTTGCGACATTTTATCAAATGTTGTATCAGGCCTATATTGCTAAAGCCTTTTAGAAACATTTTTATATACTAATAACAACATTTTAAAAAATGTTACTAATTTAGCATTTTGTAACATTTTTACATATTAATAGCAACATTTTAAAAATGTTACCAATCTAACATTTTGTAACATTTTAAAAATGTTGCTAAGTTAATGTAATATTTATAAAAATGTTACTAGTTAATTATATTAGAACATAAAGTCACATGGTCAAAATAGAATTAGTTCCAAGCTGAAAATTTCAATATTTATAAAAGACACAGCCACTGAACTAAATAAACCAGAAAAGAATCATATAATTCACATACAACTAGACAGAATATATACACATCAAGTTTTCTTCTACAATAAAGTACGTAGTACATACAACATTTTCCTTCTTGCTCTTAGCACCACACTTTCAGAGAAGTTAAGAAAGCTACAAACGAGAGGACATTGAAACTCTAAACATATATAATAATTTTTTTTAGCATGAAACTAATTATTTTATATAATTAACTGGCAACCACTCAAGCTATAGACCAGTTAGAGTATTTACAACATTGCAAAGGGGTGGCCAGCTAGCTGTGACTGATATAAGAAAAACAATTTAAAACTCCAACAGATGTACAGCCAGGCCCAAAGACACATAAATAATTTTCTCTCTTTCATATCTCGAACATATAAAACTCTTACTCTACCTACGAGAACATCGTAATGATATATGAAATGTTTCTCCTATGTTATTTTCGATTTTACACTTTTTGTAAACTGTCAAATCCTAAGGCTCAATATTAACCTAGTGTAAAGCCAAGTGTAAAAAATGATGACATGAAATAATGTATTAATGTGTGCTTCTGATTCTCCAGAAGAATAAAGTCTTTATAATATTTGAAGCAGTTGAATAAAAATATATAGTGAATTGCTTGATTGAAAAAATAATCAGCAGGTCATATATTTATTAAAAAAATTAGTAAATTAATTTATTTTACATAAAATTATTTTGGATAATAAAATAAATATAATTTAATATATATATATATATATATATATATATATATATATAAACTTGCAGAGATATTGAAAATAGGTTTAATTAAAGTTAATTTAAAAAATACATCTCATTAAATATTAATTAAATTAGTTGCGTGAAATGTTATAATGCAATCATAATATGACTTTAAATGTTTGAATGTAATATTAAATGTCTGAGAAATGGAGAAAAAGAAATAAATCAGGGGTTTTATTAACAAGTATTTATTTGGATTTGATTATATTTTCACATTATAATATATTTCCAAAGCAAAAAATATTTATAATCTCATTCTCTTTTTTTTTTTTTGACGTGATAAGAAAATAAGATTATAATTTATTACAAAGGAAAAAAGCTTCTTTTTTTTTCTCAAAAAGATTTTGAAAATAATGATTAAAAGTTAGCTAATTTTTGTTTTCTCATTTTATTTCTAATAATTCATTAATTTAAATGCAAAATCAACTACTACAAATAACTTTATACTTTTTTTGAAATTTTAATAAAGAAAACTAATTATTTTAAATAATTCAAATGAAATAAATTATCTCAAAATCATGTTTTACCTAACATATTTAAACATACAATTTATTTCACATAATCGATTATATTTCAAATTGATTATTGAAATAAGCTCTAGAAATAATCCAATTCAAACACACACACAAATGAATTCCATTAATTGCTTGTAATTATTTAAAGAAAGTAAGTATTAATTTTTTTTTATATATTTGATATAAAAAATATTTTTTAATAACTAATTTTTATTTCTTTAATAGACTAGTTAACAAATCTGTTATTGGCATATTTGAATTAAAACAATATATTTATTTAATGTTAACTTTATACTGTCTTGTTTAATATATTTTTTAAAAATATACTGTCTTGTTTAATTTTTTTTAAAATTAAATTGAATTTACCTTAGAAATATATTTACCAAAATCAAATGCATTTAATTCTTAATTTCTTACTAACTATTGCTCGGACCCAATTTAATTGTCCTTTTAACTATTCAGAGAAATATTATTTTGAATAAGTTATTATAATCAATTAAATCCATTAATGATTTGAAAAATAATTCACATCATTAAATAATAAACAATAATAGCTTGGAATGTTAGATCAATTTGACTTTTTTTTCGGGTATAAGTCATGACACGACTTTAAATGCTTGAATTGAATGGTATATGAATCCATTCTAATTTGCCACTGGAAGGTCCACACGAGTTTCATTATAAATTGAGCTTTGGTTTTCAAATGTTCATATAGAATAGCTTCTCATGTTCATTGAGAAGAAGCGTACTTTTCAAACAGCATGCATAAATCTCTTGGGTTTTCAATTACATGCTAATGAAATGTTGAGTGAGTGGCAAAGAAATCTTATATTATTCTTTATTCTCAGATATTGGTTTCTAGCCCAATGTGCATAAGGCAATTAAACATGGAAGTTAGCTGATAAAGCGATGCATTTTAGTCATGAATTTTTGTTACATGTTCAGTTGCCTTATTGCTGATGGGCTGAAAACACATACCTGATATCTCTGCAAGAAACACAAGCTCAGATCAGATGCAAGAACGATATAAGGTCTGATTTTTTTCAACGAGGTGGAATCTATTACTTTGATTTCCCAAATATTTTGATTTCAATTAGTTTTCATTTGCTAGTATTTTTAACTTCTCAAATATATAACGTTCTACAATTCTCTTATTACCTTAAGGAAAAAACTTTTAATTTGTGGTTTTCATCTTGATGGAGCAAATTTATGGACTCCTAATCGTTAAATTTTATTTAAATTAACAATTTATCTGTCATTTTTTAGGTGCATATGTCATTCTATTATGTTGTTGAGTGTAATGATTTATCTTTTGATGGTTCGGGTCTAACAGATCCACTATCAATAAATTATTAAACTTGAGTTTTGTATATAGAAAATTTACTATTGGGAGAAATAATCCTATATGATGCAGATATTTCTTCCTTGAATAAGATTGTTTCATGTGGAGAATACTTATAATTTACACACCATAAATCATTATCAAGCATCCTTTAACAGGGATGGCAAAAAACTGTGCTTGCAAATATTTTGGGGTAATATTCATTACAAATTGAATTTAGATAATTTAATAGGTATCTGTGAGTGAAGCAAATGGACTTTTTTTTTTCCCCTTCTCTATTTGCTTATTAGCATGGTAGGGCAAGTAGCAAGGTACTGCACTTGACAATATTTTGAAAACTAGATTGGACTGACGGGTTCTATTGGGAATCAACTTGGTAACCGATCTATTAACCCTGAAAAATCAAAGTATCTCATAAATGGTGAGAATCAGTAAAGAATTGATCAAATCAATCCAAAATCAGTGAGAACCGATAAAAAATTGATGCAGAAAACCAGTTTGATTTAGTATTTTTAATTTTTAATTTAATATAAAACATTTTTAAGATAAATAAAAACACATATTTAAATATTTCACATAGGTATAAATTTTTATTCAATTATTATTAATTTTTTTTATCTTATAAAACATATAGTTTAGTCATTTACATTAATTTATAATTTTTATATCGTAGTTTCTCATAATTTTATATTATTTTATTACTTAAATATTATAAAATATTAAAAAATATAAATTTAATTACTACCAGTTCAACTATAGTTAAACTAATAAACTACAAACCAATGCTTTCACTAATCCGATTTTTAAAACAGTGGTACTTGTAGGTATTTGGAGTTTGAAATTACTTACATGTCCTTAATTATATATAAAGTAAGATGTCCTATTTTTTTTTTGTTATCATAAATGTGCTTCAAAATTGTTTATTTTTAGTATAAATATATGCTTCAAAATTATTTACTTTTAGTTTTGTTTTATTTTTTTACTTTTTTTAAAAAAATATATATATTGTAAATGATATCCGTGAAATGTTCTTGGATATTCATAAAATTCATGAATGTCTACTTAACTGATACTTGTGCGAGTACATAATGATTATTCATCTAATGTGGAAGGTGATAGGGGTTACTCCTGGCCCATCCCATTGTCATCCCCATCCATCATACCAATATGATTTATTTACTATATGACTTTTTTTTAGAATATTTCCCATATGACAATGAGAAAATACATGAAAGACTGAACAAGTTGAGTCAAGTATTTGAAGTTAAAATTTTGAATTGTGAAAAATTGACATAATTATACTGATAACTTTTCTATTTTATATGTGCGATTTTAATCCCTTTAGTTTTAAGTGCTTACATTTAGTCCTCATAAATTTTCAATTGTTTAAATCTCTCACCTCCAAAATTTCATCTAATAATTAACAAAAATATAACAAAAGTGTGATCAATCATTGATTTATATAATGTCACAAAGGAAAAATATATAAAATAATTATATAAAAATAAAAAACAAAAAATGGTTTTTGCTACATTTTAAACATTTTACTTTTTTATTTCTAGTTAAATATTTTTTCTTTGTTAATTAATACTAATCGATGATATGTTAGATCCTGTTACATTTTTGTTAATTATTATATGGGGTTTTTAGGCGAAAAATTTAATTTGAACAAATGAGAAATTAAGAAAATTAAATGCGAACAATTAAAACTAGGAGAGTCCAATCATTCATAGGCTATATAAAAATGAAAACTAAAAATAGAATTAAGCTAAAAAAAAAAATTGTTCACCTGCGACTCATTTATTTATACTATCCAAATTCAAAGTGTGTTTGGTTTGTTTAAAAAAACTATGAAATTTGGGTCTAACTCATTCAGTTTATTTATGACTTGATTGATTTTTTATTAAATTTTTCTTTCAATATTTTTTTATTTATTAACTTAGTATTTAATATATAACTTTATGTTAAAAAGTAAAGTAAATTAGTAATAAATATTATTTTACACTAGGGTAAACACAAGCACTACCTGTCTACTTTTTTTTCTTTTCTCAAAAATAAAATAAAATACAAATTTGATGTTTTTAACAGATTTTATCTTTTAAAAGTTTAATATAGTTTAGTGAGTAGTAGGTAATTTTAGTGGGTGGTTTTGACAGCAATTAAAGGGTAAAGTGGTCTAATAAAATGTGGATGTCAAAAAGGGATATTCCCTTTATTATAGTTATAGAAGATTATAGATACATAAAATGACTTAAAATTAAAAATGTAATATTTAATAATAAAAAAATATTTTTTGAAAAAATTATGATTACCTATTTAAAATATGACTCTTAAAAATTAAAATTAAATAGATATCATAGATAATAGTAAATAAAATTATAATTTTTAAGTAATTATAACAGATGAAGCTTCAAATATATATAACCATTAATATTAAGTTTACAAAGTTTAAATTTAACTCATTTAAATAATTAAGTCAAAATTTTAAGTTTAAATTTATTTATTTATTTAACTAAATAAACTGGCTTGATTATACTTTCAATAAGTCAAACTTAAATAATTTATTTACATACCTAATTTTATATCAATCACATCTGAATATATTTTTCTAGTCAAAATTGCTTCGACTAAGCATAAAAAACCGTTGCAAGTTAACTTTTCATTCACACTTCCACACTTTTATTATATAATATAAAATGGAAATTAGTGCATATTTAGATTCATGTTAAATTATTCAAAATTGTGTTAAAATATCGACTAACATAATTTTATATAAATATTCATATATTTAGTCTCATATTCAGGATTTAATTGATTTTAAAAATAATTTTGAATTGAAACAACATTAAATAACTTCATTGGATCAAAAGTTTTATAATGAATTTCACTATTAGCTTGCTTTTAAAATAAAAAGATTTAAACATAAATTATTTCACTTCAAAATCAATTTTACAAAGAGAAAATAAAATATGCACTTCCTGTGAACAAGTCCTCCAAATGAGATTCTTAAGGCATTAGGACATGACCTGCTAGTTGTGAGCTAGCCTTGACGTCACTATTTTCTCTTTTCCTCTTTGTCTGTTATGTTTCATACCACACCAAAAAAAAAAGTGTAAAATTTTTTATGTTGACATCCAATAAAATTTAACCATTTAGCTATATCAGATTAATCGTTAAAAAAATATTTTGAATTAAAAATCCTTTAAAGAAAGTTAATCAACCCCTTATTTTTTCAATTACTCTCCTTTGCTCTACTCTCCCATTTCAAAATTCTAACCCTTCATTTTTTCGGCCACTCTCCTCCGCCTTGTAACATCTCAAGCACTGACAAAGGTGGAGAGTGATCGTCGGTGCAAAAGAGATGAGGCACAAACAAAGAGCAGCTCCTGGCAGGCTTACAACAGGAGGGATACATGAATAAATCGAATACACACTAAGATGAGAGGGATCCAAAGATTGTGCAAGTATATGACTGTACAATTGAGGATAGATTAAAAGAAATAATAAGTGCTACCTATAACAACAAGATGCATCTACTTTTTGGTAGCCTATCACTTAAGAACTCCACAGTTAAGCATGCTTAACTTGGAGCAATTCTAGGATAGGTGAACTCCTGGGAAGTTTCCTAGTGAGGACAAAGCACGCTGAAAAGTCTTGTGTTGGTTTGTGAGGACAATCACTGATCCTGAAAGCAGCTAGGCATTACAAAGTGGTATCAGAGCAGGGTCTTTCTCCTAGTACGGTGTGGTTCAAGGATGAACCAAGCATAAGCTGGTGGGCATGTAACATCTTGGGCACTGACGAGGGCAGGGAGTGATTGCCGATGCAAAAGAGATAAGGCACGGACAAGGAATGACTCTAGGCAGGCTTCTAGCGGGAGGGATACATGAATAAATTGAATACACACTAGAATGAGAGGGATCCAGAGACTGTGTAGCTATGGAATTGTACAGTTAAGGATAACTTAAAAGAAATAATAAGTGCTACTTATAACAACAAGATGCATCTACTTTTTAGTAGCTTATCACTTATGAACTCCATAGTTAAGTGTGCTTAACTTGGAGCAATTCTAGGATGGGTAACCTCCTAAGAAGTTTTTTAGGAAGCGTGTGAGTGAGGACAAAGCATGTTAAAAAATCTTATGTTGGTTTGTGGGGATAGTCACTGATCCTGAAAGCGGTCAGGCGTTACACACCCTACTTCCTATCTCAAACCCTAACCCCCGTTTTTTCTTTCACATTCCTTTACGCCACTCTAGTCTCAAAAACCTAACCCCTAATTTTTTTCTAGCCACCCTTTTTCGCCCCACCCCTCTATCTCAAAACCCAAATTCCCATTGTTTTTTATCACCATCCTTTGCCCCATTTCTCCATTTCAAACCTCAACCTCCCATTTTTTCCAACCACTCTCCTTCACCCCACTCCCTAATCTCAAAACTCCAACCCCCATTTTTTGGTCACCCTCCTTCACCCCACTCCCTTATCTCAAAACCCCAACTCCTATTTTTTCTAGCTACCCTCCTCCGCGCCACTCCCTAATCTTAAAACCTAGTCTTAAAACCCTAACTCCTATTTTTTCTAACTACCCTCCTCCGCACCACTCTCCAATCTTAAAAAACCAACCCCTCATTTTTTTCTAGTCACCCTCATCCGCCCCACTCTTCATCTCAAAATCCAAACTCCTAATTTTTTTGATCACCCTCCTCTGTTCCACTTTCCCATCTCAAACCTCAACCCCCATTTTTTCTGACTTCTCTCCTCCGCTTCACTCCCCTATCTCAAAGCCCCAACACCTCATTTTTTTTCCGACCACCCTCTTCCTTCCCACTACCCCATCTAAAAACCCCGACTTTCCATTTTTTTAATCATCCCTCCTCCTCCCACTCTCCTATTTTAAAAATTCAATTTTCATTTTTTCTGGCCACCCTCTTCTACCCTACTCTCTTATCTCAAAACTCAAACCTTCATTTTTTTCCCGATTAACGTCATCTGCCTCGCTTATCCATCTCAAAACCCAACCCCCATTTTTTTTTTTTTACATTTTTTAGAAATTTTTAATTTTTAATTTAATTAAAATAATATGATTTAATGCGTTATAAAATTAAATTTTATTCAATATCATTTTTACAAACCGTTACCCAATTACGAATACTCGCTCGTGCACAGCTGCTGCTCCTGGTACCTAGTGTCGATTCTTCCGCCTTTGGCCTCGATCTAGTATGTTTAGTGCCCCTTCTATGTAATAGGGGAAAAAAATATTACACAGAAAGAATTATGATATGTCCTTTTCTTTGGTGCACTGATGCACTTTAAAATTCACCTTTAATAGTTGGATTGTTGATTTTATCAACAGGGGACAGAACTTATATTTTGAATTAAAACAAGACCATGGCTAGACATGAATTACCAAGAGTACTACATTCATCAAATTATACACTTTCGGATGAGATTCATAAACTATTTAGTCAATGTACATTGAACTCCTTCGACTTCATTTCAAAATATTTGACACATCCAAAGTGACATCTCATTCACTCTCATAAGAAATTGCTATAGTTTTGTTTCTCAATGCTGCAAGCAGTAATTA
The DNA here is from genome assembly GCA_004329165.1 of Spatholobus suberectus. NCBI lineage: Eukaryota > Viridiplantae > Streptophyta > Magnoliopsida > Fabales > Fabaceae > Spatholobus > Spatholobus suberectus. Next base: position 65,655,939 of record CM014734.1, on the reverse strand, counting down.
ATATTTGATTTATGCATTTCGTGTCCTTTTTCCTACCATTTTATATAACATGTTCAAAATAGACAGGTGCAAGCAGCATAATTTGTATTAAGCTTCCGAACATCAAAAGCATCAGTTGCTATTACTAATGCTTAAACCAATAAGAAATATGCTTCAGGCTTGAAAATCCAGTATGAAAGAAAAGAAAAATGAAGAACAAATGTTGAAAACATTCCAATGTTCTCTCTTAATAGCTCAACTATTGTTTGAAAACACGACAGCAGAAAAACAAATGCAATCATATATATATATATATATATATATATATAACCAATCTAACTGTTGAATTTGATGTTCTTATTAATTAGATTATGTATACAAAATTTCATATAATTTCAAAATTATTTAATAATTCATTATTTCACTTTATTTTAACGTACAATATGATATTAAAATATGTATGAATATTCAATGTTAGATAACATATCTAGAAAAGTCCAAATGATGTAAAATTTGATATACATGATCATTAAGATAATATCACATAATTCAAAGGTTAAATTGATTAAATTTACATTCTACAAAAAATTTATTGAAGGTATAATTTGACTAACTTTGATACCTGGTGTTAACGGATTCTAATCCATATGTGTGTGTGTACACACACACACACACACACACACGCATATATATATATATATATATATATATATATATATATATATATATATATATATATATATATATATATATATATATATATATATATATATATATTCATATAATTAATTTACATTAATTTTATTTTTGTATGAAATAAATAAATAAATAATATATAAAATAATTATAATTTTAAATTGAATCGAGCTAACGAGTTGAACTAAATTGTTTGCGAGCTTGAATCAAGTTGAGTTCAAGTTGAAACAAAATGTTTATATTGAATTCGAGTCAAGTTTCGAACTAAATCAATTCTTAACGATCACCTAATGTTTAGCCCTAGTATAGACCACAAGAGGAGTGCTAGCAACACACTCCTTCTAACACCACTTTATTATTGGTTGAAATTTATTGAAAACTATAAAATAATAAGAGCGAGAGTCATTAAATAAGATGTAGGATCCATAAATTTTTATAATTTCTAAGAAATTTCAACTAATAAGATAGAGAGTTTTCAAAAGAATGTATCAGAGAGTGTGTTGCTAGTATTTCTCTAGACGACAAACAAGTATCTTCTACAAGAAAGAATCCTACAAGTCAAGTATGATCACCATGAGTGACAAAACTTTTTTTCAAATATATTTTCTTTTAAAAACTTGCAGAGATATTGAAAATAGGTTGAATTAAAGTTAATTTAAAAAATACATCTCACTAAATTAGTTGCGATCATGATATGACTTTAAATGTTTGAATGTAATAGTAAATGTCTGAGAAATGGAGAAAAAGAAATGAATCAAGGGTTTTATTTACAAGTATTTATTTGGATTTGATTATATTTTCCCATTATAATTTATTTCCAAAGCAAAAATATTTATAATCTTATTCTCTTATTTGGTAATATTGGTGAAAATCATGTTATAATCAATTACAAAAGGAAAAAAAAAAAAGCTTCCCCCCCCCCCCCCCTCAAATAAGTAAGATTTTGAAAATTATGATTACAAGCTAGCTATTTTTTGTTTTCTCATTTTATTCCTAATAATTCGTTAATTTAAATGCAAAATCAACTACTACAAATAACTTTATACTCTTTTTTGTTGTTGTAATTTTAATAAAGAAAACTAATTATTTTAAATAATTCAAATGAAGTAAATTATCTTAAAATCATTTTTAGCATATTTAAACATACAATTTATTTCACATAATCGATTATAATAATAATCAATTATATTTCAAATTGATTACTGAAAAGCTCTTGAGTTTAAGTCTTGTGGATGGAAAAACGTAATTGGGAAAGGAGATCCTACTAAAGGTGGTTAGCCAAATTTTTCAGCAAAGATTTGTCATCAACAAAGCCAATGAATACTTCGCACTAATTACATGGTGAACAAAAAAAATAATTAATTATTGAAATAATCTCTAGAAATAATCCAATTCAAACACACATTAATGAATATCTTTAATTGCTTGTAATTATTTAAAGAAAGTAAGTAATAAATATTTTATATATTTAATATAGAAAATATTTTTTAATAACTAATTTTTATTTTTTTAATAGAATAGTTAACAAAACTGTTATTGGCATATTTGTATGAAAACAATATATTTATTTAATGTTAACTTTTATACTGTTTTGTTTAATATTTTTTAAACCTACCTTATAAATATACTTATCAAAATCAAATGCATTTAATTCTTAATTTCTTTCTAACTATTGCTCGGACCCAATTCAATTGTCCTTTTAACTAGTCAGAGAAATATTATTTTGAATAAGTTATTATATTCAATTAATCCATTATTGATTTGAAAAATAATTCACATCATTAAATAATAAACAATAATAGCTTAGAATGTTAGATCATAAGTTGACTTTTTTTTGGGGGGGGGGGGGGTATAAGTCATGACACGACTTTAAATGCTTGAATTGAATGGTACATGAATCCACTCCAATTTGCCACTTGAAGGTCCACACGAGTTTCATTATAAATTGAGCTTTGGTTTTCAAATGTTCATATAGAATAGCTTCTCATGTTCATTGAGAAGAGGCGTACTTTTCAAACAGCATGCATAAACCTCTTGGGTTTTCAATTACATGCTAATTAATGAAATGTTAAGTGAGTGGCCAAGAAATCTTACATTATTCTTTATTCTCAAATATTGGTTTCTAGCCCAATGTGCATAAGGCAATTAAACATGGAAGTTAGCTGATATAGTGATGCACTTTAGTCATGAATATTGTTCCATGTTCAGTTGCCTTATTGCAGATGGGCTGAAAACACATATCTGATATACATCTAAATAATGCAAGCTCAAATCAGATGCAAGAACGATATAAGATTAGAATTTTTTCACCGGGGGTGGAATCTATTACTTTGATTTCCGTAATATTCTGATTTCAATCAGTTTTTATTTGTTTGTATTTTTAACTTCTGAAATATATATCGTTCTGCAATTCTTTTATTATCTTAAGAAAAAATAAATTAATTTGTGGTTTTCATCTTGACGGAGCAAATTTATGGACTCCTAATCGTTAAATTTTATTTAAATTAATTTAAGAATTTATCTGTCATTCTAATATGTTATTGAGTGTAATGATATTTATCTTTTGATTGTTCTGGTCTAATATATCCACCATCATTAAATTATTAAACTTGAGTTTTGTGTATAGAAAAATTATTATTGGGAGAAATAACCCTATATGATGTGGATATTTCTTACTTGAATAAAATTGTCTCATGTAGAGAATACTTGTAATCTACACATCATAAATCATTATCAAGCATCACTCATCAAGGATGGCAAAAAACTGTGCTTGCAATATTTTTGAGTAATATTCATTACAGGTTGAATTTGGATAGCTTAACAGGTGTACGTGAGTAAAGTTTTTTTTTTTCTCTATCCACTTATTAGCATAATGGGGGCAGGTAGCAAGATACTATACTTGTCATTGTTTTAAAAACTAGAGCAGAGTGGGAGTTCGACCAAGGAATCGACTTGGTGATTGATCTGTTAATCTCGAAAAATCAAAGTACCTTAAAACTAGTGAGAATTAGTAAAAAAATCGATCAAATCAATCCAAAATCAATGAGAACTGATAAAAAATCGATGCAGAAAATCAATTTGAATTAATATTTTCAATTTTTTGTTTTTTTAATTTAATATAAAATATTTTTAAGATAAATTAAACATATATTTAAATATTTCACATAAGTATAAATTTTGTAGTCAATTATTATTAATTTTTTCATCTTATAAAACATATAATTTAGTCATTTATATTAATTTATAATTTTTATATCCTAGTTTCTCATAAATTTATATTTTTTATTACTTAAATATTATATAATATTAAAAAAATGTAAACTTAATTACTACTAGTTCGACCATAGTTAAACTAATAAATTGCAAAGCAGTGCTTTCACTAATCCGGATTTTAAAATAATGGTACTTGCAGGTACCTACATCTTGAAATTACTTAAATGTCCTTAATTATGTATATAAAGTAAGATGTCTTTTTTTTTTTTTTCTATCATAAATGTGCTTCAAAATTGTTTATTTTTAATATAAGTATATGATTAAAAATTAGTTATTTTTGCTTCTATTTTATTTTTTTTTACTTTTTTTAATTTTATATTGTAACTGATATCCATGAAATACTCTTGGATATTCATAAAATTCGTGGATATCTGCTTAACTAATACTTGTCTGAGTATAGAATGATTATTCCTCTAACGTGGAAGGTGATAGGGGTTACTCCTGTCCCCACTCCATTGTCACCCCTATCCAGATTTATTTACTATATGACATTTTTTTAGAATATTTACCATATGACATTGAGACAATATATGAGAGTGTAAACTAGTTGTGAAAAATAGACATAGTTATACTTTTAACTTTTCTATTTTAATATATGTGCGATTTTAGTCCCTTTAGTTTTAAATGCTTACATTTAGTCCTCATAATTTTCCAATTGTTCAAATTAAATCTCTCACCTTCAAATTTTCATCTAATAATTAACAAAAACATAACAAAAGTGTGATCAATCATTGATTTATATAATCTCACAAAGGAAAAATATATAAAATAGTTCAATAAAAATAAAAAAACAAAAAATGTTTTTTGCTACATTTGAAACATTTTACTTTTTTATTTCTATTTAAATATTTTTTCTTTGTTAATTAATACTAATCAGTGATATGTTAGATCCCTGTTACATTTTTGTTACTTATTATTATATGGGATTTTTAGGCGAAAAATTTAATTTGAAGAATTGAGAAATTAAGAAAATTAAATGCGAGCAGTTAAAACTAGGAGGATCCAATCATTCATAGGCTATATAAAAATTGAAACTAAAAATACAATTATGCTAAAAAATTTTTTTTTCATGTGTGACTCATTTATTTATACTATCCAAATTCAAAGTTTGAGTTTGGTTTATTTAAAAAAATATATGAAATTTGGGTCTAACTCATTTGGTTTATTTATGACTTGATTAATTTTTTTATTAAATTTTTCTTTGAATGATTTTTTATTTATTAACTTAGTATTTAATATATACCTTTGTGTTAAAAAGTAAAGTAAATTAGTAATAAATATTATTTTACATTAGGGCAAACATAGGCACTACGTGCTTGAATTTCTTATTTTTTGTAAGAAAAAAATAAATACAAATTTGATGTTTTTAACAGATTTTATCTTTTAAAATTTTAATATATTAGTGAGTAGTAGGTAGTTTTAGTGGGTGGTTTTGAGAGCAACTAGAAGGTAAAGTGGTCTAATAAAATGTAGAGACCAAAAAACGATATTCCCTTTATTATTGTAGATTATAGATACATAAAATGGCTTAAGATTAAAAATAAAATTAATATTTTAATTTGTGCATTGCACAGAATAAATATTGATTTTATATAACATAAATTTATAATAAATAAATACTTCTGAATATATAATATAAATTATATTATAATTAAAATTCATAAATAAATATTTTTGAACATATAGGTTATATTTTCAATTTATAATATATAATTTATATTATGATATAATGTCACTCTAATTATTGATAAATTCTTTTAAAAGATATTAAAATTTAATTTAGAACCAAAGATATTGAAAATGATAAATTAAAAGATAGGAGAAGTTAAAAGAATCCCTAAAAACTCTCCCGTTCAAAAATGACAGTTAAAAACATTCTCGTTGAAAAATAACAACTAAAAACGCTCTCGTATGAGATAGAAGTTCTAATTTAATATATAGATTGGATGACTTAAGATTAAAAATGTAATATTTAATAATAAAAATATATTTTTTGAAAAAAATATATGATTACCTATTTAAAATATGAATCTTAAAAATTAAAATTAAATAAATATTATAAGATAATAATGAATAAAATTATAATTTTTAAGTAATTATAACAGATAAAACTTCAAAAATATATAACCATTAGTATTAAGTTTACAAAGTTTAAATTTAACTCGTTTAAATAATTAAGTCAAAATTTTAAATTTAAATTTATTTAACTAAATAAACTGGTTTGATTATACATTTAATAAGTCAAACTTAAATAATTTATTTACATTTCTAATTTTATATCATTCACATCTTTTCTTTTCTTTTTGAAAAACAAATGATTTCATTAAAAATATGAATGCTTAAAATGAGCACTAGGTGTGCCCGCTTCAAGACCGCAGTACGTACGTTCGATCTCACACAAAAGAGGTGTCATCCAACTACCACCGTACTTCCTATGTGGAGGGACTACAAAACTCCAACCTCGAAGAAAAAATACATTATGGTCTTATTCCTCTACCTTTGCACCCGTATACTGCATACTCGAAGGCCACTTCAAATCTCTAGTATCGCCTATCCATTGGCCTGATAAAAATCAAGATGCATAACCAGTCCAACATCGTGATCATGTGCTAGCAAATATCCAAACCGCAAGAAGGAGAAACAGTTCACTGCAGTGCTCATAACACTGGGTCATACTTTATTAATCTTTTTAGGGAGCTGCTATTCCTACCCTGCTTTTGCCCTTTTCACCTTCTACTTTATGCAAAAAAATTGTATAATTACCCTTTTACTGTTGGAATGTTTTTATTTTCTTCCATACATGTTCTGGCTACCATTCGATGAAAGTTATTCATCGGAGCTTTCTTCTTCTCTCAAATCAATTTGTTCGTTCTTCTTTATCCTTGGAGTCCCCACCAACCAACTTGTTCTCACCACACTTCGTTGGAGTTTCCACACTTCGCCATTTCCGTCTCCGTCGTCGTAGGTAAGCTTTTCTACCTTCTTTTTTTCACCTCAAGATTCAACAGAATTGAGATTTTGTTGTGTATTGATACATAACGGAATCATGATTTAGTTATGTATCAATACAAGATACATAATGAAATCGGATATTACAATTTTTAATTTTTTTTCCTTTATTTATGTAATTGATTTAAATAATATATTTATTAGTTGTTGACTGAGTGTAGGATTTGTGTGATGGATGAAAGTTGGAATACATTATTTTTTTTTGATGAAGTTAATATGCCAAGTGCTTGGGACAATGTAAATGAATTATACGATGATGCTTTTGAACATTCGTTTCAAGCAAGTGATAATACTTTGAAAAATCCTATAAATACTGCAATAACGACATTCGTTCATGGCAAAATCCATATTTACAACGCATACAACATTTCAATTCTTTATTTGTATCTAAAGAAGATGAATATGTAGTAGATAATACTATAGACTCATTGTAATCACATGATTGTGTAATAGATCATTTACTTTGTCATACAAACTTATTTTATGATGATTAATATTATGGTAATGACCTATATTTCATATCAATTGATACTGGTTTTGGTCCCATTTTTTGTCTGATTGTCTCGGATATATAATCAGTAATTTACAAACTATCAACATACACAACCAAAACATGTTTCCGTTATATTAGGCAAGGGTGCATCTTAAAAAATAATGAAAACATATTTTCGTTATGTGTTGAGTCACAATACGTAATAAAAACACGTTTTCATTATGTGTTTAGGATGCACTTCCTACTAATCTGTTGTGTAGTATACATAATGAAAATATGATTTTGTCAAAGGATACTTTCAAAAAAAAGAAATTATCAAATATGTGTTGGGGTGAAAAAAACAAAAAGTGGAGTGGGAATACCGGAATAGTAGGTCCCATCTTCCTAACCTAGCACCAAAGACGAAACACATTGAATATGTTATCGTTTGTCCGCAACATAATAATAATGCCCCTGTGCAAAACTGAATGTCGGTGATTCATATAATATGCATGTTTCTGTTTTGATAGCCTATATTTCTTATAATTTTTGTGACCCACTTCACCATCTAACGCTGCACAGTCCTTGTATGATCTAATGCCCATAAAGTGCTTGCCATAAGTCCCCCAAGACAATACACTTTTACACGGCAGTATCATCCCCCACTGCATCTTTTTCCCCTACTAGACAGTAAAAAAACCCTGTCATACCAAATAACACTCCCCACCAAAACATACTTTCCTCTTTAACAATCTACTAATACTAATCACCACCCTCTCCCATAACCCAATCATTTTCCACAAACCAGCTTGATGCGCCTGCACTGACCCTCAACTTTTCCCTTCTAACCAGTAATGATTTGTTGTGACCACGCCACGAGCCCTATACTCTGCATACCCCCTGATGTAACATTAGTTTGATTCAAAATTGCTTCCATTAAGCATAAAACACTGTCGCAAGTCAACTTTTCATTCACACTTCCACACTCATCATATCTTCTGTAAGAGCATCTTTAATGGGGGATCGTGGGGGTTGCTTATTTTTAAGCAACCGTATCTTAACTTCAGTTCACCGTTGGAGGAAGCAAACGTGGCACAACAAGTTTCTTACAATTAAGGCACGCATCTTTTACAAGCAACCGTTTCTTAACATTAAAAAAATCATTTTATCCCATCAACTACCATTGCAAAATTGATGCGAAAATACCGGTGATGAAGAAATAAAAAAATAAAAGCAAAAGATGACTGCAGACGAAGAAGCAAAATTGGAAAAAAATCATAACTTTCCACAGAATCAGTCCAGAACTAAATTACAAAATTACAAAATCATAACTTTCCAAATCGATGCATCGGACCTGAGAACTAGATCGGAGCAGCGGCGGCAGCGAGGAGGTAGATTGCAGCAGTGATAGTCGCGCGGAGGTAGATCGGAGCAGCGGTAGTCGCGCGGAGGTAGATCGGAGCAGCGAAGGTTGCGAGGAGGTAGATCGAAGTGGCGGTGGTCGCGAGGAGGTAGATCGGCGCGATGGTGGAAGAAAAAGGAGAAAATCGCGTCGTTATGGGAGGGGGGAGAGGACTGTGACGGGTGAGGGAAAGAAGATGCGCCATGTTTGGGGACAGAGCGAGAGAAGAAATTGGTGGGGAAGGAGAGGAGTAGGGGGACGGGATCGGACCAGTCGTGATGGGGTTATTTAGGCGGGGGGGGGGCGGGGCCGTGGGGTTTGGGGAAGGAGAGAAGGTCATTTAGGGTGGATGGGGACGGAGATAGAGCTTCTCCGTTGGTGGGTACTGTGGGGGCGTGAAGGGTGGGGAAGAGAGAAAAAAGACGTTGGGGGTAGGGGTGGGGTGTGGATGGTGGGGGAAGAGAGAAGAAAGATGTTGGGGGGGGGGGGGGTGGGGCATGGGAAGTTGAAAGGGGGAAAATGAAAAAATTTTGGGGGAAGGGTGACGAAGCTGAAACGTCTAGGCTTTTGGGAGAAAAAAATAAAAAATAAATTTTTTTTTGGAAGAATTGAACGTTAAAATGAACGTTAAAAATGAGAAGAGTGAACGTTAAATTAACCGTTTAATGAATTGAACGTTGTAGAATTGAACGTTGAAGAAAAAGAAGAAGAATTAACCGTTGTAAAATTAATCGTTGGGAAGTTAATATAAATAAGGGTTCAATTCAAATCATTTTTGTACACAACTTCTCAAAATTCAATCTATTATTTTGTTGTCATCAATTCTTAATCTTGTTTCTTTGATATCAAATGGATCCCAATCAGTTTAACTATCAGTGTTACATAAATTTTTTGCAAAACCAACCACCTCCTATCGGTGACAATCCTCAAAATCCTCAATATTTTATGTATCCACCACCACCAACCAACCCCGCAATGTGGTATAGGCCTCCATTGGGTACCAGCAGTAGTGTGGAGTCTCTAACAACGAACCTGAATCACCATTTGGGTCGATGGCAAACCGACAATTATGCTTGAAGCAGTTGCATCACAGGACTTATGGATTTGGCATGCATTTTTTGGCACTGCGGGTTCAAATAATGACATTAATGTGTTAAACGGATCTAATGTGTTTAATGACATTTTGTCGGGACAAGCTCCTGCAGTGCAATTCATAGTAAACGACACCCCATATGACATGGGATACTATCTAGCATATGGTATTTATCCCGAGTGGGCTACATTTGTCAAGACCATCCCAATGCTGCAAGGAGAAAAGAGAAAATTATTTGCACAACGACAAGAAGCAGCAAGAAAGGACGTAGAACGGGCATTTGGAGTGTTTCAATCTCAATTCACAATTATATCTGGTCCAACATGTGCTTGGTATGTGAATACAATGAAAAATATAATATATGCATGCATCATCTTACATAACATGATTGTTGAATACGAACGACACACATACAGTGGTAATTTTGAATACGATCATGTACGTAATGACATCTCAACAGTTGAAGTATCTAATGGTCTTCTTCCCAATTTTGCTGCAACATATCTGCAAAGGAGAGCACATCTTCGTGATAAATAAATCAATCGTCAACTTCAAGCAGACTTGGTTGAGCATATTTGGGAACGTTTTGGACATGAGAATGATGAAAATTAATTTTTATGTAATGTTATGTATTTCTCATCTTTGTCTATTTCCTATTTTTTTAATATAATGTTATGCATTTCTTGTTATTTTTAATTATAGAATTTTACAAAATTATCATTTTTTATTTATTGTGGTAATAATTAATTAACTTGTATTTTTATTATAATTATTTATATTTAATTAGGTACATTAATTAAAATAGGTGTATTAATATTTTTAATTTAGCACAAAATAAAGTACAAATAAAAAAATATAAAAGTGTGGATTGTTTAAGAGTTGCTTAAAATTATATGCATTGGAGCAAAATGTGTATAAATTATTTAGGAGTTGCTTAAAAATAATGTGGAGCTGTGGGACCCACTTAAGCAATCCAAAATAGATTCTTATTTTTACACCATTAAAATTGCTCTAATATAAAATGGGAATTAGTATATATTTGCGTTCATGTTAAATTATTCAAAATCTTTGTATATAGATATAGATATAATCTTTCAGGCTTCTACTAGACAGGTGTCATTTTCTCTTTTAATGGCTTTTCCAACACTTCTCTTTCAAGGACATAATAGGAAATTCCACTGTTGAGACATTAAAAGATTCGATTTTTGTTTTCCCAACCACATATCTTTACGACACATTCTCACCCTCCCCAACCTCTCCATTGTTCTTATGTATTTTTTTTCACTCTCATTCAAACTTCCCTCCACCGGGTAAGTAGAAATTTCATTTTACCTTTTTTTTTTTTTTTTCAACTTAAACCTCAACGTGCTTGCCATGGGATATATGTAAGTGAAGGATTATAGAGAGAGACATTGGAACATTTTTTTTTTTAATTCGTTTGATTGGGGGTAAAATTTATCATGCCGGTTACTCTGTTTCAGATCGATGAATGTCTGTTTTGCAGAGAGAAAAAATTATCACGCCATGTACTCTGTTTTAAAGCGATGAAGTGGCTAGATAGTATTTTTCTGACCATTTTGCATTTCTTTAATCGTTTGTAACCAAATTTTCTTATCATCTACACGTAAAAGTTTAACCCCTTATTTGGTTTGAACTACAATGCTAGCAAAATACTGTATCATATTTGAAAGGATACGACAAGCCAAGCTATTCATAATTTATTTTGTTCCTGAAGCATAAAGTAAAACTTGAAATGAATCAGAATTATGCTCATCTACTTTCAATTTTAATTGTCCAGGAAAATACATTGGTTATTCCTATAGGAATATGTTAAGCTACCTATTACTAAGGTGTATATTAGGTAGGAGCACACAGGATCCGAGTCCTCTTAGGGAGGGTCTGGTTAATATAATAGATTGCAAGAGAAACAATTAAGGTGAGTTGAGATTTGGGGAGGGAATGATTAACGTAACAAATTGCCAATGAGGCAATCAAATTGGGAGGGAAAGTTATACCTGTAGTCCTGTATGGATATAAAAGTGAGAGGGGACAAAATAGATGGGGTAAAAGAAAAAATAGAGAAGAGTGAGGGGGAGTGTTGGGTCTCTTTAAATACTGTGTTATCTATTATTTATTTATTTATTTTTTGTTTTAGTTATTTGAATTTCGGTGTAAATCCTCCACACGGGTATTGATTTCAAATTGATATCAACATCCACAGAAGAATAATACAGTAGATTCACCATAATTGAGATTGTTTAGAATCTTTTGATCCAATTTCTATTAGAATGTTAAAGGATTACGTCTATTCTCCCTTTCTAAAGAAGAAAGTCTTTTTTATGACTTATTTATAATCTGGAATTGCTAACGTCACTTTTTTTTTTTCTAGGATTTGGCATTTCATTGCATGAGTGCTGATGTAGATTTATAGAACTATTTTACATGATATTCACACTTGCTTAATGGAAGTTTATGAGAAATTAACCCAATAGCAGGAAATTTCATGGAATAAAAGGTTTTGTAGTTTTTATTTAAAAATTACATAATTTCTACATGTTTATTTGAGTTTTGATAAAGATAGGAAAAAAATGAGCAAGAGAAGATGATGATTTTTAGGTGGAGAACAATGAAATTTTCTAGCTCCAAAAGATACAAAAAGCGGCGTTCGGCGCCATTCAAAGCCACGCCTAGTGTTGAAGTGAAACAGGGCTTTCGGAGAAAGTGGCACCCAATGCCAACTAACACTACGCCCGACGCTAGAATGCTGATGAATTTCCGAAGAGGTGGCGCCTAGCGCCAACGCATTCCAGACTTTTTGTTTTGCGAGCCTAATTTGTTTTACGGCCCATTTAGCCCAAACTCACTATAAAAAGGAGAAAATATACATTTGGGTGTATTCTTTGACTCATCTAAGAACTGGAAGCAAGGAAGAGCTTGAAGATTTATTTCTGGCTTTGGATCTTGAAGAATTGGAGTTTGATTATCAAGATTTATGGCTTTCTTTTTACCTTCTTTTTTTCTTTTGTTTTGTGTTTAGCTACTCAATGAGTTTATAAACTCCTTTGGGGTTAAGTTAAGATAAATCTTGATTTGAAATTAATGTAATCAATTTCTTTTCTAAATCTTTCTCTTGTTTTTGTTAATTTAGTTGTTGAATTTACGCTTAATACTTTTCCATAGTTGACACTCATTAAAAAATTGATTAGTAATCTAAATCTTGCAATTGGAAAATTGGGGGTTTAGACCGTTCCAATCCAATAACTATACAACTCTTGAGTCTAGGGATAGGGATAGATTGTATGTTTTCGTGCAAATTTCCTTCTCTTAATGCTTATGACTGATTTTGCTCGCCTAAGGGTAGAAAAATTGAAGGTAAATTGCTTAACAAGAAGGGGTTTGGGAAAGAAAGAGGTTGTTTTAAGGGAGAATCAAGGGAATTTTGATACCTAACTGTTTTTACTCATTAATTTTCTAAACAACTTTAAATTGCATTCTTTGTCCTTTATTTTTATTAATTAAAAAAATACAAATTCTCTAATTCATCTTTTAATTGTTAAATTCACAGGTAATTATTTGGTTGCATTGTTATTAAATCACAATTCCTGTGGAGACGATAACTTTTATTTTTTCTTTTATTACTTGTACGATTGGTATACTTGCAGTGATCTTAACAAGTTTTTGGCGCTGTTGCCGGGAATTGTGTATCTAATACCAATCCAACATGTAATTGCTTGTTGAATTTTTCATTATTAAGTTATTTTAATTTTTGTTTCTTTTATTTGATTTATTTATGCTTTTTTTATTTTTTTATTCTACACTTTTGCTTCTTATGATTTCTGTTGTTTGGTATATACACAGACCCAGCCAAGGTCTAGAAGGGCTAATCTTTGAACCAAAGACGGAGAAGACTGCAAACGGTCTCCCAAAAGTAACTAAAGAAAGAAAACAACAGGAAAGACTTTTGGTTCAAAAGTGCAAAGCTAGTTCCTCTCATACCTTTAAGGAGATTCTTGAGACAAAAGCCGGCGATGCAATGGAAGAAGAGTAACCAGAGGAGCAGCCACAGGAACAGGCACAGTCACAGCCATAGCCATTACCACAGCCTAGGCACACTTACTAAGTTAATCTAGCACTCCTGAGTTTGTTGCGACAAAATCAATTTGCTGGAGGAAGGATGGAGGATCCCAATACTCACATATCTAACTTTTTAGATATTTGTGAGACAGTAAAGTTCCAGGATGTCCTAGAGGAGGCCATCAGACTTAGATTGTTTCCTTTAACCTTGAAGGATGATGCCAAGGAATGGCTTCAGACTCAGCCACAGAGAGTCCTTTCTTCCTAGGATTTCTCGGTTCATTGATTGCTTCTTCCCTCGCTCTTTATATTTCCGGAGGAGAAATCATATAATCAGTTTTCAGCAAAAAAAAAAGGGCGAGAACTTGTTTGACGCTTGGGAGAGGTATAAGTCTCTCCTTAAAAAAATGCCTAATCATGGTTTTGATGATCTTGAGCAGGTGCACTACTTTCTTGTTGGTCTGAGGGGCCAAACTCGGATGATCCTTGATGCTTCAAATGGAGGCACCATGAACACCAAGATTGCTGTGAAGGCCATAGAAATCATTGAGTTTATGGCTTCTAATGAGTACAACATTCAATATGACAGAGGCCCAAGATCAACGAGAGAAGTATTAGAGCTGGATATAGAAAGTGCCCTATTAACACAACAAAAGCTTATGTCAAACCAACTGGAGTCCTTCACCAAGTAGTTAAAGCTCATGCAAACTGGATAACAAAGATCCCAAGCTGCTCCAGTTCAAGCAGTCCACAACTTACATAGTGTTTTTTGTGGAGGTCTCATGCTAACGGGGATTATGCCCCCTGAAAGATGTTCTCATGAAGATGTGAATTATATCCAAAATTCTAGGAGACATCAGTACAACCCTTACTCCAACACATATAACTTAGGATGGAGGGAGCACCCAATTTTTCATGGAAGTAAGATGAGGGTCAACCAAACAGAAAGCCTCAGCAGCAATAGCAAAATGAGAAAAGCCCTTCACTAGAGGAGATGATGAAACAATTTATGTAAACTACTAATGCCTTCATAAAAAATTTGTAGACTCAAGTAAAGCAGCTGGCTAAGCAAATGGCAAAAAAGTCTAGTGGTGGTTTTTCCGGCAACACCACTGACAATCCTAAGGAGCATTGTAATGTTATCGCTCTAAGGAGTGGTAGAATTATTAATTCTGCGGGTGCAAGCTTTGAAGTTAGAGATACTGATGTCTCTAATGAAAAAGTCTCAAAAGAGGAGGAAAAGATAAAGAAAGAAGCAAAGGACTCTGAAAAGAAAAGACTAAAATTAGTGGATGAGAACTTTATCCTAAAAAAAAGTAAAAAACGGCTTTTGGAAGATGGAGACAAGCCACAAGAAATTCATTTTTATCTTAAAATGTCATATCCTCCCAAGAAAAAGAAGGACAAGGATGAAGCCTTTGTCAAGTTCCTTGATATTTTTGACAGGCTCCAAATCAATATTCCTTTTACAGTAGCTTTTAAGCAAATGCCTACCTATGCTCGCTTCATGAAGGACATCCTTACGAATAAAAGATGGTGGAAAGATGGGAAGGTGGTAGCTTTGACAAAATTATGCAGTGCTGTATTATAAAAAAACTATCTCCTAAGCTCAAAGATCCTGGGAGCTTCACTATTCCCTGCACTATAGGGAATATGGTTATTGATAAGGCCCTTTGTGATTTGGGGGCTAGTATTAATCCCATGCCACTATTTATGATGAAAAAGCTTGGTGGAGGTGACATTAAGCCTGGAAATATGGCCATATAGTTAATTGATAGATCCATCAAACATCCTTATGGCATCATGGAAGATGTCCTTGTCAAGGTTGATAAATTTGTCTTCCTTACTAATTTTGTTGTTCTTAACATGGAGGAAGATTCTGAAGTGCTTTTGATTCTTGGAAGGCCATTCTTAGCTACGGGAAGAGTTCTCATTGATGTTCAGAAGGGGGAATTAATCCTTCGGTTGAACAAAAACTCCATTACCTGCAACGTCTTTGAGGCTATGAGGCACCCTAGTGACACATGAGGGTGCTTTACGATAAAGGTAGTGGATGAGATGACTTAGGATGCCTTTAGGCAAGGTACACCTTATGTACCCTTTAAGAAGGTTGTCGCAACCGGGGTCGCGGCGGGACGGCGAAAAAGAGTTCTAAAAACAGGGAGTCGCCACCAATATTTATTAAGGAAAAATATTGGAAAAACCTAAAAGAAAATGGTCTACGAAACCAGATTTTAGGCTCGGGAGTCAATTACGTGTAGGGAAGGTATTAGCATCCTACAACATCCGTCATAAAGACGATTACCTCTAATTGATTAAGCAAATTATTAATGACTTTTAAAATATTTATCTCACCCTAAAAATAATTGCAAGAAGAATTTTATTGTATCTTAAATTTTATTATTTTTGAGATGGACAGGAGTGGACCCCTGCTCCTACGTATCTCCCAGTGCAATGGAGAATCAGACTCACGTAGTTCTTTTGTAGAAAATATTTGTGTGTTGTTATTTTTTTTATTTTGTTTATTAAATTTTAGGATTTTTAAACCGTCACGGCTTATATGTCCTAAAAATAGAATCAACAAAGGTGTACACCCAAGTCAATTCATTGAAGCAAATTAATTTTAGTTTAACATTTCTAATTTTAGAGAGAAGTTTAAAGACATCAAGTTGTCACAACTTGTGCCTTAAAACCTTAGGATTAAAAGATGTCACATCCAATTAATCTTTTCTCTAAAAAATTAATTAAATATAAAATATTTTTAATTTGAAAAGAACATACAAAGAATAAAATTTAACAAAACAACAATGACAAAAGAAAATAAAACATATATATAAAAAAGATAAGATAGGCAAATTTACCTCAAGATATAATTTGTGATGAACACAAAATAATCCACCACAAGCTTCTAATAAAAGCTCCAAGAGAAGAAAAATAAAAGAGATAATAAAAAAAGATTAAACTTTCATTGGCTCCATGCTTTGCATTAAGCCCATAATTAATGGATGTTTTTCTTGCCTCCTTAATTGCTTGGTAGGCACCTCTTTATATAGGGGAAGGAGAAGATGCATGAATGTAGATTGTCCAATGTGGGACTTTTAAGTGAAGGGAAGGTAATGTGGGACTTGAGTTTTTTTATGATTAAATGACTCACTTCGGGGTTGATTTTCATCAAGATAGAAGTTGATTTTGGTTTTTGAGATAGAGAGATGAGTTGTAGATTTTTCTACAAGCTTTCCAACGGTGCAAAGAATACCTCAAACGGACAAGTATAACTCAAGATACGACATTGTCTTTCCATGGTATTTATCATAAAAAAAATGAGCTTTTTTTCTTCAAAAGTTCTCTTATTTCTTTTTTCTTTTTTTATATTTTATTTTCATTTACCCGGACAAAATTGGGTGTTCACAAAGGTGAATATGAATTTTATTGAGCATTGTGATGATGAACTTGAAAGCAACATAGAGGAGTGTCTATTGAATTTAGAGGCATGGTTACATGCATATGTTGAGAAAAGCCAAGAGAAAAAAGTGGAGAAAAAGAAGAAGCCAATGGAGGAACCTAAGGAGCATGAGACAACCCCCAAGAGAAAGTCTTCTACTCAGGCCAACAGGTATATTGTTTTAAATCTAAATTTTATTTTTTTGCAGGAAAACGAAAGTTTAAATGGTTGGGGGCCTTTGTAGTTAAGGGAATTACAACTAAAGGAATGGTGGAGAAAGGAGATCCAATTTCAAGGAGGTGTCTGAAAGTCAAAAGAGACAAACTGAAGCCTTATTGTGAAGGGGAGATAGAAAAGATAAATGCTTCTTTTATTCTAAAGGAACCTTGAGCAACATTGGACTGTTAGGCTCGGGACATTAAACAAGCGCTACTTGGGATGCAACCTAAACACTTTTACTTTTATTGTTTTAGTTATTTTTAATTTTAGATTTTTCTTTCTTCTTTCTTTTTCATTTTCTTTTCTTCTTAGGAATTTAGAGACTAAGGGGTGTGGTGATACTTGACATAGTAGCTTTCTTGGGCTCCCTCCGAATGCTTTGCGCTTACTTGACTCAAGGAAGTCCTTCTTACTCTTTTTACTTCTCTGCTACCTATTTTGTATAATGTGCTTTAAACTGAATCCTATGTGCCATTGTGATATTATGTGATTTATCCCATTTTGCTCCTCCTATTTCGTGGATGTCACATTTTGGTGTTGCTTGTTTAAAAAAAAAAGGGTTTGTTTTGTGAAATTACTTGGTTGTTATTTTTCTTTGTATGTCACTCATGCTTTGATGATTGTGAACCTTTTGAATAATGCATGATAACATTTGCTAGTTTTGAAATTGTTTTTACTTTGTGGTTTCTTTACTCTCAGCCTTTGTGAGACTTTGAGCCTAAATAAACTATTTGTATTTAGTGTGTTTCTTCATTGTATGTTGTTTGCTTCAGAACTTGACTTGATTCTTGTTGTTGTTGCTTGACTTGTTCACACACATATGATAGAGGCACATTTTTCTTTAAGCCAGGGCCAAAATTAGCCACCCTACACACTTATATTTTGCCACCCTTTTTTAGCCTTAATCCCTTTGTTCTTTATATTAGCTCATTATAAGCCAAAAAATGAAAAATAATATTGTCCTTCTTAATTGGAATTAAGAGATTGCTCTCTTATAGGATACTTATGGCTTAATCTTAAGTTTAGGGTTGTATGTTTGCTTGAGAACAAGCAAAGATTTTAAGTTTAGGGTGGGTACATAGCAAATTTTTGTTTTGTCTGTTTTATTTTATTTTGTTATGAATATGTAAAAAAAATGAAAAAGAAAAAAAAAAGAAAAAGAGCAAAATAAATCAAAAAGATGTATTGCTTTCTTTTTCTATTCTATTTCAAATAATACTGAGAATAAATGGATGTGAGAAATTTGACAGGCATGAACATTAATGCCAAGGGATGACTGTGTGAAGTGAATATATGATTTTTGGGAAAATCCCTTAATATCAATTGTTTAGTCCAGATACAAATATTTTTCCACCTATGTAAAAGACCTCTTGAGTGTGTGCACTTATTTTGTGATGATAATTTTAAAATCTTGTCAAGTGTATGGTAGAAATGACATGTGACGATGTTGAGTGTAAACAAAACCCATCTTTGGTGAGTTAAGTGAAACACTTAATCTCATGAGGAGAGTGAAGTAGGCAGAGAGTGCAGGCAGTGAAATTACTATCTTGTGTTGGCTTGTTTCGCTTTAGAGGGGAGTAATGATCCTTAGGACTGAGTTGAATAAATTTGTTTTATGCAACCATTTTGAAAGAAACATTGATGTGTGATTGACTTGAGATTGATTGACTTGATGTAAGAGGATTGGCTCCGACCTCTAATGTCTAACTATTTGTTGCTTGGGGACAAGCAAAATTCTAAGTTTGGGGTTGTGATAAATCTACAACTGATGTAGATTTATAGAGCAATTTTACATGATACTCACACTTGCTCAATGGAAGTTTATGAGAAATTAACCCAATAACAAGACATTTCATGAAATAAATGGTTTTGTAACTTTTATTTAAAAAGTATATGATTTTTACGTGTTTATTTGGGTTTTGAAAAAGATAGGAAAAAAATAAGCAAGAGAAGATGATGATTTTTAGGTGGAGAACAATGAAATTTTCTAACTGCAAAAGATACAAAAAGCGACGCCTGGAGCTACTCGAAGCCATGCCTGTGCCGAAGCGAAACATGGCTTTATGAGAAAGTGGCGCCCAGCACCAACTTGGCTTATTTCCAGACTTTTTGTTTTGCAAGCCTTGCTCATTTTACGGCCCATTTAGCCCAAACTCACTATAAAAAGGAGAAAATAACACTCTTTGACTCATCTAAGGATCGGAAGCGAGAAAGAACTTGAAGATTCATCTTTGGCTTTGGATCTTGAAGAATTGAGGTTTGATTCTCAAGATTTGTGGCTTTCTTTTTATCTTACTTTTCCTTTTGTTTTGTGTTTAGCTACTCTATGAGTTTCTAAATTGTTTTGGGGTTAGGTTAGGATGAACCTTGATTTGAAATTAATGTAATCAATTTCTTTTTTAAATCCTTCTCTTGTTTTTGTTAATTTAGTTGTTGAATTTGCACTCAATGCTTTTCCATGATTGACACATTAAGAAATTGATTAGTAATCTAAATCTTGCAATTGGAAAATTAGGGTTTAAACCGTTTCAATTCAATAACCATACAACTCTTGAGTCTAGGAATAGGGATAGATTGTGTGTCTTTGTGCAAATTTTCTTCTCTTACTTATGACTGATTTTGCTCGCCTAAGAGATTAGAGTTCATCATTGGGATTAAAGGGTTTCTCGCCTAAAGAATTAGGGTTAAACTAAGTTAGAGAAATTGAAGGTAAATTGTTTAACAAGAAGGGGTTTGGGAAAGAAAGAGGTTATTTTAAAAGAGAATCAAGGGGATTTCGATACCTAATCTTTTTAACTCATTAATTTTCTAAACAACTTTAAATTGCGTTCTTTGTCCTTTATTTTTATTAATTAAAAAAATAAAAAATTCTCTAATTCATCTTTTAATTCTTAAATTCACGAGTAATTATTTAGTTGCGTTGTTATTAAACCACAATCCCTATGAAGACGATAACTCTTACTTTTTCTTTTAGTACTTGTACGACCAGTACACTTGTAGTGATCTTAACAAGTACAATCATATTTTAAGACATTATATAAGATTTTTGGACCTTATCTTATTTTAGCTTTTGTTCGTTGCTAGAGTGCTTTCCTTTGTTGTTTTTTGATTTATTTGAATAAAAGTAGATAGGTGTTTGTATTAGTGATTTGATGTCTTAGTATGAACCATATTATGTGTGGCTAATGTTTGTTATGTTGTTAAGCTGGTGAATGTCTACGAGTTGTGCAGTCAATTTGTATCACTTTTATGGTATTAGTTGGCTAATATGTAGCACCCTGTGTTATCTATACTTAATATATGGTTGTATGCATAGGGAGTGTACTCTTCTAGATGTGTATACACATTTAGTGTTTGAATGTATGTATGTTTGCCTGCATATGAAAATATGTGATTTGCTCAGAATATATCATTTCAAATTGAAAAGGGAATTCATCTATAAGACAATTTCTCGACCCTACCCAAGTTTTCCCAACAATTAAAGCATCGATTAATGTTAAATTAGTTAAGAATGACTACTGAAGGAATTATCCCTATCTTTTATCTTTCTTTCTTCAAAGCTCTTGAAGGAATTATAACTAAAATAGAGGCTCTGTTAAAAAAGTTCTTGTCGAGAAGGGATGAGATAAACAAAAAAGTACATTGGGTGGCCTAGGAAAGGGTGTGTAGAGAGAGGGGGTGGGAGGTTTAGGGGTCAGGAACTTAAAGGCCTTTAATTTGGCATTACTTGGGAAGTGGTGGTGGAGAATGCTTGTTGAGAAGGAGAGCTTATGGTTTAAAGTGCTAGTGGGGATATATGGGGGGTTGAAGGACAATTGGAGAAAGGAAAAGGCAAAGGGTCAACATGGTGGAAGGATATATGGCAATTGGATGAGGAATGTAGGGGTGTGAGGCCTAACAAGTTTACGGAGTCAATGGTTAGAGTGGTAGGTAATGGACAATCTACTTCTTTTTGGTTCGATAAATGGGTGGAAGGAGGGGTGCTACCAGAGCTTTTTCCTCGTTTGTACTCATTGACATTTAGAAAGGAGGCTATGATGGTTGAATCTGGGGAGTGGAGGGACAAGAGGTGGGTTTGGTCATGGACATGGTGGAAGGGTATTATTTCTAGTGAAGAATGTTAGTGTGTGGGGTGTGGTTAGGTCGAGGTAGAAGTGTTCACAGGTTGGATTGGTTCGGGTTTAGGATAAAATTAAATCCAAACCAATTATATTTGATAGGAATAATTTGGTTCGAGTTTTGAAAATT
This sequence comes from Spatholobus suberectus, assembly GCA_004329165.1. Classification (NCBI taxonomy): domain Eukaryota; kingdom Viridiplantae; phylum Streptophyta; class Magnoliopsida; order Fabales; family Fabaceae; genus Spatholobus; species Spatholobus suberectus. Next base: position 65,634,032 of record CM014734.1, on the reverse strand, counting down.
TTTTTGGCCAATCCGAACCAAACCAAACTGATTAAAATCGGGTTGGTTTGGTTCGGTCATCGGATTATGATAAAAATAAATAAATAATTTTATTTTTCAAGCTTTTATTTTCACTTATTGTCTATTTTATATAAATACTTAATTTTATATCAAGGCAAGGTAAAAGTATTCCTTGTTTTTTAATAACTAATTATTTATTTTATTTAAAATATTTAATTTTTATATAATTATAATTTACATATATCATTAATTTCTTTACTTAAAATATAATAAAAAATTACATAATAAATATGACCAAACTAAAACATTTGATAACATTAGGTAAGATCATAAGAAAATAAAAATAAAAATACAAAATACAAAAGTAGAAGCAAAATTTAAGCTCTAGATTTAAAATATATTAATCTAAAAGTTAAAACATAATTGATTGGATTGGTCCGGGTTGATTCGAGTTGAAAAAAGATAAATCCAATAACCGAACTAATTATAATTGGTTTGGTTCAAATTTGCAATAAAAAAAATCGATAACCAAACTAATTTAATTGGTTTGGTTTGAATTATTGAGTTTATAGGATAAATCCAATGCGATGAGTGTACAAATCATCTATTCTTTACATGTCAATGGTTTACACAGGTATGGCAGTGGTTGGGTCTCTGGACCTCTCGGTGTTATGCAAGGACATTTTCAACAGTTTAATGGCTTCCCGTGGAGTTCTGGGATTGACAGTGAAGGATGGCACGTGATTTTGGTTTGCAGGGATGGGGACTATTTGGTGTACCCGCAACAATATGGTGTTCAATTCAAAAGCTGGAGCTGGCTTAGAATGAGGAAATCTGGGTTCTCTTATCCACTGCAGGCATGGCTATCAAATCCCTGTACGCGTGCTTAGGAGCAAGGTTTTGGTGAGTTTGTCCGTTAGTGGTGGGGGACGTAGATACTAGGTGCTGCCACCTGTTGTTGTGCTGGAAGCTGTGTATCCTGATGCGGCTGGGGAGGTGCTGGCTGTTCTGGTGAGTTGATACTGTGAAGGGTATGAGTGGGGCTTTGAGCTGTGTAGTAGAGGGCGAAGGTGTGGAGTGGGGGACTATTTTGGTATGAGGAGAGCTGTTGGTATTGAAATTCTGCTATGCACTGGCTTATGTGGACTGTGCAACATTATAAGTATGCAAGTGCACTGGTGCTATATACCTGTCCAGCAGGGGTGATGGTATTTGGACGTGTGAGGAGGCCTGCGCATGATGGACAATGGATGGTCCATGTAAAAGGAAATTCGGGCAGAAAGGAAAGGTTAGGTAGAGAAATGGCAATTGCATGATTTGCATCACTTAGTCCGGATAGAAGTGCCTAAGGTGGATTGGAGGTTTTGCCAATTGCAGGGGTCTAGGACGGATATATACTGAGTACTGCTTGCAGGTTAATGCTATTCTTTTAAGGAGGCCAAGGAATATTCTCGCGATGGCTAGAGTTTTCCAAGCAAAGGAGCAAAGGAGGTAGTAGTTTGGCAAAGGATGTTCGTGATGAGCCTCGTGCAGTGTTATTAAAATGGCGGATATATGGTCTTAAGGGACATTATTCTGGTTTGGTGTTCAGGATCACAGGGGTATAGCCGTATAGCTCTATAGCAGCAACAACAAATCATACCCTGATATGGTGATGTAATTTCCTTTCCAAGGCTTGTATTTTTTTCAGGTTGACATTGGCTTGTAGATCTTGAGGTGTGCTGTGTACTTTGGAGGCTGATATGGGCATACCTTATGCTCATATTATGCTTTTTTTGTCATTAATACATTCATTCGTTTGCCTTTCAAAAAAAAATATGACTACTGAAGTAGTACAAATTATCATTATTTTCACCATTTTTATCATGTTAATTTTTTTTTTAAAGATAAAGACAAGAAAGCCCCTACATTGCAATGGTTATTCTTTATCTTCGTAAAACACTCTCTGTATTTAAAAAATGGTTAGATATTAAATATCAAAAGAAACTTCTATTACATGTTTCTTCGTTTAGTGGGCTGACAGCAGTGTTTACTACCTTCTAAAATTATGGTCTAGATCAGAGTGACAAACCTAACTTGCTAGACGAATATCTGTCTAAAGTTATAGTGGGTTTTGTATCATCAAGATTTGATTCATGGCAGGTTAGGTGCATTATTACTCTATACAGGCATGCATAAAAACATAAGTGAATCAAATATTTGTTCTCATTTTAACTTTTAATCGTCCATTTACTGCAGTACTAAACTATTAAATGAACTTGGTGAAAACTCACTTGAATGTTGGAGTGCTTCAAGATTAGCTTGAGTTTTTTTTTCTTTTGTAGATTTAAGGTTCATGTTTTTCCATGCTTCTCGAATTGTATGAAGAGTTACATGTTATCATGGAGTGAATGCTTTTAATTATTATCAACACTTCTATCATCTGTATTGATTCACTAAATTTCAATATGAAAGTCTGTGGTTCATATTTGATGGAGATAGTGGAGCTTATCATGTAAAGCTATATGGTATTTTTAGTAGCTCTTAACGAAGTGCTTCAACTTTGTTATTCAGTTTAATAAAATGTTCTGATGGGTAGATTGTCACACACACAGTAGGAAAAAAAAAATAAAAAATCAAATGATGGGTCAAGCACATAGTAATCTTCTCTACTAATCCTAGGAACTTTTCAATTCTAAAGGTATTATATTGTTGTTAAATTTATAAATTGGTGCAACCTTCACTTTGATGTCTTTCCATCTTTTTCTTTATTCAGCGTAAATTTTTCGATAAACAATAATACGCCCATGTATTTATCAACATATTAAACTCATAAAAATAACTAACTTTTTGTTGGTTGTAACTTTGTAATAATATTTTGAAGTAGTTGCATTTACCTTTGAAGGTTTATTTCTTAGTTCTTACGTTTTTTAGTTAGGTTTATGTCCGTTGTTAATATGGAGATATATTTGAAAGACATTGGTAGAAAAAATATTAATTACTTATTTTTTTCTTTAGTTAAAATTATATGTAATCTTGAGATCATAAATTTAATTAATTAAGTCTTTTACTTTTGAAATTAAATACTTGTGTGATCATGTCGTCAAATTGTTTTTTACTAAACCTTTTGAATTATTATTGTCTTATCAAATTTAGGGATTTGAATTGTAAAAAAAAAAAAAAAGCTATTTAGAAATTATAAATTTAGTGGATATTGATAAAATTTAAAATATTTTATAAAATGTGATATTAGGGTTTGAAGCGGAGAAAATAATTTTTTATTTTGAGTTAAATTTAATATTTTAGTTACTTTGAAGCTAAAGAAAGTTTAATCAGTTCAACCTAATCAATTAATGAAGAATATGAGTAAAAGAAATGTAAATTTAAAAAATTTTGAGTATACGAAAATTGACTGGTTTAAGTTTGGTTGATTTAAAGAAAAAAGGAATTAATTTGGGTAAAAAAATTGAAGACCAAAAACAATTCAAATTAAACAGATGAAGGTATAATTATAGACCAAAAACTACCATTTCTTAAGAGATCGAAAGTGTTAAAATATACACTCTTATACTTTAAAGTGTAAATTTATTACACCTTATATGTGTGTGTGTGAGTGAGTGTGTGTGTATGTGTATATATCTATTATACATTAATTAGAATTTATTTAATAAAGTATCAAATAGTCTTCAAACTTTATAAAAATTTGTACACTTAATTTATTTAATAAGATCTTTTAATTCAACGGTTTAATTGTTGAATTCTAATATATACTAAGAGTTATTAAGTAGAGTAACTTTATCAACAGTTACTTTTGGAATAACTTGATTCCCCTCCCCCCCCCCCCCTCTCTCTCTCTCTCTTTTATAAGAATATACATATAAAAATTTATTTTTTGTTATTGTTTAAAAATTTCAGTTCATAAAATTCATTTTAAAATAAATATAAATTGATATATTCAATTATATATATATATATATATATATATATATATTTGATTACTTTAAAATATGATTAATGAAAATAATAATTAAAAATATTTTTTAGATGTATAATTAAATTTTGCATAATTCATAATGAGTTACTTAAAATAATAATTAATGATGTGTGTGTGTGTGTGTATATATATATATATATATATAGAGAGAGAGAGAGAGAGAGAGAGAGAGAGAGAAAGAATGAAACACAAGTATTAAGGGAGAGGAGTGTAGTTTATGATATATTTTAATATAAAAGAAAAAGACAGTATAATACTCGTATCTTTCAAAGAAGGAAAGTGTAATTTACTTTAACAAATTAAGTTAAATGGACTTAAACTCAACATAAGAGGAGAAAACAGTATAATACTTGCATATCTTAAGAGAGAAGAGTGTAATTTATTCAATTAGTAATCTTTAAAAAAGATTTTTTTTTGTAAATATTTAAAAAGATAATATATAAGATTATAAAAATATAATGCTTAACATAATAAGAAATTTAAACTCAATCGATTCAAATTTAAAATAAAATAAATATTTTACTACTTGCAAATTAACCTTAATTCTAAATGATAATGATAATAATAATTGAACTACGATTAAGGGAATATTTCAACTAACCATCACTTATGGCATGTGGATTTTAGTTAATCAAAAAGAATTTTTAATTCCCTTTTTTGTACCAAAGTTCAATAACAAATTAAATTCCTCTAAGATGCTAATGATCATATGCAGTACACAGGTGTGATCAGTATTTTGTTATGGTCAATTATAAGCTGCAGTTTCATGATTGAAAAGTAAGTCAAATTATTTTTTTATAAGAAAATTAGAATTTCTTATTTAAAATAAAGAAAATTAAAAAACCTTAACTCCTAAAAATATTGTACACAAGGACACTTTCAAAAAGATAGAAGTTGTTTTAAATCGTTTATTTTGTTAGCAAGTTTTTTTTTTATGTATTAATTTTTATTTAATGATAATACCAAATTATTGTTTATATTTAATGGTGATTAAAAATTCCTTTTAAATTTTAAAGACATAAAAATTTCATATTTTTAACTAATTAATTAATGCTCGTGCGTTGCACAAGATGAGACACTAGATGTGTTAAAAATTTAAAATATCATATTAATTAACATAATTTTGTATAAATATTCATATATTTAGTCTCATATTCAAGAATTAAATACTAACATGACGTTATCCAAGTGGTACTGGACTTAGATTTCGTAAGTAAGGTCTCAAGTTCGAACCTTATGAATGAAAAAAAATGATTGGAAAGGGAGACTTTACTAAAGGTGGTAAGTCAGGTTTTCCGGCAAAGATTAGTCATAAGCAAAATATCAATGAATAATTCACACCAATTTTATAGTAACCAAAAAAATACTCAGGAATTAATTGAGTTTAAAAACAATTTTGAATTGAAACAACATTAAATAACTACATTGGATCAAAAGTTTTATAAAGAATTTCACTATTAACATGCTTTTAAAACAAAAACATTCAAACATAAATTACTTTACTTCAAAATTAATTTTACAAAGAAAAAAATAGAATGCATACTTGCAATGGACAAGTCCTCCAGATGGGATTCTTGACGCATTAGGACATGACTTGCTAGCTATGAGCTAGCCTTGACGTCGCTTTTTTCTCTTTGTTTGTTATGTTTGGTACCACACCAAAAAAAGTATAAAATCTTTTACATTAACATTCAATAAAATTTAACCATTTAACCACATTAGATTAATCATTAAAAAAATTATTTTAAATTAAAAAACCCTTTAAAAAAGTTTACCAATCCTTTATTTTTTTCAATCACTCTCCTCAGCTCCCCTCTCCCGTCTCAAAATCCTAACGCCCCCCCAACCCCAAATTTTCAGCCACCCTCCTCCACCCCACTTCCTATCTCAAACCCTAACCTCCATTTTTTTCAATCACATTCCTTCACGCCACTCTAGTCTCAAAACCCTAACCCTTAATTTTTTCCAACCACCCTCCTTCACCCCACCCCTCATCTCCAAAATCCAAACTCCCCATTGCTTTTAGTCACCATCCTTTGCCCTACTTTCCTATTTCAAACCCAACATACCATTTTTTTAGGCTACTCTCCTCTGCTCCACTCCTTCATCTCAAAATCTCAATCCCCAATTTTCTAGTCACCCTCCTTCACCCCACTCTCCCATTTCAAAACCTCAACCCTTCATATTTTTTTTTGGTCACTTTCCTTCACCCCACTCCTTTATCTCAAAACCCCAACTCTCATTTTTTCCACTACCCTCCTCCACGCCACTCACTAGTCTTAAAACCCTAACCCTTCATTTTTTCTAGTCATCCTCCCTTGCCCCACTCCTCATCTCAAAATCCAAACTCCTAATTTATTTTTTTAATCACCCCCCTCGCCCCACTTCCCCACCTCAAACCCCAACCTCCATTTTTTCCTACTACTCTCCTCTGCCCCACTCCCCTATAACACCCCATTTTTTTTTGTTACCCTCTTCCTCCCCACTACCTCATCTCAAAACTCCAACTTTTCATTTTTTTTGTCACCCCTCCTCCTCCTACTCCCTCATCTCAAAACCCTAACTTATCATTTTTTTTCCTTTTCTGATCACCCTCCTCTACCCCACTCACCTATTTCAAAACTCCAATTCCCATTTTTTCTAGCCACCTGCTTCTACTCTACTCCCCCGTCTCAAAACTCAAATCTCCATTTTTTTCTGATTAACCTCATCTACCCCACTTCTCTTTTAGGGATTTTTAATTTTAATTTAATTAAAATAATATGATTTGATGTGGCAAAATAGAGACATTTAATTGGCTGTCAGTGTAATAAAAATGTCAATGCATAACAATTAAACTCTTTTATAAAATTAAATTTTATTCAAGATCATTTTTACAAACCGTTACCCAATTATGAATACTCGCACGTGCACAGCTGCTGCTCCTGGTACTTGGTGCTGATTCTTCCGCCTTTACCTTCAATCTAGTATGTATAGTGCCCCTTCTATGTAATAGGGGGAAAAAAATATCAAACAAAAAGAATTATGATATGTCCTTTTCATTGTTGATTTTGAATTAAAACAAGACCGTGGCTAGACATGAATTGCCAAGAGCACTACATTCATCAAATTATACACTTTCCGATGAGATTCATAAACTATTTAGTCAATGTACATTGAATTCCTTCGACTTCATTTCAAAATATTTCACACATTCGAAGTGACATCTCATTCACCCTGATAAGAAATTGCTATAGTTTTGTTCCTCAATGCTGCAAGCAGTAATTAATATTTGATTATGCATTTCGTGTCGTTTTTCCTACCATTTTATATAACATGTTCAAAATAGACAGGTGCAAGCAACATAATTTGTATTAAGCTTCCAAACATCAACAGCATCAATTGCTATTATTAACGCTTAAACCAACAAGAAATATGCTTCAGGCTTGATAATCCAGTATGAAAGAAAAGAAAAATGAAGAAGAAATGTTGAAAGCATTCCAATGTTCTCTCTCAATAGCTCCACTCTTATTTGAAAACACGACAGCAGAAACCACCGACGAACATATGCAATCATGAAAATATATACATAGATGCAATTAGCTTCAACACATTAAAAGGAGCAAGTATCTACAGTTTTCAGGGACGATTCCTATTTTGACATCATGTTTATTTCTTAAATTTTAGGTGATATGTTATATGTTATATATGTAATGGCTACACAAATTTTTATCCCATCAGAATGAATGTACAGTAATACTAGTACTCAAAATCAACCCAGACCAAGGGAATAATTGTGTATGTTTACACACACAGAAAAAGAGAGGACCTCAAAAATATTCTTCTTTTCAGCTAATGTATGATCAAATACTTGGTTCCATCCTGGTATGATGACGTTCTACCTTTGTGTAAGACAAGACTCGTAATTTGAATAAACATGTAAATAACTGAATTGGAGTGTAGAGAGTAGTTAAATCGTGAACAAAAAGGTTGCCTTACACAAGATATATGTCTTGTAATGAGTACGGAAAGTTAAGTTGTGTCTCTCACTAGTTCCCTGATAGATGTTTATTCAGAAAAGCTTTAGCCAGATTACTGAAGCTCACACTAACTTCTTCAGCTGCTGCATACCTCTTGATGATATCAATAACTTCGGGCTTTAAAATCTCTTCCTTGTTCGATTTGTTACAGATATAATAAAGTCCTCCGAGTGCATAATTTACCTAATATCAGAAAAATGCATTGTTAATTTACCAAATTGTAACTGAATCTTTTATGGAAGTAAATTAACTTTAGAATGTAAAGATCAATGTAAGAAACATTACTCTGCAAGTGTCAGAAGCAATTTAGAGAATAAGTTATTATTAATGTGAGTTAGTTAATTATAGAGTATATAAAACAACAGAATGTCCTGAGAAATCAAAAAACGCATGTTTCAAATAATTAAATTTCATATGAAAAATCACACAATTAATTTTCACATATAAAAAAAAAATACATTTAGTGATGAAGTAGCAAACAAAATCATGCTTGTAAACTAAAACTTAAGGGTAAAAAATGTTGTCAACAGAAATTTTGAAAATCTGGGTATTCATGCTTTGGCAATCCCTTTGGCCTACAAGCTACATGGTCAGCAATTTAAGAGCCAATCAAAATAAGGAACCAACGAAGTGAAACAATGTCACCAAGCAAGCTCTTATTCTTACAGTGTTCCTAACTGGGCTTGATAAACATTGAATTATAAGAGGTATCCCATCAAACTTAGTTACAATTGCAGCATTGGCCGGATCTGCACAAAAATTGATATTTTTGTCAATAAGATAGACAATTAAGCAAGCAGAAATAATGATATCACCAAAGATAAAGTCACTAGAATTACCAACACAAGAATTGCAGATCCCTCCTATACCAAATTCTACAAGCTTTTCATTGGGTTCAGTTAAGCAGTCAATGAAAAGTTCCAAAACGTTAAGCTGCAATATTATGCAAGTGCATTTGAGTTAATCTTGTGCAATTTATTATTATTATTATTATTTTCTGGAAAGAAACTGGTGGGTCCATACCTGGCGCAAGAAGTTATAATTGTAAGGATCATAGGCAAAGTTGGCCAAATTTGCCAAAATCTTCTCTCTTGTTTCTGCAGACAGAAGAAACATCAGCATCCTAGACAGACATGAATATTATTAACTAACGGAAAATGGTTACCATCCTCCGATGTGCTCTGAAACTGAGTCACCAATTCCTGAAACAAACATTATCCATCTCAGGTCCTCGTACAAATATAGTTACAAAATCATCACAGCACATACAATATAATGGTACATTATTGAATTGCAAATAAAACATTTTCATTGTTATATCATAGTTGGAAAATGAGAGAAGCGAGGAAAAAGAAGAAGCACCTGAAGGAATTGCAATCTGGGAGTTCCATATCTTCCCGTTCGTTCTTGTTGCCTCTGGTCATTGGTGAACATGTATTCTGATCTTCTAGTGTCGTCAATAAAAGTATAAAAGTGAGAAGTTCAGAAGAGAAAATTTTATTTACAAGGCAATTTTAGAAAAAGAGGAGCAGATGTTATCAATATGGACCGCAACGTTATAAAACTCGACCTTGTTATCAACTCAGTCAAGGAACTGAACAGTGTTATTAAATCGCGGCTATAATGTCGCGCGTTTCAGCGGAAACACAATAGCGACGGCGTCGCGTTGCGGAGTCCGCGACGGAGCTATAGCGGCCGCGTTAGGCGTCGCGGGTGTTGCGGCGGCGGTCGGGCGCAGCAAAACGGCGACGTTTTCCGGGCCCAGCTCACAACCACATTTCTCCGTCACAGCACTTAGGGTTCTCGAGGGAAGAAGACAGAGTCCAAGAGTCGGGTCAGACTCATATTGGGCCTCGGGTCCATTCTGTTTAGGGGTATTCACGGTGTTGGGTTGGGTTTGGACAAATCCATTACTTGAACCAATAAAAATAAATTAGGTCGGGTTGGATTAGATTTGTGTAATTTTTTTACTAAATTCAAATTGAACCAATCTGATCAATAACGGATTGGTTTGAGTTGAATTCATGGGTACTTGTACTTTTTTAGTAACATATTAAATACACTTTTATAAAAAAAAAATCTAAAAATTAAATTGTATTTTTTTTTAAAATATATATAATAATTAGATAAATAAAAACACATTTGTATGGTTAATTAAATCATCCTAATTAATTATGATTTTGAACTCTTTGATTTTTTATTCAAATTTTAAAATATTACTTCATGAAAATTTACACAAGCTAAAAATGAATAAAATATAATGATATGGATTCAACCATAATAGAGTAATCAAGGTTGGTTAATGTAAGACAACTACATTTTATAGAAAGAATGTATCGGTCTTAAGATACATGGTCATATGGCTACAAGTTTAAAATAGAAAATTAATTAACGGGTTTTGTCAATTTCAACAACCTGTTTTGATTTTTCTTTGAATTAAAGTTACTATGAAAAATATAAGTTAAGTAAGAAGGAGTCACAATAGTTTTCTTGCAACACATGGAGATCATGGTGTTCTTAATTCAGTTTCAAATATAGTAAAGTCTTAATTATGTGACTATGTGATCTCGTTGCGTCACCTTTAGTGTTTAATTTTATTCACTTATTTCATTATTCATATTCTTTTTAAACTAAAATTATATATGTCAATAATAAATTTAAAAAATGTCATGTCAACGGGTTGAGTTTAAGGGTTCACAAGTTCAAAAATCAAAACCCAGTACCCAACTCATACATGAATGGGTTCAAATGGGTTGTGTTGGATGCTACCCTGAATCTCCAAGAAATCTGAACCAAAATGATTGAGTTGGTTTAGGTCAGTTTGGGTTCAGGAGTACCTATACCCATGAAGACCCCTAGTTTACATGCTGCTTTCTTACTTAAAACTCACATGCTCATTGTTAAGGGCATGGCATGTGAGTTTTTTAAAATTTAAGTGACCATCAGACGTAAAAAACAAAAGGGGTTAAACATTTTTTGATCCCTCTAAATATGGATATGTTTGCTTTTAGTCCTTCCTTTTAAAACATCGACTTTTGGTTTTCCATTTCTAAAAATGTGTCATAATCAACCTTGGTTACTAATGTTGTTAAGTGAAGCTAACAGTAATGAAATTTGTAGCTGTTCTTGACCACCAAAAAGTGTGGAATATGGATTTGCAATTTATGGCAGTTTTTGACCACCACAAAATACCACTCTTCTTCTTTCTCAAAGGCACAACCCCAACCATCAACAACACCACAAAATAAAATTTCATTTCAATAAAGCAATTTCAAACCTCCCAAAATCAATTATTCAAGCATTGACCAACCATTTTAATCTAAACTAAACTTAAACCATGGATAACTTCCCCCTTTTCAAACCTCCCAAAATGGTTTGGTTTGATGAAAACGAGAACGAAACAGTAATGGCATTTTGAGGGAAGCGAACAACATGAACATGTTTGGTGCCACAATCTCCACTCCATTAATGACCATCCTTAACACGAAATACAGAACCTCATTAATTTCAAGATGGTCATCAAGCATAAGTGTCTTCAACAAAGTCTTAACAAGCAAAGACGTGAATTCTTTGTAACTAAACCTTTAAGGCACAATATGAAGCCTCACAACTCTATCAAGCAAAGTCGAAGGGTGCCCAAGTAACATCAAATTAGGAGGAGCAAAGATTGTGGCAAAACCCAAACTCACCACCTAAGCCTCCTTTTCCTCCCTCTCCCTCCATGCTTTCTCCCTCAAACTCGCCCTCTCTCAGGCACCCTTTCCCACATTCGCTCTCCCCTCTATGCCAAATTTTGCTTGCCCCTCAACGTGCACAAATAGTTCGACAAAATTCCCCACCTAGACAACATTTGCTATTCTCTCTTGCTTATCGTTCTTGCTCATAATTCTTGCTCTATAGATGGATGACGGGGTTTGGAGAACGTGGCTCAATGGTGCCACTATGACTAGTGGAACAAAGGAGCGCTAGTGCTTGTAGGCTGAGGCTAACCGTTAATTTGATGGCTTTGTGTGATGGCATGAAACTTTAATGGTAATGTGTTGATAGTAGGTAAAAAGGGGAAGGCATGGTCAGTGGTCAAAGTCATTATGTGATGGGGTTCTACCATAATTTTGGTTTAGCGACTAGAATGTTTCCCTGGTCTCAGCTATGGGTCGAAGATATGTCGTGGTGTTGGCAAGGCTTGATGCAGTAGTTGGAACCTAATTTGGTTTATGATGGGGAGAATGGTCGAGTTCGAATGTTGTGGCCTGGTATAGTTGGTGCATGATTAACTAAGGGTCTGATGCGAGTGTGATTTGTGGTGGTCAAAAATAGCCATAAATTGCAAATCTATATTTCACACTTTTCGGAGGTCAAGAACCACCACAAATTGCATTACCATTAACTTCACTTGACAACATTAGTAACTGAAGTTGATTATGACACATTTTCAGAAATGGAGGACCAAAAGTCGACATTTTTAAAAGGAGGGACTAAAAGCGAACATGTCCATGTTTAGAGGAATTAAAAAGATGTTTAACCCAAACAAAAGTGACCCTTAGACTTGTCTTTTTTCTTTTTTTTTTAACTTTTATCAATTGGGCAATGTCTTTTCAGTTTTAAAATAAAAGCCTAACCACTTTAATCCTTATTTATTCATTTTTTTTTGCCACTTAATAAGTATAGAGTGTGTTATTTTTCATGAACTAAGTGTGTTCTTCGTTAAATCATCTTGTTCTTTCAAGGTAAGAGTACTATTTTTCTTTTTCTTTTTTTCTTTTTTTTTTCCTTTCTTCTCTTAATCTTTCTCTTTCTTGACTCTTCTTTTTTCTTTTTTTTAACTTTTGTTCCTTCTAAAATTTAAGTTTCTTTTTCTTTTTTTTCTCTTCTCATTTTCTCTTATTTTATAAAAATTTTGTTCTTTTTTAATTTTTTTTTAATCTTTTTTCCCTCTTTTTTTTACCTTTGTTTCCAAATTTTGAGTTTTTTTTCCTCTTCTCATTCTCTATATATTTTAAAGATTTATTCATTCCAAATTTTCCTTTATATTTTTTTAAATTTTTTTTCTAATTTTGTCTTGTTTCATTTTTCTTAGTATAGTCGTATACCCAATTCTTATAGGCAAACAAGGATCATCAAATCTTGCTTTTAGGGCTAACCCTTGATGGAAATATTGCTTGTCCACTAAAAGAAAAATTTTCTAGTATCTATGTTTGCAATTACTGCATTAAGATTACAAAGTGGAATTAATAAAGCAAAAGAACACTAGATGGGAAAGAAAGGGAATGTTGTAGCTTGTGCCAAATGTCCTAATGAAGTTAGAAAAGAACTATGAGAACATGTGAAAGATAAGAAGAAGCAAGAGAGTGAAGCATATCAAAGGGTGTAGATAGGGAAGATTGTGCAGTTAAAATGCGTCGACTGGAACCTACAAAGGATTAACACCACGAAGGCATTTCACACGGTGCTGAACGTAAGGTCGCATGATAGCTTCGATGAATGCAACGCTTGTTGATGGAGTAGGGCTTCCAGCTAAATCCGGTGGAGACAGTATCCATTGAAGGCCTACTCCAGTTTTTATAGATCTAACTAATCAAACAAGTCTCAATAAACCTATTCGGAGTTATTTTTAGTTTTAAATTTTTAAAAATCAAAACTAGTTTTTTTTTGTACCTTAAAAAATTGTCATTAATCTTATATTTTAAATCTTGGCATATTTATTCCTATATTGTTCACACTTTGGTTAAGTCACATGGCTTATTCTATATATTTCTTTTTCCAAATTAAATTTTAAGATTGTTATAATATTAATCAATCTTAATTTGATTTTAATTTTTAAATTTTGACACATTATATCAATAAAAGTGATGTATCCCAATTTTAATAATTTGTTTTTGTAATTCTTTTCTCTATTAAGTCTTATCTCTTTAGTATATTCTTATTTGATATAATAGAATATTTATTATTCTAATTAACTTTTTGTTTTTATTTAATCTTATATTATAAATCTAAATTTCCATTCTTGAATAAGAACATTTTTACTTTATGTTTAATGGGTACATACTATCAATGTAAAAAAGTTTACACTATCAACCAATTATAATCAATGTATTCCTTATTTATGCTATATTACCAACTCCTATATGTACAGAAAACATATATTAATAGAGATATATTATTTATGTAATAATATTTTATTATATATTTTATAATGTTATTTTGTCTTTATCTCTTCTAATGACATATATCATCTTAAAAGTTTGTTCAAAGAAATTATAAATTAATAGTGAATGATTATATATATATACTATTCACTTTAATTTCTTCCTATTTATAAATTCATAAATAATTTCATACTTGAAGGACAACAAGAGTTTCTCATGTGCTTCAACACTATCAAGTTAAAAATTTGAAAGAAAAATGCTAGTAATACACTCTCTAACATACTCTTTTTAACACACTTTATATCATTAGCTGAAATTTGTTGAAAATCATGAAATTGTGTAGGTTTCACTCCTTATTTAATGAATTATACTCAAAATTTTGTAGTTTTCAATACATTTTAACCAATTAAAGATAGTGTGTTAGAGAGTATTATTAGCGCTCCTCAATTTGACATAGACGCAAAAGAACAAGACACTAAACACAAGTGAGAAAGGTAAGAGTGAGCGAGGGGAAAGCAAAAGGTACATCAAGAAATGGTGCGTACGATCTTGCAAGAAGCATTCGAGGAGCAAGTGGTTGCAAAAATAGAGATGGAGAAGCAAGGGGTAAAGTTGCTGGGAAAGGAATGCAAGTTGTGGAGTCACCAAAGGTGGCGATGCACGTGGTGAAGAGGATAGGGAAAGGGGAGTTCACTGGTAGGAGTGTGGCAGCTAGCCTTGGCAATTGAGTAAATGGGGACAAAGACTAAATGGGACTATGGGAGACAGGGAGAACTAGGCAGAGAGCTAAGAAAGACAAAAATGGTGGGAAAAGTGAGTTAAAAACTTAAAACTAGAACTATAAAAAAAATGTTTTAAAAAATGAGTTAAAATGATTTTCAAATTGATTTAAAAACAATTTCAGTCTCCTTTTATTTAAACAATTTTTGTTTTCAAATTTAAGTTTAAAAACTAAAAAGGTCTTGCTTGTTTACTATTTTCAAAAACGATTTCCTGTTTGTTTATTTTTTATTTTTTGGCCTTAAGTACATTTAAAAGTGTTTGTCTTTTGAACATATTTTTATTTTTTAAAATTTGTCTCTTGAGCACTTGAAGAAAACAGAAAAAGAGGATGAGAAAATATCTCTCAACTATTTTTGTTTTTTGATTTTTAAAACACCTATTCATATTTATTTAGTTAGTTACTTATATACATTTGCAACTCGCCACATCTATTGGGGACTTTTGTTATGCGTTACTCTGCGAGCAGTTTTTCCAAGTTTCAATCTCTCAAGCTTTGTCAAAGGTGACAATCAATTTCTGAAGCCTCTACAACATACAACTCAATCAACTAATAAAATTCAAATTTCAAATTTAATAGTTCGGGAAAAAATTTAAAAGATTCAGAGGAAAGTAGAAGAATCTAGACACTGTGATATTTTAAATGATACACATTTTTTCTTTCTCTTCTATTCTTTGTTCATGTGACTTTTTTGTTCTTTTAGCGAACGAAACTAATCCTATTTGACTTTGAGGAAGCTCATTGTTTCTTTTTTATTTATTATCCTCTCATGTAACTAATTTATTGAATAAATTCTTTTATGTAAGAAATTATAGATAAAAATATTTATTTGTAAATTGATTAATAAAGAAATTACAAATAAAAATATAACACATGAGGGTTAATATTTTTCATAAAAGCATATTAATGTCTAAATTATTAAAGAAAAATAGAAATTTGCATCATCACTATTTCTTTCTTATTTATTATCTCCTTATTTAACTAATTTGTTGAAGAATTTTCTTTTATCTGAATATATTTTTTCTTTTATAGTCTCTTCTCACCCAAACTAATAATGTATTGAAGTTTTTTTATATAAGAAAATTTGAATTTTTTATCTAATTAATTTACGTTTAATTATTTGACAAAAATACAAAATTAATTCATGCGTTTATTTTTATATTTTCATGTAAATTAAATGTGTTTTTAATTCATGGTTATCATAATTTTAATATAAATATATTTATTTTCTACTTTCTATCTTTTCACCTAATTAATATACATAATTTTGTATTTTATATAAATATTTAGAATTTATTTTAAGTAATTAATTAATTTTTCATGCCTCTGTTTTTTAGAATTTAAATCTTTTCTTTTATATAATAAATGTAAATCTAATTAAAATTTCATATCTACAATTCCAATTTAAATTGTTTTAATATATTGGTTGTATTTTAATTATTTTATAAATAAAATATATAATTTCATCTACTACGTATTTAACCCGTGCATCACTAGATAACAACGGTAATTCTAAACATATAAAAGTGATAATTTTTTAATAGCAATGAAATTATTTATCATACCTTTATATTTTTTATATAATACATTTTTAATAAAAATTATCACTTTTAAATACCTAAAACTAATATTAAAAATTCATTTCAACAGAACCATAGTTTTCCTAGAGGCTTCTAGTTCCTCTTAATAAAGTCCTTATTCATCAAAAAAAAAAAAATATTTCCTTTTAACAACTTGCATAGATATTAAAATTTTTAATTAAAAATACATTTCATTAAAGAATAATAAAATTAGTAGCTTTAAATGTTATAAAGATATCATAATATGACTTCAAATGTTTGAATATAAAGGTAAATGTCTGAGAAATGGAGAAAAAGAAATAAATCACTGGTTTTATTAACAAATATTCATTTGGATTTGCATATTTGATTAAAATTTCATATTATAATTTATTCCAAAACAAAAATATTTATAAAATTATTTTTTTATTTGATAATATTGGTAAAAATCATATTACAATCTATTACTAAGGGAAAAGTTTTTTTTTCCCAAAAAAGTAAGATTTTGGACATTATGATTAAAAGCTAACAGCTTATATTATAGCTATTTTTTGTTTTGTCATTTTTTTCTTAATAATTGACTAATTTAAAATACAAAATCAAAAATCAAAAAATGCAAAATCAACTACTATAAATAGCTTCATAGTTCTTCTTTTTTTGTAATTTTACTATGAAAAAAGCAATTGTTTTAAACAATTCACACTTTTTAGCTAACATATTTAAACATAAAATTTATTTCACATAATCGATCATAACAATACTTGATTATATTTATAATCAATTATTGAAATAATCTATAAAAATAATCCAATTCAAATACACACTAATGTGTATACTTAATTGCTTGTAATTATTTAAAGAAAGTATTAAGTATTCTTATATATTTGATATACTAAATATTTTGTAATAAATAATTTTTATTTCTTTAATAGACTAGTTAACAAAACTGTTGTTGGCATACTTGTATTAAACTAATATATTTATTTAATGTTAACTTTTATACTGTCTCGTTTATAATATTTTTTAAAAATTAAATTGAATTTATTTTATAAATATATTTTCAAAATCAAATGCATTTAATTCTTACTAATTATTGCTCGGATCTAATTTAATTGTCCTTTTAACTATTCAGAGAAATATTATTTTGAATAAGTTATTATATTAAATTAAATCCATTAATGATTTAAAAAACAATTCACATTTAATAAACAATTTTCCTTTTACTAATTTAATGCTTGAATTTAATGGTACATGAATCCACTCCATTTTGCCACTTGAAGGTCCACACGAGTTCCATTATAAATTGAGCGTCGGTTTTCCAATGTTCATATGGAATAGCTTCTCGGGTTCATTGAGAAGAAGCGTATCCTTCTGACAGCCTGCATAAACCTCTTTGGTTTTCAATTACATGCTAATGAAATGTTGAGTGAGTGGGGAAGAAATTTTATATTATTCTTTATTCCCAGATATTGGTTTCTAGCCCAACGTGCATAAGGCAATTAAACATGGAAGGTAGCTAATATAGTGCTGCACTTTAGTCACAAATTCTTTTCCATGTTCAGTTGCCTTATTGCAGGTGGGCTGAAAACACTTATTTGGTATCTATTCAAGAAACGCCAAGTTCAGATCAGAAGCAAGAACAATATAAGGTCAGAATTTTTTCAGCGGGGATGGAATCTATTTCTTTGATTTCTCAAATTTTTTGATTTCAATTAGTTTTCATTTGCTTGTATTTTTTACATCTGAAATATATAACATTCTACAATTCTTTTATTATCTTGAGAAAAAAAAAACTTTTAATTTGTAGTTTTCATCTTAATGGAGCAAATTTATGGATTCCTAGTCATTAAATTTTATTTAAATAATAGTAAGAATTTATCTGTCATTTTTGCAGATGCATTTGTCATTCTAATATGTTGAGTGCAATGTTTTACTTTGAAGATCTGCCATTAGTAAATTATTACATTTGAGTTTTATGTATGAAAAAAAAATATTGGGAGAGCTAACCCTATATGATGTAAATATTTCTTACTTCAAGAAGATTGTTTCATGTGGAGAATACTTGTGATCTAGACACCATAAATTATCATCAAGCATCCATTATACCAATCTGATTTATTTACCAAATGGCACTGAGACAATGTATGAGAGTATTAATAAGTTGAGTCAAGTCTTCTTGTGTCGAGTACTTGAAGTTTAAGTTTTGACTTGTGAAAAAAAATAGGCTTAATTATATTTTTACTTCTCATATTTTAACTTGTGCTCTTTTAATACATTTAGTTTTAATTGATTATATTTAGCTTTCATGGTTTCTCAATTGTTCAAATTAAATCTCATCTACAAAATTTCATCTAATAATTAACAAAAAAATATAAGTGTGATCAATCATTGATTTGTATAAATTCGCAAAGAAAATATATAAAACAATTAAATAAAAATAAAAAAATAAAAATGGTTTTACTACATTTTAAACATTTTATTTAAATTTATTTATTTATTATTAATACAAATCAATGATATGTTAGATCCTTATTACATTTTTGTTAATTATTAGATGAGTTTTTGAGGCGAGAAATTTAATTTGAACAACTGAAAAATTAGGAGAATTAAATGCGAGCAATTAAAACTAAGATGACCAAAATCACTCATACGCCATAAAGTATGGAAACTAAAAGTACAATTAAGTTAAAAAATTGTTCAAGTTTGACTCATTTATTTATATTAGTCAAATTCAAAGTTTGAGTTTGGTTTATTTTAAAAATATATGAAATTTGGGTCAAACTCATTTAGTTTATTAATGACTTGATTAATTTTTTTTATTGAATTTCTCTTTGAAAATTTTTTATTTATTAATTTAGTATTTCATACATACTTTTGTTCTGGGGCACCACTAAACCCACCTTGACCTAATACGACTTAACAAAGCAAATATGTTGACTCAAAAATTATCAAGCACAACCATCCCCTACCCAATCTTAGCCCAATGTCCCTCACCATTTGAGAAAAATAATATCAAATCATTCAATAATTAGATTGATTAATTTCATATTCAATGTTAGGTGATGTTAAAGCAAAAGTTTGACATATAGTGTTAATATATATATATATATATATAAAGAGAGAGAAAGAGATTTTGAATGGTCATGGTCAAAACACACAAATCATCAAATCATGAAGGTTTTTTAAAAGTTACGACTTTTTAAGTGGTTGCGTGACATTAATCTTGATCATCCTATGTATGATTGTATGACCTAAATTTACCTTTTTCACTCTCATATAAAAATGACCCTCACTAGATATGTCTCCTATATACATATTAACGTATCAAGTAATTGGAGTGTTTGTATGAGAGAGCAAGATTAGTAAATCTAGACCATATAATGATACATAAATCATTAAGATTAAAAGTTATTTAGCGCATGTTTGGATTAATGTTTTTTACGAGTGTTTAGCATAAAATCCATGTCTATCAGCAGAAGCAACCTTTTATCGCTTCGACTATACACATGTCAAATGACATTCAATGCCATTCCAAATAGGCTATTAATAATCACATGACTACTTAAGAAAGTTATATGACTTTTATCATTTAATCTTAACCTTTCATGATATGATCCCATGACCATGAGTCAATCTTCTGACTCTCTCATGATAAAAGTCCTTTCCCTTGATATGAGAAAAGATCAAATTATACAGGTATAATTTACCCTCACTATTACACCACCAATAACTCTACATAAAATGTAAATTTTATTGATTCAACTGTTGAATTATAACTACATATTACTTTGATGGTTTGTGTCTAAGTTTGTCAAATTGAACAACAATAAGGAGATAATCAAATGATTCATATTTTTATATTTTAAAAATATATATTACATCGATTTTGATGTACATAAATGTTGTATCAAATAATTTTGAATTAATATTTTTGCATATATGATCCATGTGAAAGAACCTTTAAATTTAATTGTGAATTTTGAGATAAAATTATTAAATAATTACACCAATATAATTTGTGAACCATTTATATTAGGCTTAAAAATTTTAAATCCAACTCATTTAAATAATTAAGTCAAATTTTAAGTTTTATTTATTTATTTAAATAAATAAACTAGTTAATTAAAGATTTAATAAGTCAAACTTAAATAATTCATTGACATTCTTAATTTTTTATCAATCACATCTAAATACATTTTCTAGTCAAAATTGCCTTGACCAAGCATAAAACGTGATGCCAGTCAACTCTTCATTCACACTTCCAGAGTTTCAATTATATCCTCTCTTTTTTGTTGTGGTGGCACTAAAATTAAAATTTATGACATTATACATACTACCCAAATCCCTCACTACTAAGCCAATTCTAGTAGATTTTAGTTTTATTTATATCCTCTGTAACATAAAATGAAAATTAATACATATTCACATTAAGTAGTCTAAAATCATGTTAAAATACAAATTAACGTAATTTTAAATATACACATATTTAGTCTCACTTTCAGAAATTAATTATAAGTCTAAAATTGATTTCAAGTTAAAATAATTTTAATAACTTTTACATTAGATCAAAAGTTTTAACATAAATCATTATTCTTCAAAATTAATTTGAATCAAAATCAATTTTACAAACACTCAATCAAAGGTGCTAGAATATTCACAGCTACTGCTCCTGGTACTACTTAGTTCCGATTGTTCCGCC
This sequence comes from Spatholobus suberectus, assembly GCA_004329165.1. NCBI lineage: Eukaryota > Viridiplantae > Streptophyta > Magnoliopsida > Fabales > Fabaceae > Spatholobus > Spatholobus suberectus. The sequence continues at coordinate 65,612,855 of CM014734.1, read as the reverse complement.
TTACCCTCGATCTAGCATGTTATAGCGCCCCCTCTATGTAATAGGGGAAAAATATCGAACAGAAAGGATTTTGACATGTCCTTTTTCTTTGGTGCACTGATCCACTTTAAAATTCCACCTTTAATAGCTGGATTGTTGATTTTATCAATAGGGGACAAAACTAGTGATATTTTGCCGTTAAGCCTCAATTATATTATTTCTTAATACTCATGGTAATGGAAAAACGTTATTATACAAAATGGCTTGAACGCTAACATAATAGGGGAAGAACTCATGACCAACCTTGTCAATTTCTTTTGCTCTAAACAGAATCACAAGACAACGAGCAAAGCTCCAAACTGAGACATCCTCTCAACAAAAAGCGACTTCTTATTATCTTTACCTATCAAACTTGGGAGTAGTAATAACTGAAATAACAAGAGACTGTTAAGATAGTATAGAGTCTGATACTTCTTAACTCATTTAGCTTCTTCACAGGTCCTCTGGGCCGTTAATTTCCTGCATATGACATTTCAATCTTTAGGCCTAGAAATTAGAATAACAACCTCACGCAGACAAATAAAATCCATATATAGTTAATACCTTGTTCGCAATGACAGTACCGTCGGGAACTTCCAACTTCACACCAGTCTTTGCTACGATACTGACTTTACCCTGTTAAGGCACCAGAAACAACAGACATCAGAAAGTCAAATAATATGATTTTTTAAAACGCTTTCCCATTTGTGGATGCAGTTTTAAAAAGATAAAGCAAAAGAGGTTACTGTTAGTTAGAATATAAACACGAGAACCTCGGCAAAATAATTTTGGCCTGGGTCAGTTTGGACAAATTTAGCTCCTTATAGTTGTCCTTCATTTGGGTTTTGGTCCCTATAATTTTTTTTTTCTTGAATATAATATAGTTTCATACCATCATGTTTTTATCTCAACAAGTTAGACTATAAGCATGAAAAAGAGGATCAGGAATTCAGATCATTTTCTTTATAGGGACTAAAACACAAATAATTGAAAAATACAGGGTTTAGTAACCAAAACAACGAAAATCATAGGTACTAAAACTCAAAATGTTATAGAGACCAAAACCAACACCCAAAAACAGTGGAAACTATAGGGAGGACTAATCCTTGTCCCGAAGCTTAGTCACACTTAAAGCTCCTTACCTCTGCCCAAAGATGTATTTTGTGGAAATAGAACCCAAGTCCTACCTCACAAACTCTACATGTGTTGCCAATTGAGATACACCCATTGGGTACTAAAATTAACTTTTTAAACCATATAATAATTATCTTATTTTCTTGGTGATATTCCAAAACATTAGAGAATTTCTAGACTTAAAACAAAGAATTTTTAAATAACATTCCAATTGTATGCGGTTTCAAGATTTTGAATTCGTGCAATTGAACATTAGGAAAACAATTTTGAGCTTGCGTAATAATAAAATAAACAAAATTTAGATGCAGTTCTTTAGGTGTTGTTCTTCAATCAAAATTGGAGTTTCACTTCAGTAATTTGTATAATAAATGTTTACATTAAAGGGAACCTATAGGTTCCCAAGATAAAACTCCTTTGAATGGAAAACAATACCAAAAAGCACATAAGGTACTGTATTTAAGTTTTGTCCTAATAAAATACGACTTTAACATTAATCATAGCAAGGGGAACTTTTACTAAGGTTTCTTGCATTAATCATAGTGGTAACAGTAAGCAATTATCTCATCCATAAAGTAACCAAATTATATTGCGGAAATTTAAGATAATAATTTTAGAAATATTCAGTTCTAAAACTCTAAGTTTGATATTTGAATTATTAACGTCAGTCTCACACTTAGAATGAAACACAATGTTAAAGATATGAAACTAAGGATTAAATCCAATACCTTGAGGATAACACCAGCTCCAAACCATACATTGCCAGCCACTTTTAGACTGTCAAGCTCAACAATACTAGGAATTGACTTGAAGCGGTCCAAGAAGTTGCTAACCTGTGAAGGAGACAAAGAAAATTAGTATTATGGTTACCCTCTAACACAAAGTAATAATTAATATAGATCTTAACCTTCTTAAATTCTGGCCCCAGTTCAATAGAAGGGTTTTCAGGATTTGCCCTAGCTTTGTTCCGAGTGACAAATCCATCTTCCAAAGTGTAGAGGTCAGACTGAATGACAAGACAACTAATTATGTCAAATAAAACACTCAAATTTCCAAGCAAGATTGCATGCCTTGTATCAGAAAAGTTTATACCTGGACAAGAAGCAAATCTGAAGTTGCCTTCACTGGAAGGAATCGTGATCGAGGAACATTAATCCCAATAGCCTTGTCAAAGAACTGTTAAAAATGATGTGAAAATGTTAGCACCAGAAGAAAGTTACAGTAAAAGAACACTTCATTAATATGTTAATAAACATTGAGTACCCTTATTGCTGCACCAGCTGCAGTTTCCAGCTGAAGAACTTTTACTCCGTCAACTTCCTACAAATCCACAAATTTTGTCAGCAATTTCCCAACCAAATATCAGTTGTCAAACAACTAGCCTACAATAGAGCATCCTGCAGAAGGAAAAATATGCTATCACTTGAAAAATAACCAACTTGAACCTTTGGATTGGGAATAATCTCCATCTTAAGAGCATCAGCTTCAACAAGCCTTTTAACTGCTTTTAAGTTCACCCACCTGTAGATTATTGTCAAACACTTACATATGAGTATATAATCTAAAACAATAAGGGCACTAACCAGCAAAACTTACAAATTATTTGTGTTGAAAATTTTGAACTTCTCTATTGACTTGAATGCATTGACCTGCATTAAAGACAGCATTACATTTGAATGGAATAACTGGCAAATCTCTTCTCTAGTCTCCACCAAAGTTAAGGCTTAACATCATTATTTACAACATGTTCCAGCTACCATAAATTGAGTCAAAAGAATTGCAAAAGCATGTATTGTTGCTTACCTTTATAAACATTATATCATCAATGTGAATATTGGATAAATTTTGATAAAATAAATGTTAACAGTTCATAATTACAGTTCTCAGCTTCATATCATCAACAGTTATCAACTGCTTGTAAAGTAAAAGATGTCATGCAATTGCATTGAGACATGAACTCCTTATATCTTTCAATTTACTGGACTTTCCTTAACATGAGTTACCAAAGTAACAGCTGCCAATGTATATTGCCATAAAATAACTTATGTATCATTTTAGCCTTCAAACACTTTCCAGGAAGGAAATCTTGTGAGACTTCAATGAAGATGCCAAAAAGAATCATGATTTATTTTATTCACTTTCTTATTTAAAAAAGTGCACCATAGATGTGTCATCTCCAGTCAAACAATTAACACATTAGCATCAATTCAGCTTAGCAATCCTTGATTAGACCACAAAATAATTAAATCAAACAAGCCATCCCATCTCAGTGAATGTATTAATGCTTAATCACTACCTTATTCTTCATAGCATTATATTTATATAAAATAACTAAATAATTTATTTCAAAACAATTGCCTACGGTGGAAAGAGGGAGATGATCTAACAATAAGAGACAGATTTAGTGGCTTACATGTTCATCTGGGACTTGTGCAATTTCCAGGAGCTGCATTAAAGAATCAAAGATAAATTTCACTCAATAGCAACAGTTCTTGAGATTTCAATTGATTTTGATTTTCTTATTTCTTTCAAGGGGCAGAAACCAAAGAGAGAGAGAGCAGGATAATTGTTAAACTAAAGAAAGAATATATTACACAGAAGCAAGTTTAATGAGAGAGAGACTTGGAAATTTTTCTATAACTAGAGTCTGAATTAATCAGATAAAACCTTGGTTGTAAAGAAATGAAATCAGCAAAATTACATGCCTGAACCCTTCCTTCGTAAGAAATCAAAGTGCCACCTTTTACATCAGCCAATGTTTTAGGGGTTACCTGCATAATAAACAGAAAAAATAAATAAAAAAATTGAAGATGTGAAGACTGAAAATAAAAGTTACATGATAATAACCATCTTTCCTTACCTCCATGCAGTATTCATTCTTGTTCTGGATCAAATGATTTAAGATTTCTACGTCAATGAGTCAAGTACTTGATAAGTGCCAATCATGTCTATCTTTTTGGCATCTAATTGTGTATTTATTACCCTCTTTCACGAACTTAAAGCTTTGTTTAAACCCCAACTTTAGTTGATTTTAAGTAAGTAGCAATTAGAAATAGAATTATATATTTTAGGCATTTTAATTGTCAGTTGATGATTTTTTGCAGGAAATGAAGATAGAAGACTGAAGCAAAAAAGGAGAAATCTGGCTGCCCAAAATCGCTGAGCAAGCAATTCACTCGCTCAATGAAATCCACTACAAAGAGCAGTCAAGGCTCTTGCTCAGCGAGACATATCTTCGCTGAGCGAGACTCATTCTAGAGACCACAAAATACAGACTCTCGCTTAGCGAGTCTTGTGCTCGCTTAGCGAGAAGAGCCCCACCTCACTTAATGAATGAGCGACAAAAAGAGTAAAGGAGGGGACTTTTGGGACACAATTCATTCTGCTATTTTCGTGCGAGGGTTCAAACAGTGTTGGGAAGCACCTCCTTGAAGCCTCAAACCAAGATCTCCATTTCTTCATCTTTTTGTTTGGTTCACCCACCCATGAGTGGCTAATCTTCTCCCAGTTGGGTTTGATATAACTAATCTACTCTCATGTATACATTCTAAGTTATTTATTGAAAGTTTATATTTTATTCATTGTCTCTACTTCCATACTTAATGCTTGTTATGGTCTGATCTTCCATGACTTGTTTGTATTGTTTTGATTGATGTTGAAAAACTCCTTCTTTGCATAGAACTGAAGAGAGCACTTAATAAATCTTGTCTCTAGGAATGGAACATGATTTATTAACCATCTCTCAACCTTTTTTCTTAAAGCAAGTTGTTTGGGTAAGCTAATCAAGGGATTGATGGTTTAACCAGATAACTTAGGTTCACTCAACTAAGGAATTAGAGTTTGGATATACTTGTGGGTTAATAGTAATGAATAAGATATAAACTCAATAGGTAACCATTATGTTGCATGAGAGGATGATTACTATAATCAAACCCCAATGCTTTCGCTTATTGTCATCTTGCTTAATATTCACATCCTACGTGTTCATATAAAATCCTACTTGAATGCTTCGTTTATTTGAGTGAAAAACCTAGTATTACGCAAGTCCTTTGAGATATGATACTCTATTCATCACTGTTTACTTGCGTGAATTGATACACTTGCCAATGGGCTAACAGTACTCTAATGGCACTAAAGATATACTATTTATGTATAAAAATAATAAGCAATGCAGCCAAAAATAATTAAAAAAACAAAAGAGAAAGAACCAATGAAACTTAAATAAGGATACTCAAGTCAACTATAGCTCCCAAGTTATCCGAATTGGCAACAAACACATACTCTTTACCCTGTAAGAAAAAGGAAAATAAAAAATATAGTGATGATAATGATTATGATAAATAAATACATAATAAATACACTCCAACTAGAAACAAGTTGAGCTCTAGGATCAACCTGTGACAATAGTGCATCAAGTTTGCCACTGTTCAATAATGATGGGAAGACATCGCCATGGCCAGGAGGGTACCTATGCATAGGAATTAGCCAAACTTAGAACTCCATTAGCAGATAAGCTCAATTTTAGTTTCCTATCTTGAACACTTTCCATTTTAAAACAACCGTAAAGCATAGGTACCACTTCCAACATAATCAAATATGATATTACTTGGGTCTAAGACATACTAACATGATTACTTTTAAATGACATACAGCACTATTAAACTATGTGACTAATTGTATCCTACTATATGTAATCAGGGTTTACCGTAGCAAACCTCAAACTCATGCCAAGCATGAAAATTCTGGCCCAAAAAGTTTAAGGAATGCCAAAAACAGCCTTTAAAAAGTACCAATATTCCTCCAAACAAGAAAAGTCAATTACATCCAGACCAATTATCTTCAAGATGGCTGATATGTGGGTTTAAGTGCTGGATACAAGTGATGCATACCAGAAACAATAAACGCAGTTGGATGAACCTCAAAAGGTTCATAATTGCTAATGAGGGGAGTTAAGTGCCAATAATGCATTAATTATCCAAAAGGTAGAGGAATAAAGAAGATCTGACCATATTTCTACATATTTATTGTTGAGATGAAGCTTAGATGACTCCATAGAATTTAGCCAACAAGATAAAAATTCATAGGAGATATACAAGTTACTTAAAAAAGCTGAGTTATGGGCATAAACCTTTGAATACATAGTTTTCAATAAATAATATTAAACTATTAAACCTTTTTCTTCTTCTTAGTACCAAAGAAATATGAAACATATCCTAAGGTTTCTGCTATCAGCTATGCCTCTTTTCAGAAAGTAAAGTTTTATTATAGTTTGTTATTTTCATAATAAATCAACTCATTTGATACTTGGAGACAAGAATCACATGGGTGGGGGGCACAAAACTTAAGCAAGCAATCCATCAAAATATGAACAGTGAACAATCCTGTGTTAAGCCACATATTTGAAAAAAGAATATAGTTGCAGTGGGAACCAGAGCACTGAGCAAACATTCAGTACAAATCCGTAAATAGGACACATGATTGGTCAATAGATATGGAAAAAAATTCAGCATCGAAGAAATTTGCATGTCAACAATGACACTCTAATGCATACAGATCAAGCACTCTAAAGTATGTTAGGCACTCTACAAATAGAATTCATTTGCTTGAATATTTTTATAGCTTAGGTTTACATCTAAATTATCCATGTAGGCATGTACTATTTTATCAGTGCTAATTCAAAAAAGATAGAAGAAAGGCATAAATCTAGTGAAAATTGTGAAATCAGTGCAATAATATAGTCGAGTATAAAAATACAAAGATGAAGCCATACCATCCGTCCTTGCCTGTGTGCCCTTTGGAAGGCAATGGCAAAAAGTCCTCAACAACCAATCGAGGATACTGGCTCTGCAAAAATTAGTATAGTGCAACAAAATATCAAAACAAAAAATTAAATATTGAAGTCCAAAAAATCCATAATATAGTAGAACAAGAAATCAGAGATACAAACCTGGTTAAAAGTATGAATCTCAATATTTGAGTTTTTGTATTTTTCAATAATCTACAAACAGTGAAATTGTTAGTTTGCATGCAAATTCAGATTATAATTCTACTCAGCAGAGGGGATAAAAAATAAAGTACAAGTACCTTTTGAGTGTCATCGTGAGTGTTGAATGAATTCATCAAAAGCAAAGGAACATTGCTTCCATATTTGGAATTGAGATTCTACAACGATTTAGGTTATCAGCGGAAAGTCCATATGAGCGGGGGAAACATAAAAACCAAGCAGAAGAAGGACTCGAGAATAACCTCAATTTGGATGACAATTAAATCTAGAAATGTCAACCCATCACGAACTTCAATGACAGATCTGCATTTCATGTACATGCCAATTAAGACTTAAATACAGATACAGCTCGCCACAAATAGTGATTTAAGAAAATAATCCTTCAGGAAATTTTTATCCCGGCACAGGCCGTCAAATTACTTTTCAATAAGTTGAAAAGCAGTTTATATTTTTTTTTCTTCATTTGTAAAAGAAGGCACACAGATTTGCTTTCAAACAAAATGCCATACACGGTACACACACCTACATCTACATGCATTGACCGTATATATCTTTACGATCATAATCCATATCGAAACACTAAAGATTAACAATCAATAAAAATCATGTATACGATCTCAATCCTAAATCTCGATTTAAATTTCCTCCTATCTAAAACAAAGAATAATATGTCCAATTAGGCATAGGCATAGGCATACTTAGGACCAGTGCAACCCATAGTTGTTCCCAAGCCTCCATTTAGCTTCAACACCACAAGCTTATCCAATAGATTCTTTACCTCGGCAGAACCTGCACCAATTTCGTTTCACGTAACAACACTGAACTCTATTTAAAGCATCAAATCGACGAAAGCAAACAGAACGCGATGATTCGTTACCATCAGGAGTTGGCGCCAAAGTGTCGTAAGGCACAACCACTTCGTCAGTAGGCGTCTGGATCTTGCTCCATTCCACATGCTGCGCTTCGCCACTGCAACACATTCAAAAACAAGATTCGCTGAGATCAACAATAAGCACTAACGTAGAAGAGGTTCCGTCTCGGTGATTCACCTGAGATAGCGACCGACGAGGTTGATGAATCCGTTCTTCTCGTTCTCACTGCACGGAATAATAACACAAATCAGATTCCGATTCGCAAAATCCTGTCGCGGATTTGCGCAAAAAGGGAAACGAACATGGAAGAGAACGAAGGAAAACGAGACTGAAGAATTAAAATCAAGAGAATGTGAGACCTGATTTCGGTCAATCCCGCAATGGCGGATTTGAGAGAGGAGAGCTTCTCGGCAGCGGTGGCCATTGCGGTGGAAGCTTCGAGAGAAGAGAAAGGACGCGAGGCTTACGTGTGCAGAGAAGAGAGCGACGATGGAGAGAGAGTGTGTGTGAAGGGGGTGGGGATAACAGAATAAAAGAGAGGGTGTGGTGGGGCCTGCAGAAATTGACACGAGAACAAAACGCCAGTGTATATGTAGTTAGTTCTGGACAGAATATGCTTGCATTGCACCCAAAATATGTAGATATCAGGGGACCCTGCTCTGATCCGATGCCTCTCGTCCAATCGGAGAAAAGACTCGCGCGTCTTTCACGCAACCTGTGTGTCTAAGGTAAGAAAATTGGTGCTGTGAGCCGTTGGTTTATATTTTTATTTTTTATTTCTAAGTTTGATTCTCGGCTGAGTTATCATCAGTGCTAGACAGGACATTTTAATTAGCTTGATGACTTTAATCAGTGTTGGAGATTGGAGAAGATATTTTAATAAGTTTAGTAATTTCATTAGCGTATAAGTTTGTTTAATTTATCTCTATAATTTATAACAATTATAACGGGAATATGCTATTTTAATTTCTAATATTTTTTATTGATACCATAGAGTTAATTACATATTTTTATTTTTTATTTAACCTCTATTCTCTCTTTTTCTTTTTTCTTTTATTTTTATTTTTAAAAAATATAAAGAGGTACAAAGTGTCAAAGTGTCTCTCTTTCTCCTAATTAAAATAAAAAGCTTGATAAATAAAGAAATCTTATTATTCTATGCTATTTTTGTTTTATATTTATTGATGTTTAAGATTAATGCATATAAATTAAAAAATATTCAGTGAATATAAAATATTATTATATTTAAATTAAATTATCTCTATTTAATTTCTCATTACTTCTGATGAATTACTATTATAATAATTATTAAATAGAGATATAAGTGAAAAATAATTAATGATACTTTGAATTTGTAACATATCAATAATTTTTTTAAAAAGGAAAAAAGTTAAAACATTAAAAATAAGAAATGGAAATAGTGATATTTTCATATGTTATTTAAAATATCATTTTTAAATTTTACTTAAAATAACAGTTGAGTTTATAGTTTATAGTTTATAACTTGTTAGCATTTTTATCTTTAATATTTTAATAAAATTCCTTCTTTATTGTCCTATTTAATATTGCACCATTTATTTTAATGAAAATTCTTCTTTAATATCACATTATTTGTTTTAATTAACACACTGCTTATTTTAAAGTTTTAAGAAAATATTTGATCTTTAAATAAGAATTATAAGTGTTTTATAGAAAATTATAAAAATTCAAAATTAATTAAGATATTAAAACTATAATTACCTAAAAATATTCTTTTATTTGTAAAATAAAAAGGGTATACACACACACACACCCCATTTTAACAATTAATTTTATCACTTTTAATATAATAAATTAGTTTAATAACTCATAAAATATATAAATACATATTTTTATATCTTTTTAATAACTAATTTTATCACCTTTAATATAATAAATTAGTTTAATAAATTTTAACTAAAAATGTATTTATTTATTTTTTTACTTTAAACTAAGTTTAAAGGTTTTAGTAGAGATACCTATATTATTTTAGGTGTGGGCTTCTTTTCTTGAGTGCTGAATTCATGGGTTTGGAATTCAGATGATTTTTGACTAAAACAAATGAATTTAGACGCTTCTTACCCAAAGAAGAAGCAGCAGCAGCTTTGATGCTTCATCGACCAAAAAAAAAAAGGAGAAGCTTCGATTGACAAAAAACTATTTATTAGTTCGTCATATAAAAAAAAAAAAAATTAGAAGCTTTCTGTTTCAAATTAGATCTGAGGTCCAATTAATAGAAAGGTTTATTTGCATTTCTTAGCTCAAGAATTCGCCAAAGTCAATGTTCAAGAGCAGAATCCTTAGGATACAATTGTGAACAATTGATCATGTTACTTGGTTCGGAGTAAAATTACCATGTTATTATACTGAGTCAAAACAATATTGTCCTTGAAATACCTTAAATCCTGTATCGAGAAATTAAACTCTTCTTAGACTTTTGTGAATACAATTAATGTTACTGTACTAGATAAATATTTATTATATATCGTCACTCTGGTAAAATCGTTATTAACTTAAGTGTCTGAGTGTCTTTTACATGTACTCACTCCTTGTTTATGATGTCGTAACCTTGTCGAAATATTTTATCACTGTTTAGAGATCTCAAACTTTGATTCACGTGAAAGCTTATATCAATTAAATTCAAGTAGAGTCTGGTCAAAATCAACAATTCCATCTCGAACACGTGACTTCCAATTCCAAATTCCTTTTTTTTTTTTTGGATATAGGAGTTTTTCTGATGAAAATATTAGAAACGAGAATCAAGCTAATTCTGACACTAATAGAAGAGAGTCGCGAATCAACCATGTTATGTATATAAGTATTTTCAATTTTCAAATCTTGGTTATCTTTATGTTAACTTTGTTCTTCTCCTGTAACAAATAAGATATTAACTTCTTTCAAGATATAATTAGATGTAAAAGTAAACTAAAATAATGATATATTTACATACTCATAAATTTTAAAGATTCAATCTAAAGTTACGTAATTGGAGGATTTGAACTGCTTCCCTTGCACTAACACTTGCTTCATTTACCGGTTTTATGTCACTGTGGACATATACTTTTATTTTTCTTATCATAATATAAGTCTCTGTGAGTGGAAAGGGAACAAAAGAGCAGGGGGAATGGGGAATAGAATAATATCACAAGCTTTGCTTGCAAAATCCTAGAGAATGCAAGGTGGGTAAATGTTGAAGAAAATATTAAGGTGTAAAATTATTAAACTATTAATTAGCATAAAAATTACAAAGTATTGCGTCATACATTATTTAAAGTAATTTTTAGGCTAAATTGTATTTTTTGTTTCCGTATTTTTTTTAGAGACATTTAGGCTTTTTATTTTAAAAATCAGCAATTTTGGTCCTTTCCATCAAATCTCTTACATTGACTATTAATAATTTAATATTGATTTTGACGTATCAATACTTAAATAACATGTTAAAGTTAGAATCAACATTAGAGTCAACATTAACACATCAGAATCAACGTTAAACCACAATCAATGCAAGAAATTTGACAGAGGGATCAAAATTGCACTATTTTTAAAAATAGGAGAACTAAATGTCTCTAAAAAAATAGAGAGACTAAAATTGCAAATTTTTTAAAATAAGAGGACTAAGTGTCTCTAAAAAAAATAGGGAAACCAAAATTGCGGATTAAGAAAAATAGGGAGACCAAAAATATAATTTAGCCTAATTTTTATAAAAGGCATGCTTTTTGACATAAAAAAAAATAATGTATTTAGGTAGTGTTTGACTTAATTTTTTTACCTTTAAATTTTTTAATGTTAAATTAAAAATAAAAATTTTAAATTAAAGTTAAAACTGCTTGGTAATTTTACAATCTTTTAACCTTAAAGTTAAAAAATCTTAAATAGTGTATTCTTAGATTTTAAAATTTGAAATAAAGAAGCAAAAATAAGTTGGAGCATTTTAAAACTTTTGTAAAATTGTATTTGATATAGTTTTTTTTCATTTTAAAGTAATTAAAAGAAAATTCAAAATAAATTTGATCAAACAGGACCCTAATATACTTCAAAATCTTAAGCTTGATATCGTAACAATTAGCGAGTCAAAATTCATAATAATTCCATAAAAAAATACATATAATTTTGTCCTTGAGATTTAAAATAAAAAATAAAACTTTACGCTTCTTAAAATGCGGTATAAAATTAACAATATGATATACACACACATTAGACATAAGTGGGTTTAATGATGAAAAAAAAACAAGGAATTTAGAGATAAAAAAGTATAAGAAATAAGTTGAGAAAGTATAGAATTATAATGAGGAGATAAAGAGTCATTTTCATTTACTTATTTATATACTACGTTTTGTGGTACAATTTTGAATTATTTAAAATTTTGGCATAAAGATTAACTTTTTCCTATACAATCCTTATTATCTGAATGTATTTAACAAATGAGCAAATTTTTTCTTCAAAAAAAAAAAAAAAAACAATCTAAACCAAACATTTTTCATTAACCATTTTATTTTGTCACCTCGACATAAAGGTCAATGTATGAACTTTTAGCTCATGGATTTAGAATAAATAATAATGTTACCTAACTTGAATTGGAATCCTAGTCATGTCAATTTCATCTGTATTCTCTTTAGTCCTTTACACTGTTTGGGATAATTTAAAATTGTATTTTCACTTTTGTGGAATTAGAAACGCATAAAGTCCTAGAAGGACACCAAAGAGAGTGGATGGTCTTGCAACTTGTGCTTCTTATTCAAAAATCAAAATCAACGATACAAATGTTTGGCAAATGGTTATTGGTCATAAAAGATATGAGTTGGATATGTTTTTTCGTTCAGTCCATGTATGGATTATCTTTTTCATGGTGCTAACTTTATCTTTTACCTCTTTCTCTCTCTTTTTTATTCTTTTTCATGTGTAGATAAATCTTGCACTTTTTTCATTTTAGGGTGGTACTAGTACAACATTTTCTAACGCGTTCACATGCTAATGATCCGGGGTTTGAGAAATAGACGTGTATAGTTGCACCATCGTGAGTTATTGGTTGAGCCATTGATAAACACAGGTATTGAGAGCTAGTCTTAAAGGCCCAAGATAAAGTTGATGTACCGGATACCTTATTACCGGGGGATGCTAACCCTGTTCCTTTTCACACCTTTTATTTTTACAAAAATAGAGCTAATTATTATTTTATTCTCACTCTCTTTTACTTTTTCTTTCTCTCTTTTTCTCATCCTCAATTTATCAATGCAATAGAAACGTCTGTTGTGTACAATACATAATGAAAACGTGTTTTTGATATGTAACTTCAATACAAAACAGAATGTGTTAATTTTTTGAAAAAAATAATTAAAATATTAACTATGATATAATTTATACTTTTTAATATTAATAGTATTAATTATGATATAGATTAATATTTTTAATTAAAATTAAATTAATTACAATATAATTTACATTTTTTAATAGTAATCGAATTAATTATGATATAATTCTTTTAATTGAAATTGAATTAATTACAATAAGTAATTGTTTTTAATAGTAATCGAAATAATTATGATCTAAATTTTTCTTTTTAATTATAATTAAATTAATTATGATATAATTTAAAAAATATATACGATACAAGTTACTATTTATAATAATAATTGAATTAATTATGATGTAATTTATCTTTTTTAATATTAATTGTATTAATTATAATATAGATTACCATTTTTAATTGAAATCAAATTAATTACAATACAATTTACCCTTTTTAATAATAATTAAATTAATTATGATACAATTTAAAAAATATACGATACAAGTTACCATTTTTAATAATAATTGAATTAATTATAATGTAAATTTTCCTTTTTAATTGTAATCAAATTAATTATGATATAATTTTAAAAAATACACGATACAATTACCATTTTTAATAATAATCAAATTAATTCTATTACTATTAAAAATGGATAGTTGTATCGTATATTTTTTTAAAATTGTATCATAATTAATTTGATTACTATTAAAAAGGAAAATTTGCATCATAATTAATTCGATTATTATTAAAAATGATAACTTATATCGTGTGTTTTTTAAAATTGTATCATAATTAATTTGATTACTATTAAAAAGGAAAATTTGCATCATAATTAATTCAATTATTATTAAAAATGATAACTTATATCGTGTGTTTTTTAAAATTGTATCATAATTAATTTGATTACCATTAAAAAGGGTAAATTGTATCGTAATTAATTTGATTTCAATTAAAAATGATAATCTGGATCATAATTTATATGATTAATATTAAAAAGGATAAATTATATCATAATTAATATTTTAATTAATTTTTTAAAAAAAAATTAACATAACGAAAACGCATTTTCATTGTGTATCAAATGGAAAAACGTTTTCGTTGTGTTAAGGGGTGCACCCTCTATGCATAATAGAAACACATTTCCATTGTACAAAATACACAATGAAAACTTGTTTTCGTTATAAATGGAGGGTGTACTCCCTTAACACAGCAGAAACTTATTTTTGTTGTGTATTTTATATAATGAAAACGCATTTCTGTCAAAGATATTTTAAAATATATATATCTTTGATAGAGAAGAGAAAGTGTATAAAAGTGAAAATATGATTGAATTGATAATGAGAAAAGTTGAATACAATGGGTTTACACAAGGCCTTTATATAGGCAATAAAAGTAACTCTCTACTAATAACTTTCTAGCAATCTTATCTCTAATAGCCCCCCGCAAGCTGGAATGTGTTCACAACACTTCAAGCTTGGGATGAGTCGTACAGGAAGCAAAACAAAATGAAATACAATGAAACAAACTGGAAATACATCGGCTAAAAAAAAACATGAACAAAGCTTAACCATTATACAAGGTAGAAGCTGAAATCATCAAAGCTATAAGGTAAAAGCTTAACCACCAAGCAAAAACTATACCTCAAAGTTTAACCACTTGGCAAAAGCACAAATCAATGAGAATGCTTGACCACCATAAGGCAGAAGCAAAATATCTCAATGCTTAACTATCAAGAGCAGAAGCCAAAACATAATGCTTAACCACTCAAGACAGAAGCAAAACAAGGTTTTAATGCTTAACCATCCATGGCAGAAGCCAACACTAATGCTTAACCACCATGGACAGAAGCTGACATCAAAACAAAACTTAACTGCCTAAAAACAGGCAGAAGCTAACAATCAACCCAAAAGAGGCTAAACAACAATGAAATCATCAAAGAGGCAAACCATCGAACAATTAGTGTGCATAAGAAATAGCAACCAATCACAGGACCATTGAGCGGTGAAGAACCCTCTGAACACAAGCTTCATCCACCAAGAACTCAAAATGAACAGAGCCAATAAATCTAGAAGACCAATGCAGTCAAAGCCAGCCAAGCAACAGGATAATAGATCAACAGAAAGTAAATTATAGCGTATAGGAAAATGACACCAAATGACTGGAGCCTATTATAGTCGCGTATCCATGGCTGTATTTGATCTCTCAAGTTCAATCATTTGATCATAATTCACAAATCTAAAGTAGCACAAGAAAAGGTAGAAGACTATACCCAAAGCAATATCAAAAGCAAATCTCTCACATTTTATCAAACACTTTGCGAGCATAGTAGAAACCATAACCCCAACTTATCAAATTTGCAATTCATTGGCAGCAAAACCAAAACAGCTTCAAGAACATCTTCTAATCAAGAAAATATAGCAACTAATTTCTAAAGAGAACTTTCGGTGAACACCTTCCAAACAAATTTCAGCTAACAGCTTCAATAAGAGCCATACTCTAAAGATGTTTTGAAAGCTCCACGCTCACAAGTGCATTATCAGCAATTCAACAGAGAACCCAACAATCCCACACTTTGATCAATGTAATTGTACGCACCATCAAGATTAGGGATGACAAACAAACCCAGACTTATAGGTATCTGTCTGACCCCGCCCTAACTTTGATGGGAAAAAGCTGCTTTGACTAAGGTCGGGGGTAGGGGCAAGTTTTCCCCAAATGCTAAAGTTGGGGACGGGGATGCTGATACCCGCCCTGCCCCCACCCCCGACCTCGTCCCGTAGTAATAAAATTACAAAATTACCCTTATATATAAATAAAACATTCCTAAATAATGGACTGCATGAATTGGAACATTGTTTTTTTTTTTATTATATAACATACTTTTATGTTTTGTTTTCTTAATTATTTGTATGTGTAATTCTTAAGGAATATGTTTTCAAATCTTATTTAAATTTTACAAATCATTCAAGTATAAAATATGTAATTATTATCATTTGTCTTAATTTATTATTTTTTATTATAATTTTACGATATGTTAAACTGAAGGTATAGTAACAAGAAATTATTTTTGTAAGAATCACAATATTTACATACTAAATATTTATCTATTAGCATCATGTTATTCATTTTTTTAACCAAAAAAACAAAAAAAAAAATGATAAAAGAATACTGGAGGCGGGGGCGAGGGCGGGGATGGCAAAACCCACCCCGCCCCGCCTCGTTGTCATGCCTAATCAAGATACCATGATAGGGAAGAAGAATGGGAAAAAATTGAAATAAAGGAATGGGAGAGAGAATTAGATGAAAATAAAATCAAGATCAGAGAGACAAGCTCTTCATGGTAGCAGAATGAAGATAGAACGAAAGAGAAAGAAAAAAGAAATGAAATTTGCACAGTAGATTTTCTTGGGAAAATAAAAGAAAAAAGAAAATGGAGAAGAAAAAAGAAAAAAAATGAAGAAAGCAAGCAAAAAAAATTTCAAGGTGGGTAATATCGCTCTGATACCATGTTAGAATTTATGGTTCAAAGAAGGGAGTTGAGAGAAAGTGTATAAAACTAAAAATATGATTGTATTGATAATGAGAAAAGTTGAATACAATGGGTTTACACAAGGTCTTTATATAGACAACAAAAGTAACTCTCTACTAACAACTTTCTAACCAATTTTATCTCTTATAATAACAAATAATATATGAAGTGAAAAAAGCAAAAATTGGGTGGGAATAGCACCCTTATTACCCTTTCACGTTTGGCATCCTAATATGCTATTTATAGCAAGACAATAGCAACTTGGGTTCGTTTCAGTGTGTAAAACTTGGAACCTATATTAGAATTGACTATCCATGTGATCACATTTTTTTTTATTTTTTTAAGAAAATAATTATTTTTAATAATTTTTTAGATTTTTTAAAATTAAGCTAAAATAAATTTGTATGACTTAAGGCCACACATTAGCTACAATATATGAACGGACATGAACCAGCAAAGCTCGTGATATTGTGAAAAGTATTATTAATCTTGATTAAGTTTATTTCATTTTATTTTCCAAAGGCTTCAACTTCTTATGAACCATTAAAACTCATAATATTTTTAAATGAAAAATTGTTTTAAGTATTTGAGTTATAATTTTATTCAAAATTTCACCTCTTTTCTCATTGTTGAGACGAGGAAATACCTTTTTTTTGGAATTATATTAGGCTTTGTATTACTATATTATCTTTGTAAATACATTAAATATTTAGAAACGGAAGAAGTAACTCTTTAAAATTAGTCTAGAACAGCAAAGGATGTTTTTTAGCTTTTTATATAGTTGGATAACTTACAATTTTAAGGGGTCAAGTGTGTCTTTTGGGGCTGCTTTCAACAACATTTATAATGTTAGTGTACGTAGTAGTGTAATTTGACAATATTAGCTCTAGCATAGTGCGCACTTGGTATCAAAGTATGTACTCATCATGGCATACCATATTGATGTCCAGTACACTAACACTAAAAAACTTGATGTTAAATATGGCACATGAAATTGAGAAAAAAGTTTGTTCGCGAGACACCTAGTGCTAGAGCATAAGAATTACAACGCCACATCTTTTCTTAGGAGTGGATGAAGTGATAAATCTGGACTAAATTACTGTCTAGTCCGAACTATTTGTTGACTTAACCAAAATAAATGTTAAATCAATTGAATTCATTGATTATAATCAAGATTTTAGTGTGACTGAAGTGTACAAGCAATGAGTGGGAAAAGACACTTTGATGCTCAAGTCAGTAATAATCCCACTAGAGTGATGAGATATAATAAATGCATACTTGATACAATGACTGTTAACATTATTTATAGGAGTTAACAATGGGCTAGATCTCTGGATTAAAGGCCCATGGTCTTTTAAAGAGAAATGATATGTTGCTTCGGTGTATCACAAGGTGACTTTACTCCTAGCCATAGTTGACTAAAGTCAATGTTTGAACTTAGGGGATAAACCTTAAACTCGAACTGGGCCTTGGGTATGATTCGTAATAGTTTCCCCTAACTTGGTATGGTTGAGACTCAAGTATGTCGAGTTGTAAATGTAGTGTTCAAATTCTTTATCTTATCTAGAACAAGAATTTTTGGATTCAAGTGTTGTTCTCTTATGCATCTTTTCGAATTCTTCCAATCTTTTTTGAATGATGAATGTGGCATATTTTGATTAGTCAGCTTTATGCAAGTTATGATAAGAGTCATTGAGTTTAGTTACGCCATAATATTCCCTTTTCAATATATGCTTTTACCTTTCTTATTCCTTCCAAATGTTGTTTTTGCCCTAGTAATTTTTCTTTATAAATGACATTTAACCCTTACTACTATTCACCTTTCATCTTCCTATTCCGTAATTTTCTTCTTTTGTAACTTTTGCCAATGATAATCTTTATTTGCCATTTTTTCAATTAAGTCTTTGAGTTTCTTACTTTTAGGTATTTTTCCTTTCTCTCCCTTACTCTTTACTTCCTTTTTTTAATAGTTACTATACTAGGACATTCCTTTTGGAAATATCTATTTCTTGTTATTTCACATAATATCATAGCAATTATATGGCCCCTTCAAAATGGCCATGGTATATGTGTATAAATTTCACCTTTCATGATAACAAATTAACAATATACAATCCATATTATGTAAGTATTTAAAAATAAGCTAGCATATTTTAAACTGTTAATTGTCTCTTGTTCACTTATTAATTTATTTCATTTGTGTTTATATTTTCATAGGCCATTAACAAAGACACTGGTGACATGTAGATAACATTAAAATAGCCATGTCCCATTATCATACAAACATTTTAATAAACAAATCTTTCAGTAAAGGGTGTTATCATATAAAATATCATCCAATCTTTCATTTAACTATAAAATAGTGACTTGAAAAAAAATGAGAGGAAGATGAAAAGAGAGAGAGAGAGAGAGAATTTGAGTGAGAATTACAAATGACAAGGGGCAAAGTTAGTTTCAAAAGGTCATAAAGCCAATGAATGGAGGAAAATGATTGAAATGGCATTAGAAGACCATGACTTTATAGAGGTTAGAAGACCATCTCACATACCTTCGGGCCACATAAGTTTATAGAGGTCGGATTTTTTGGGGGGAGGGGATAAAATAATGGACCTAAGTGGCTAACCCTATGCTTGAACTTAACTATATACAATATAGGGACCTATATATACTACATTGGAAGTTAGTACACACTTTAAATTTACTAAGGCAATAGACAAATGACTCACCTTATTATTAGTGGTGGGGACGACTTATTATCCCAATCTATATGTTAGACTTGAATCATTGCTAGCGGGTTAAGGCTTTTGTAATTAAAATGATACTTTACATTTGGATTTAAATATATTCAATATAAAGAATTAGGAGTAATGGGCATCAATAATTAGTTTTGGATAAATACTTGAATCATTGCCTACTCTCTTTATACGCCAACCATTATTCATAAAACCCATCATTTAGCCCTATACACATTGATAATGAATGGAGCTTCACTTCATTGTCAATTTCTAATAGTTAACAATTATATTTTGTGTTTGTTAATCGATGTTTATCATGTCTTGCAAGCCTAATTATTTGCTTAAATGTGGTACACATCTAAATTAACACATCTAACAATCACTGAGGATAATATTGAGTGATGGAAGAAACTTTTGAAAGAAGCACACAAGTTAGGAAACAAAAAGCCTTTTGGTCAAAGATACTTGCACTAAATTACAATTAATATATTTAACAAAACAAGATAAACTTCATTGGATTAACTTGAATACTTGATCATAATATTTAATAAATAGTGGGACAAATTACAATAACTAATGTCAATTCAAAGATGAGGCAAAAATTTTATGAATACAATCTTGCACATATTTTATTCCAAGTTGTAGTAAAATTTCCTCGTATATAAAAACTTCTTCAAACACCTTAAATGCATAAAAAGCATAGCACCACAAAAGATATTATACATAATTTTGTATAACAACTAGTATACGACAAAATAATTATTACCACAAACGAAGAAGTTTAAAGGATACCAATACCAACGAAGATCCAAATTGGGATAAAGACAAGCCAGGAGAGAAAGAATCTAAAGGCACACTACACTAAACCACATAAGGGACATTGAAGAAAAATAATATTATAGGAGAGATCAAATAGGGAGATTGAACATACCTATATGTAGGGAGATTGAATAGTCGCAAGGAGTAAGACTGCAAGAGAGTGTATGTGTGCTTTAAGCAAAGAAAAAAAAAAAGGGTTTTCCAATATAGAGGATCAGTGTGTGCATTTGATAAGTCTGAGCAAAGAGAGTGACAAGGGTTTGGGGGGAAAAACGTAAAATAAAAACAAAATGTTGAAGTAAGGATGGACAAGATTCAAACATGCGTTATCGTATTAGAATCTAATAAGATCTGCACAAACTACTTTAATAAGTTATCTTATAGAGCTTATAAAAATAAGCTAAAAACATCTCATAGGTCAATTATAAGGTATCTTTCTAAATTCTTCCAAATACTCTCATAATACTTGTACTAGTAAATAAGTCCAAATAAGTTATTCATAAACTCATCTAAACAAGGCATAAAATAGCTTTTCTCTCTTGTTTGGAACAATTGTTGTTGTTGGCTTCAAGGAATGAAAAATACACTTAAAGCCATAAAATATGTACCTAATACTAATGGTTTGTAAAAGTCAATTTTAGAACTTTGGTTTTATTATGACGACTAATAGTGTGAACTTTTTCCTTGTAACTTTACTTTTCAATTGCTTTGTTTTGGTATTATGTAGTTTGATATTCAACTTGATAGTTTAACTAAAGATAAAAATAAGCCAAGTCATTCTCTAAAAAGATATGAAGTAGTGCACATCAAGTTTAGGTGTATTTACTATATAATATCTTTAATTATAAGACTAAATTTAAGTCATTCAAAAATTGGTTTGAATTTAACAAATTTATATATTTAACTTAAACAATAATAATAATATATTATCATATTAAAATTTCATTATCGTATTGAGATTATATATTTATTAATTTATTTAAAGACTCAAATTCATTGACTTACATGTAAATTTAGCTTTACTAACTTATTCAAAAGTAAGTTATTGACTTATTTGTAAAATTTTATTACAAAGTAGACTTCTATGACATTCTAACTATGTCAAGCCTTAAAAGAAGCCTATATCAAATAAATAGATCAAAATCACATCTTATAAAACATCATCTAACTCATACATTTACACTCTTAGTTTTAATTTTGATTTGACTTTAATTGCAATATGTTATACCAATATTTGTCGATGATTAATGTCAAAGATGCTCATTAAAGATCTTATTTTATATTTGAAGTTTTTGTCATGATCATCATTTTTTAGAAAACATTTTACAAGAATATTTTTTGAAAAAAATATATTGTTTCCTTTTTGAATTTAGGAAATACCTTGAGCTAAGATTAGATAAATTTAACTTCACAATGTGTGAACATCATAAACTTCTAAATCTAACGATTGAAATTAATTAAGAAAGAGTAGTTATAAATATAAGAGAATGTGAAAATATAATAGATATCTCAACTTAAACAACATAACTCAAAAATGAATATGAAATTTAAAAAGAAAAATTCAACTATGTATATAATATAATTACAATTTGCTAATGTGACAATTACTTAAAGCCACTCATTCCAATATTTTTTTTCAAATTTAATATGTTATAAATGGAAAAATATATTTGCTTTAATATTTATTAAATTGTGCAAGTCTTTATTTCTCAAGAAAAATACTAAATTTCTATGTTGAAATCCTATTTTTTCTATCGTTGAAAATTTATTTTATTTTTTAGAATATGTGCATGATGATTATGTCCTCAATACTTTACATATTTTCATGGCTTTTTGCTTCAAACCTTAATAAAGGAGTGATATTAAAGCACTCTCTAACATATTCTTTATTATTTGTTAAAATTTATTAAAAACTACAAAATTTTAAGTAGGATTTATTAAATAAGTAAGACTCACAATTTTTTTTATTTTCAATAAATTTTAGTCAATAATAAAGTGTTTTCAAAATAGTGTTTTGTTAGCTTTTCTCAACGTTAACTAGGTATTTTTAGATTTGTTCAATTTGAATTTTATAGTTTGTTTGGTTAGCGAAAAATAAGAGAAGGGAGGGAAGAGAAGAGATATTTTAATTTTAATTTGTTTTATTAAAAAAAATGGAAGAGGGGATAGGAGAAACAAGGGGATCAAAACCTTATCTTATTTTTGTATTCCCTCAAATGTTGATGAGATTTAAAAGGAAGGAAAAATGTCATATAATCTTTGGATTGGACTAATTAAATTATCAAAAAAATATTATTTTAATTCTCATTTCCTTCATTAATATTATAAGAGTAAAGCAATATATTATTTATATTTTTTGCTTTCTTCTTTTTAACCAAATAAGGAAACTCATATTTCTCTATTTTTCTTTAACTAAACAACCTCACTCATTCTTTTCCTCTCCTTTCTTCTCCTTCATTTCCTTCTATTAAAATCTTTGACATTTTCTTTAAATCAAATACATTGTCAATAAGAAGTTTAGATTATTTTGGTTTTAAATGAATGAAAAATTATGGGATATATGGTAAAAAAATCATTTCAAGAAGGCTATAGATTTCATTCATGGCTACAAATGGTGGTAGAAGATTGAGATGGTATTCATATTATTTTACCATTGAGCAACTTCATAAAATTTTGAAGTTATACAATTAGAAAATTTAGAACATTAAAACTTTGGTGTGTTATCATTTTTATTTACTTGTAAAGCTAGATAGTGTTGTCTCTCAAGTTTATTTGTTGCTTTACATGTTTTTGATTATTTGCTATACTATATGATAATTCTTTGGATTAACTATTTTTTCTTATTACTTTTATGAGATTTAAAGTCATTTTTGTTTTCTAATTTTAACTCATTTTGTTCTCAAATAAATGAATTTTAAAATATTAGAATGAAAGGTGTTACCTACTTTATTTTTTGAAATTTAATTAGGATTTCTATTTATTTTCTTATATTTTGATGTTTTCATTTTTAGGGAATAAATAAGGGGAAATGAAACTCTAATGGATCAAGACAGAAGACCAAAAAGAGCAACCCAAAAGAAAAAAATGGAGTCATTTAATTTGTTAAAAAAATGGTACTGAACAGCACAAAAATAAATTTTTCATGATTGATTTAAAAAAAGGTCAAGGGACAACATAAATCATGTGATGAAGGACAAGACAAAAGCTTACTTTTTGTTTCTCAACAAATCACGGGACAACTTTTTGTCTCAAGTACAAAATACTCAAAAAACAAAAAATACCCATTTTTATTTATCATTTAACAACTATATTTTCTCTCTTTTGTATCTCCCACCCAACCATTGTTGTCGCCACCACCATTATGGTCACCATTGCCACCACCATCATTGTCGGCATCCCCACCACCGTCACCACCACAATCGTTACCGTTGTCGTCACCATGCACCACCGTCACAGCCACTATCGTCGCCACTGCCACCACCACTATTGTCGTTACAATTGCCACTACTATTACCACTATAACTGTCATCACTACCGTCACCACCACCCAATATTTTAAAACTCGGACTGGTCATCGACTCGATTAGGGTACTGGGTCAACGGTCGAACTAGAGGGTCACTAATTGAACCATATGACCCCGGTCTCAATTAAAAGAAATTTAAAATATTCATGACATATAAATTTCATACCTATAAAAAATTTAAAATTAAATTTTGATGATGATATGTAGCCCAAAAATAAATAAAAAATCAACAATGGTATTTGATATGAGAATGAAAGAAGGAAGGACTAAACATTACGCATTTAGGTCAAACAAACAAGAGCAAGTGAATGAATATTACACTTTCAGGTCAACACAAGAAATATTTATGTTGTACGCATATGTACATTCAGATTTACGATTTTGGTATTGGATTTACAATTTTGGTGATTATTATCATTTCACATATGAATATTTATTTTTTTATAATTAAAATTCATAGTAAATAAATATTTTTAAATATATAAATTATATTATAAGTTGGGATTTCTATTTTTTTTCAATAATTGTAGTTAAAACGACATTGTTTCACACTTAAAAAAAATCTTTAAACTAGTCCGAGTCAACCCGTTGGTTCACCGGTTCAACTAGCCAGTTCACCGGTTCAACAGCGAAACCCGCTGAGTCAAACCAGTTCATATTAGGTTGATGACATTTCTGATCCAATCACCGGCTCAAACTTGTTGCACCACTGGTTCCCAGTCTAACCGCCACTATCGTCGTATTAAGATAATTAATATGAATTGTATAAAATAATTAATATTAAAAAGGGTATTGTAGTAAATTTTACATTATTTTACTTGTGCTATCCATTGTCCACCAAACAATATACATGATAAAAAAGTTTCTTGTAACTTAAATGTTTGTCTTGTGTTGTTCTCTTTGCACTATAACTTAGAGTGTATCAAACACACTTTAACGGATTAAGAAAGAAGACTAAAAAGAGCAACCCAAAAGGAAAAAATGGAGCCTTCAAGATACTTAGGCCTTTTTCTCTCTAGCATGAGTTATTCAACTCACATATAAAAAGGTAGAAAAACAAAGGATTAGTCATCTTTTCTCTTCTTATAAATTTTGTAGTTGTTGCCTAGGGTTCCACTGCAAGATTAAAGGTTTTTCGTAGCGACAAATGACTTTTTAGCAAAAATAAGCATTTGATAGCAACATTTGAATTGTCTTGGGATAAGATTTTTTGTTTGGTTAACAAGACCAATATTATAGAGAAAATTATACTTATCCTAATAACAAAACTTATCGCTACCAAAACATAATAATTGCCAAAAACCTTAGTTAAATGTCTAACAAACATACATGTATATATCATAATGACATGCCATGTCGCTGCAAATGCTAGCCAAATTTAATAATTATCACAACTTTAAATGTCACTGGGAAAGGATGGAAATGCCAATATTTATCTCAACAGTTTTATTTGTCACTAAAAAATATAAGTATGCTAACAACTTTGAAAGTTGTTAGAGAAACACACACACACACACACATATGTATATATATATATATATGTATGTATATCTGTGACATTTGAAGTCGGTAGAAAAAAGTATTCTTTTATGCTAAAAACATTGATAATTGCTGGGAAAAGTACACTTTTATGCCAGAGATATTTGAAGTAGTTGGGAAAAGTGCTCTTTTATCTTGACAACATTAATGTCATTGAGAATATTTAATATTTTGTTTCTTATGAAAAAGATTAACCAATTCAAAATATATCCCAATAACATAATTTGTTCTATGAAAAAACTAACATAAATTGTTACCCAAAAAAATAACATAATGCAAAATTTTATCCTAATTACATATCATTTTTATATTGTTATTTATGATATTTGTGAACAATCTATTTTGATTAAGATACTAAAAAAATAAAAAATATTAAAAAAGGGGAGAAAATTGAATTTTAATGAAAATTTAATTTTCTTTTCTTTGTGTGAGGTTAATTCAATTAGATACATTTTGTATCTTGAATGAGAAAGGAGGTTACCTTAGGTTAATTCAGCTTCAAAGAGAATTGCTAAGAACGTTAAAATAAGGAGATTAGATCAATAAGAAGTCATGCTATGAATCACTAATCTTGGAAACCTTTTTATCATTAACTTTATCCAATTAAAATATTTTCTTTATCTTTATCTTTTAATTTAATATTGTTCTTAATGAGAATCAATCTCTAAAAATTTGCATAAATCCTCCAAATCTTGTCTCTTGTTTAATTTTAATAAAATAGCAAATCTTACTAAATCAAACACGTGGTCTATAAAGAAAGAATGATATTTATTACTAAGCGATACCGTACTCGTATCAATATCCCAGAACAATACATCAAAGGCCCTAAGATCTACAATATGGAAAGTTATGAAGGATTAAAATAAATACCTAAATGTATAGTTATTGATTACTTGATGGATGTAGAACACTTATTGTAACCATAACCATAAACAAAAGGGTCGGTCTTATGATTCTTCTTCAATCGAAGCATATTGGTTCTTCAATAGGACCTTCGAAATTCTTCAGATGAGAAGAAGAGACAACTGTGAGACTTGGCATGTTGAGGACCATAACAAAGATTCCTTATTTAATGACTCTATTAGGGTTCTCCTTATAGTCTAATAAACCCACTTAATGAGATCACTTAAAATATAATTAATTAAATATAAATAACTAATATAATATATTATTATTAAAATATAAACACATACTCCTTCTAGTCTTGAATATAAGAAAAAAAAACTAACTCATGCTAATTAAGCAAGTTAATTAACATCATTTAATTTTAGGGGCAGTATATTAGTAGGTTCTTAAACTTTTAAGCAATTTTTAATTAGGTCCCTATACTATAAAAGATTATAATTGAATCCTTAATCTTTTAATTTTTTTTAATTGGGTCCTTGGGGCTAACTTCTGTCTAATTGCCATTTGCCCCAAGACTAAATGAAAAAAAAATTCAAAAGATTAAGGACTCAATTAAAAAAAAAATAGTACATGGATCTAATTAAAAATTGCTTAAAAGTTCAAAGACCAACTCAATAGTTTAACCTTTATTTACTAACATTATGTTAGTCCAGTAAGGTATTTAGTTTGAGCCTTGTAGATGAAAAAAAAGTGGTTGGGAGAAGATATCTCACTAAAAGTGGTTAGATAAATTCTTCGACAGAGATTAGTCATCAACAAAACTAATAAATACTTTACACCTAATTTTAATTCTGCGATTTTAGTCCCCTAAAATTTAAAAATATGCAATAATGTTCATTTATTGATTATTAATGTCTCAATGTTAACTATGATATGTCATTAGATTGAATACGTGGTAGATAATATTTAACAGACTAATGTCACATCATAGTCAACATTGAGACATTAATAGTCAGTAGATGAACATTTAACAATTGGACCAAAATTGAAGATTTTTAAAATTTGGAGATTAAAATTGTAGAATTAAAAATAAGGGATTAAATCAGGATTTAAAAAATTGGAGGACTAAATTGCGAATTAAAAATAGGGAGACCAAAATCACAAATTGAGAATTATTTTCACATTTGGATGTTGAAAGATGCTCTCTGCCCATTTTTATAATTTTTCATTTTTTTCTAAAATAAAACAAAGACAAAATCAAGATAAAAAAAATAAAAATAAGGTCAAACTATTGAGTAGGTCCTAAACTTTTATATAATTTTTCATGAAGTCCCTATACTATTTTTTTTAATTGAGTTCTTACCAAAGAATATTTCGTCCAAGTTAAAAGAATATTCACAACAATTTAATATTAGGGCTCCAATTAATTTTTTTTAAAAGAATAAGGACTCAATTACAAACTTTTATAATATAGGGACTCAATTAAAAATTGTCTAAAAGTTCAGGGACGTACTAATGTATTATCTCTTAATTTTACTAATCTCATTTAGAATGAAAATAGAATCTTAATTAAATGAAATATATTTTAAAGATAATATTATCAAATACAGTAAAATTAGTTAAAATTTATTTATATTTACAACTAACACACAATCGTTTATATATATATATATATTTCGAAATCGAAAGAAATATTAGATAAGGAAATAAATTCTCAACAAATTGGATACTCTTTTCCCTCTCACTCTATTGTTTCTATTTCTTTTCACTTCTCATTTTCCAATTCTCTATGATCAAATTGTGCCCACCAATCAAAAGGTGTCCTTTTACATAATATCTATTAATATTTATAAATAATATTTTATGCACATATAGGAATTCCGAAACCCATGTAACAGGAATCAGTATACCAGTTAACATGATTAAAAAAAATTAAAAATATCTATTACTGTCTATCTCCAAACCTTATTAAAAAAAAAAATTCAAGTTAAATCTAGTTTCAATAATGGAGCCGACACCCATGGAATGAAGAGGCAGCTAACACAGGTACATATAGTTTGTGTTGTCTCCCCACCAAACAGTGACTTCAGGGTTAGACCCGGAAAGTGAATATCTGGCCAGACATACTGGTCCCTCACACATTGAATTCCAATGTGGACTGCAACCAAACACGTTCTGCTCCAATCCTATGCCTGCCTCTGTCCAATACTCAATTAAAGTCATGAAATGTCTCTTTTGCTTCATAAAGTTTATCAGTTTAGAAAGATTTCTTAAAAAGTTTAGCACTTTATGAAGATTTTTAAATCTTCTTTAAACATCAACTAAAAAAAATAAAAAATTCTTAGAAAACTATTGTGTGCTGAATAACTTAATAGTTTCAATTTTTTTTGAAAAATTAATATTTAAAATTCCTTATGTTGATGTAATAAAAAGGTAGTAATTTTTCTTAATCTAATATCGCGTTTCTGCTTGTCAACTCATCAATGTGAACGAGAGTTTGAAAAATTAAAAAAGGCGAACAAAATGTTGTGGCCACAAAATTCGGAGGATTTTACGAGAGAAAATGCAATAATGGAAGATAAAAAAACGAGTGGTGTGGAATGATCTCTATCCGTCTCTTGGATGTACACGTGGCGTTATTTTTTTAATGGGGCGGCAAGTGGCAGTGACGTGGCGAAAAGCGCAAAGGTGAAAGCGACAGCCTCCATCTCTCGCTCTTTTTGATCCACAACTCTTGGCCAACCCTTACTCTCCTCTCTGTCTCGCTCGTTAATTTTTAAGAGGCTCAAGATATGGAAATCAGCAAAAAAGAAAAGAAAAAGAGGCCCAGGATATTTAACCCTTTTCTCCTTCTCACGAATATCCTCCAATTTTTCATTTCATGTCAATTGACAACCATACTGACTAATTAATTAATTTTATTATTTGTTTTATTGGAATATTACCCGCTTGTATACTGCCGTTGCAACGCTATTTGGTGGCCTCACCTCTTACTCGCTCAGTGCTGCTGGCACCTGTTACTTAGTCATTCCCATTGAAAAATTTTCGGATCCTTCTCTTCAGTTGGAGCGAGGTGTTAGATTTTTGAAAAATATTTTTTAAAAACAGTATATTTATTTTTATTTTTTATGACTATTATTTATATTAAATTAAATTAATTTTTATTATTTATTGTTAAATTAAATTATTTAAATTAAAAATGACTATTATTTAATAAATTAATTATGCTGCATTTAAATTTATATATCTCTTATTTATTTTTATGTAAAACAACGACGTATTAATTAATTAATTTACGGAGGTTGTGTACATTAAATTTACATAAAACATTTTATTTTACGTAAATACTAAATAGTCAAATGCTGCACATGTCAAAGATGTGTAAGTTCTTCATTGCAAAAATTCAAACATAACAAACATTAGAATGTTATTCAAAGTACAACAATCGTTTATTAAATGCAAGGTGGAGTATACGACAGGTCAAAATTTGTTAGGCTATTACCAAATTACTAAAACATTTAAAAAAACAAGGGAAAATAGTGTTTATATTATATTATAATACGTATATACAATCCATTTATTAATAGTATAAATAATTTTTGACTGAAATACATATCGTATGTCTTAAAAATATACAATTTTTTTACACAATTAGATAAGAGCTTAATAGACTTACATTGTTAATGTAAAAGTTTTTCTTTCATCAACCAATATTAAAAAATTATCTTTGATATAAATCTTAAGGTAATTATTATAAAAGTTAACAAACTTATTATGAATGACAGTTTATAATCAAATAACAGAATATTTATACTAGTGCAGATATTATTTTTCATTAGATAATAAAAGTTTGAACTCCTGACTCCTTATAAACATTTGAAAATTTTTATCACTAATCTATTCATAAGACAAAATAATATATCACTTTCGATGAAGTGATAGTTTTATTAAAAGCATTATTTTATTAACTAAAATGAAATAAAATATCCCGCAAAAAATAGACCCTTTCATTATAGAATTTGAACAATTCAAAACTATAAAATATATATATAGTTACCACCAAACGCATAGATCAATTGACGTAAAATTATTACAGGTTAACTAGTAATTTTGAATTTGAGTATTGGATATCTAGTTACGTTAAATACTCGAAAGAAGAGTTTTGTCACTCATAATAATCCTATCTGACTTAAACAAAATTATTTCCTGTAAAAATACATGTAGTCTTAAATTAAAAATATATAATATATGCAGTTAGTATATACCCAAAAAAAACAAAAACACTAATTAGAATCTTTATAAAAAATTGCAAGGGTTAAACATTTTTTTGGTCCCTATAAATATGGAAAAGTTCATTTTTAGTCCTCATTTTAAAAACGTTGGCTTTTAGTTCTCAATTTATAAAAATGTGCCACAATAAAACTCTGTCACCAACTCTGTTAAGTGGAGTTAACAGTGATGCAATTTGTGGCGATTTTTGACTACCACAAAATGTAGAATATGAATTTTCAATTTGTGGAGATTTGTGAACACCACATTTGTCATTTCATAACAAACATTACCTCACACACACATATCATTCTTTCTCGCTCCTTCTCTTGAATTCTCTGACATCAGCCATTTCTCTACACTTTTTTTTTTCTCTTGGATCATTCACACAATAGATTCACTCATACACTCTTTCCTCACATAGTAGATTCAATCATTCACTAAATTCGCCAAGATCACTACACAAATTGCGTCAACTCGCGTGAACTGATTCCTCCTAAAAAAAACAAAATCCAAACTCACTTCAACTGAATTTGAGTCTGCCATTCTCAAGCCCTTGCCAACCTAAACTCAACCCAGCAAACAAAAACACATAACAAACTTTAGAAAAAACACAAAAGAGCTTAGGTCTGATGAAACGAAAGCTAAAGCCAATAAATTTGTCAACTTTTTTCGTTCCTTGAAAACAATGAAATGAAGGAGATGGTCCTAAAAAACCTACAAACACCAAAGCTTCTCGAGATTTTCCTAATCACCAATCCAAGGCCGCTACAGAAAATCCCAAACTTGTTGTGTCGTAGCCAAGAGCGTCTCGTCTCCGCTTCCCCTCTTTCTATTCGGTTCCTCTTCTCCCTCACCTGCTCCTTGTTGTGACTCTTCCTCTTCTACCTCGTTCTTTCCTCCACTTGCTGCCATGGTGGGCCGCTGCAACGGCAACGTCACAACTCTCTCTATGCTCTCTTTCACTCTTTCTCTCTCTCGCTAGACTGTGGTAGTGGCGGTGGCGGCATTCGCACCACCACCATCATTTCCCTTTCCCCCTCCCTGCTCACCCCTTCTTTCTCTCCCCCGTTCTCTTCTCTCTCACTCTCAGCCTCGCATCTCTTGCATAAACGATCAGTATCTTTCATTGCGGCTAGATCGGTATCTCTCACTCTCTGATGAAGCCAAGGCACAAAATGCCCAAAGTGATTAGAGTATGTTTTTAACTTTATTTTTTTATTGTTTTAATTTCTTATTGTATCTATTTTTTTCCTTTTTTAAAAAAAAATTAAAATGAGGGATATTTTGTTCAAATTGTATCACCATTAACTTTGCCTACCAGAGTTAGTGACAAAAGTTTATTGTGACACATTTTTATATATTGAGAACTAAAAATCAATATTTTTAAAATAAAAGACTAAAAGTGAACTTTTTCATATTTATAAGAACCAAAAAAATGTTTAACGCAAATTGCAATTATCTCTAAGGCAGCTGGGAAAATAATGGCCACTCATTAATCATGATAAAGAGGCATTGGCTCCTGTGACAGTGCGAGTGGCACTATGGCAGTGGCACCCGCGAGTATGCTCTGTCCGAAATTATCCACAACGCACTGTGTATTAGTTTTCGCCCACCCAATTAGAAAACGAAACGAAATTAAAAAATAAAAAAAAAGATTAAAAAAACAGAAAAGCGAGGAACAGACGCGACAGCGGAACGCCACGTGTGGAGGACCACTTTCGACGTGAGCCACAAGATTGCATCGAGTTCTCAAGATTTCGATCAAGCGAAAAAAAAAAATGAAAAAGAAAACTTCTTTTTCCTACTTCAAAACAAAAAATTCAACATCTGACGGGGCACTCTCTCGTTGCCCCTTTTAT
This sequence comes from Spatholobus suberectus, assembly GCA_004329165.1. Lineage (NCBI taxonomy): Eukaryota > Viridiplantae > Streptophyta > Magnoliopsida > Fabales > Fabaceae > Spatholobus > Spatholobus suberectus. Next base: position 65,580,399 of record CM014734.1, on the reverse strand, counting down.
TTTTTCTCCTTCACAATAGTCTCTTTCCCACTTGGCTTTTATATCTATCTTCTCGTCTTCTCTATGTTATTCTCCTTCACCCCATTCTTCTTCTTCTTCTGTACCTTCAAGCCTTAAGCTCTTTTCTCTCCGTTTCTTTCTACCACTTTTGAGCTTTTGAACAACGATGACAATTCAGAGATGGTTGAGAAACTGTTGTCATGTTTTTTGAAGTGTTTTTGAACACTGAATATCTCATCCATTATTTTCTTTTCTAAACTAAGAAACCATCTATTATTCAGCCTTTTTCCATGGTGGGGTTTTGTTGATTTTTTCTTCCCGGAGGACCATGGACCATTTCTTAGTTAATTACATCTGAGTCACTGTTGTTGATCGTGGCAAGAGGTTATGGCAAATTCATTAAGTGGATTCAGTTTGGATGATCAAGCTTGTGTAGTGCATGATCACGGGATCTTAGGCTTTAAGGGTTTCTTTTCTTCAATTCTGAGCTGAAATAGTAGTGTTGGAAAAAGAGAAGAGACGAGACTGTTTTTGTTTGGTGCCAAGAGAAGTCCATTTTGTACAGAACTTGTTGGTTCTAGTGTTTATAGAGGGAGAAGGGGAACTGTGGAGTTTTGTGATTTGTTGGTTTGTGTTATATACTGTTCAGGAAGTTGTGTACAAAGAAGGATAAATTTTACTATTTTGGTGTTCTTTGAGCCAACGGAGGAGAAGAAGATATTCAGCACATGACGATACAAGTATGTAAATATGAGTTTTTCCTTTGTTTTTTTCTTTGATATCGAATGTTTGATGCTATAGGGAATTTTTGTGAGGGACATGGGATTATTATTGGTTTTGATTGTACTTGTATGTGTTAGGGTTTGCTCTGGATTTCCACCTAATATTCTTCCCATTTGGGTAGGATATGTTTGGTTCTGTTTTGAAGATAAAAAAAGTCAAATAAAATAATGAAAAAGCTAGAACGTAAGTTTATGAATTATGATTTGGTTTACCTTTTTCAAATGCCAAATATGTGTAGATTTTAATTTTATAAATGGGATAATAATTTTTATAAATTTTGGAATAGTAACTTTTGAATGTTTCAGGTTTAGTTAACAGTTTGCTAAGAGCACTTTTATGAATGATCTAATCTTCATCAATGGCGCAATTTTCCGGTTCATTTTTCAAAACAAAACAAAAACTCCTTAAGGGTCATTTAATGGAGAAATTGTGATTGTTGATTGATATTTACTAAGAGATGAATGATTTGTCGGTGGATAAATACTTTTTGGTTATGGTTTCATTTAATTCTACTTGAATTTTCTATTATAAGAAAATTTTCATTTTGCTTCTTGATTATTATATTATATCATATTTATTTGCTATTTGGATTGGATGCAGGGCCAAAATGCATTTACTAGATCACGGGGTGGTCTTCCAGTAGAAAATGGAATGTCTTTGGATTTGGGTGTGCATTCTGTTGCAGATATTCGACTACATGATCAGTTTTCTTGTGGAAGTGACTATGCCTTGAAGGTTCTTCCTTGATTCTTATGTGTTTGTGGCATTATAAATTTGATTTTCACATCTGTGACAGTGTCACCTTTGTTTTGATCAATTTTATATCTGCATCAACAGGTAAGGAAACCATATACCATCACAAAGCAGAGAGAGAGGTGGACGGATGAAGAACATAAGAAGTTCCTTGAAGCTTTAAAGCTCTATGGCAGGGCCTGGCGACGGATTGAAGGTATAATTAATTTAGAACTTCCATATCTTAGGCAACGTGTGCCATAAATGTTCTAGCAAAAGAATAAATATAAATTAATGAATCAAGAAGTATGGTCTAAGTTTTTGGATCCTTTTATTTTCACCACAGAACATGTTGGCACAAAGACTGCTGTTCAGATTCGAAGTCATGCTCAGAAGTTTTTTTCTAAGGTTTATTGCTCTATTCCAGTACCCATCATCTAGAATATTTCAATATACCATGAGCCATAGTTGCGATGACCTTAAAAGATGCAAAAGTGTTAACTTCCTTGAGGGTGAAGTGGAGAGGTTCATGTTAAATTCACTCTAACTCCTTAGTTTTAACTTCATGCAGATTCTTCGAGAGTCTAGTGGGAACAGTACGGCCTTGGAGGAATCAATTGAAATTCCACCTCCGCGACCAAAACGGAAGCCAATTCATCCTTACCCTCGTAAACTAGTTGAGATTCCAAAGAAAGAAATTTCCAACGCAGAACACCTACTGAGGTCTAATTCTGTTAAGTCATCAGATTTTGGTCAAGAAAACAATTCTCCCAAGTCTGTGTTATCTGCAGTTGTTTCAGAAACCCTTGGTTCCTCCGATTCAGATACACCTACTAGAAGTTTGTCACCAGTTTCATCCATTAGTGGTGTCCCCTCAAACAATTTTCCACTTGCTGAGCCCAGAACATCATTTGAGGAAGAAGGGTTTCCACCAAGTTCAGCTCATGATGAACAGCCTCTTGTGGTACTTCTTAAATCCTAATCTATTTCATTTTCTTGACTACAATATCGTCATTAGAATAGTTTTAAGATAATGATAAATGATTTTATATTCTTTTGTTTGATTTTAAAATTTAATTTACAAATGTAAAGTTTTTTTATACTGTCATTCAATCATAAACTGTCATATACGTTAAGATTGTTGATTTTTATAATAACTACTTTAAAAGTCATACTCACTATTCAGGATAATATCTAATTAGTTGATATTGTAAAAATCTTGATTTCTAATTGGTGGATAGTGCATGAAAATTAAACTCTTGATTTTAATGTCTAGAAACTGGAGCTTTTTCATGAAGAAAGTGTCTCTACCAAAGATGATGCAGCAGAAGAATCATCTCGTCGTACTCTCAAACTTTTTGGGACCACTCTACTGATAACAGACACATGCAAACCTTCTTCTCTTACAACGGAGCCATGCAAACCAATACCTGCGGCTGCAGTGTATCTTATGCAACTACAGAATGGATGTTCAGATATTGCAGAAGGTCGTGCAGCTATTGTTCCTAGGTGGACTCTTCCCCACAATGCACCATTCATACCACTGCACAAAGAGCCAAAAGGGAAGCATATATATTCTAATCTTGGAGAGTTTGAACATACAGAAGTTCAAAAGGAAGGATCATGGACTGGTTCAAACACTAGTTCATTTAATGATGGAGATAACACTGAAAAATCAGACGATCAAGCCAAGAGTCATGTGCATTGCTTTAGCAAAGGGGGTGAACAGTTGGACCTTTTTTATCACACTACACTAGGTGAAAAATCAACTATATCTGAGCTAAGGGTGAGACCTAAAACCTGTGGGAAAGGGTTTGTACCATATAAAAGGTGCATGGCAGAGAGAGAAAACCAGTACTCAACAGTAAGTGATGAGGAGAGGGAGGAGCAACGTATCAAGCTTTCCTTATAGTACCCTCTAATTGGTTTTTCTTCAAGGCAGTGTCCCTCTTACAGGTACAATGTAGCTGTTACTGTTGCTGCTGGATGACCTTTTATGAAAAGAAAGAAAAGGGAGCTGAAATTTTTGATATTGCTACTGCGTTGTTAATTCTCCCCAAGCCTGTCTTTGCCTATATGACATCAAGATAGTATCCAGGGAATTATCCCACCTTTCTATATTTCTTCAAGCCAGGCACTAGGCTTTTTTGTATTTCTTCAGATTCTTTCTCCCACCTTTCCCTCGGAATTATCCAGTGCCTTTTCTTTTTAGTTTTTAATGCTAATTGTCTTTCAAGTGTAAGTTACATACTTATGTATCGCTTATTAGCGTAATTGTTCATATTTCTCATATTTAATAGGGTAAATTATATATACTTACATCACCTGAAGTTGAATAAAATTGTACTTAATACTCCTTCCTTTTATGACGTTATTTTAATTTCCTTTTATCTATATAATTGCATAAGAAATCATGTGACCTCTGTAGTAACGATAGGATACATGATGTTATGTTGTCATACGAATTAAAGAAAGTTTGTGTAGGGTATAGAATGAAGGGATTTCGAACAAAATTTTATTGAACTTTAAAATGTAGTGTAATTTGTCCCTTATATTAATAAGATGAACACTCTTTAACATTATCTTTGTAACACTTTTTTTATCATTGACTGAAATTTATTAGAAATTACAAATTTTGGTGAGTTTCATCTTTAAATCAAAAGAGAGATTTATTAAATAAAAAGTGAAATTTACTAAAATTTATAAATTTTAGCTAATAATTAAAAGAGTGTTAGAAAGAGAGTATTATTAATACTTTTCTAATAAGATATGTTGTTATGATGGAATTGTGCTCATCAAAGGTTAAAATATTTTGTGGACGTTAGGGGTAGGAAGAGACAATGGCCCATAAAAATGAAAATTTCTTTTTGTAACAAACACGAAAGCATGCCGTGTTGGGCCAATTACAGAAAATCAAATCCATGCAGGGTGGGGTGGTTCACCACGAGAAATTATTTTATGGTGTGGGACCACCGTAGTTCTAACTAATTTTTACATGATACGTAAGTGAGTATTATTAATTTATTTTTGTAAATTGAAAAATTAACTGCATGTTATCTATAGTAGCAAATATAGGACCTTAAGTCAGTGGGGGCAATTTATTTTTAAAAAATAAAAAATTATTATTATTATTATTATGGAATAGAATGAAATGTGAGGTAGAGTGAAATGTTCCAGAAAGCTAAAAATGAAACAAAACATAAGAAAGAGACTAGCCAACAAAAGACAAAATTTGATAATAGAGTGAGAAATTGAGCATAGTAGGTTCAAATACATAAAAATAGGGGAACAAAATACAAAAATTCTCTATATATAATTATAATTTTCTCAAAGTGAGGGGGTGCATTTGCATCCCCTCATTGGAACGTAGGTCCGCCACTATATGTAGAAATTGGTCGAAATTATTGACGGTAATTGTCTAAAACTATCTAATAATTTCTCGGTTCACCAGATGCCAAGTCAAAGATAGAGATATTACTGACCAAAAGAAAAAAAAGATAAAAGTTATTGAAAATGAAAGAGAGTTATTAAATAAGTTATAAATTAATACAAATATGTACCAAAATTAATATATATATATATATATATATATATATATATATATATATATATATATGGGAGGGATCAAATTAAATCAGTATAACCTTTACTAATTATTACATTGTTAATAACATTATATAAAAGGTGAATTTCTTCAATCCAACTGTTGAATTATAACTTTATATTACCACGATTGTTTATGTCAAAATTGAAGAACAATAAGGTGATCAAATGATTTATATTTTAGTATATTTTGAAAAGTATATATTATGTTGATTTTGATTTATATGAATGAGGTATCAAATAATTTTAGATTAATATAAAATTTTGTATATATGATCTATTTGAAAGGAACTTTCAATCTAACTATAGGTTTGGAGAAAACATTATCTAATTAAAAGTTATTGAATGGTGTAATAGTTGGTAGAAATTATACCGGTGTAATTTGATCCCTCCATATATATATATACATATATACATACATATATTATAAAATTATTAACACTTAGTCTATAAAGTTTTTGAAATATAATTAATTAATTTTTAGAGTAAATTATATTGATACCCCTTGAAGTTTTTTCAAATTTCACATAATCTCTTTACTTTTTTAACATTTAAAATAGCCTACCTTATAGGGGGTACATGATTTATTTTTTTTCAAACAATTGAAGGGGGTTAGTGTTAGAGCTATCAAATGGGCGGGTCTAGCCTAGTTGGCCAATGTTTTTAAGGCCCAACCTGGCCTTAGATCGAGCCAGCGGACCAAATTAAACTAAATTTTTTTAGGACCAATTGTGTGTTGTGTTTATTATTTTTTTTCCAAAAATATTTAAACGATTTAATTTTTTTTTCTTTTATCTTTTTAATGCCAGTGTTTGTAAATTCAATCACAATTATTTGTGTAATAAAAAATCTTTCTTACAATGGACTTGATACTCAATTAACTCTAATTAAAATTACTCTTTAAATATTTACCTTATGTTTATAGTTGTATGCCACAACCCACATGTAGCAAAATGTAGAAAATTTCTAAACTTTGAAATGTAGAATGTAACTTTTCTAATTTAGTAATTACAACAATATTGCAATAGTGTTGTTTTCAACTTGTAGCTTTTCTCATAAATCATAATCTCATTACACCATGATAATTGTTTTCATATGTCCAAAAGTAACCATTAAACTAATAATATCGCCTGAACCAAATAAAATCCAAACCAAATACAAGCATACTTCATAAAGTCATAAAGAGTAAAGACATAAACTATAACATTGTCCAAACCAAATAAAGTTCCTCAAAGCTCTAATCTCAAACCAAAAACAAACACATACCATAATGTTGTCCAAACCAAATACAAACCAAATAAAGTTCCTCAAAATCCAAACCAAAACCAAAGTCTCAAAACAAAAGGCAGCAAGTCCGCAAGACTGTAACATTACAACAAAAGGCAGCAACAACAAAAATTTTACTACAACATAACACCATCATAACAGCATAAGGTAGCAATAATTTCACTGCAAAAGGCAACACCAATTTAGTGCCAATCTCATATGCAATTATTTATAAAGAAAAATGCATAATCTAGATACTAGTAATATACTTAAACAAGTTCAACTTAATCATTCCTCCCTAGTTGTTAAGTTTTCTCCTTGACTAGTTTGTTCCGTAAAAAATTGTATCTCCTTTACTGTTTTTGCATTTGCAATTCAAAATATAAAAGAAGTTAATAACTAAAATTAATTACAATTTGCAGTTAAAAAAATATTACATCAAATTCATTACTAATTTATTATTATTATAATGTCTAATTTCTTTAAAACCATGCAACCAATTACGGGTACAAATGAGGGCTTGCACAGTTTCCGGGGGTAAGCAATTTCGATACTTGTGCAAAATCTAACCACCAATGCTAAATGAAGATTTCGAAGCCACTGTTGTGATTGGAACGCTTAAAATATCACAAGCCATAATTGCAAGTTTAGGGAACCGATGCTTATTCAATTTCCAATATTGGAGAGCATCTATGTCATCACCAACAAGACATGATTCACTCAAGTAGATGTCAACTTGAGACCTGCCATCATTTGAAGTCTTTTGTCTTATTTCTTGATGGTATGCCTAAAATTAAATTAGACAAACAAAACAAGATTTGAGACTTGAATAGAAAATAAAATTTAATGTAATGAATATAAACTATATTGCTCAAACATACCTCAAGAATGGATGATGAGAAATTTCCACTTGGCAATGGATGTGCATATGAATGAGAATGAGTTTGAGTGTCTCTTGAACTACTAGCTATAGATGAGCTTGATGTAGTTGCTTGGTTTACATATTCACCAAAGAGTTTATATAAACCTTCATTCACCTTATTCACCTTTGCTTCATAATCATAAGGATAAAGCCTCTTATAACAAAAGCTTATAAAATTCAACTTTGCCTTTGGGTCAAGAACACATCCAAATACAAGAGCGACACAATATTTATTCCAAAATTTATCAAACTTTGCCTTCATCTTGTTGCCATATCTTTGATCACCTCATCTTCACAAGCCAAATTTTTATTTAATCCCATCTCTATAATTGCAACTTGAATGAAATATAAGTTGGAGGTGGGATAAGATGACCTAGATATCAAATTAGTAATATCATAAAATGGGGCCAATAATTTACATATTTTCTTTGTTCTTTCCTACTCTTCATTGATTGGGCAAAACTTGTAACTTTTATCACTATATCCCAAATTAGTGAATGTACGACGATACTTGATAGCATTTTCAAGCAGCATATACGTAGCATTCCATCTAGTCAAGAAACCGCCACCTACACCACTCAAGTGCATTTCTTCAACACATTTTTGAAATTCCCTCAACCTCCCCTCTGAAGCCCTCACATACTTGACAATTTCTCTAATTTTATACATAGCATCATCACCCGTTGCCTTCAAACCTTCTTGAACTATGAGGTTCAAGATATGTGGACAATATCTCACATGAAAATATTCACCATTACATAATAAGGCATTTTGCAAATTAAGCCTTTCTTTCAAAAAATTTATCATGCTATCATTAGAAGATGCATTATCCAATGTAAGAGAAAATATTTTGCCCTTTATCCCTTAATTCGTAAGTACCCCAAATACTTTTCTAGATAATTCCAATCCGATAAGTGAAGCATCCAAGTGACAAAATGAAAGCAACTTATTATTTAACTGCCAATTTTCATCAACATAATAAGCAGTCATAGTCATACAGCCTTGGGTAGTTCCAGGTGTCCATACATCAAAAGTCAAACATATTCTACTAGGAATAGTACTTAACACGCTCTTTAGCTTTGCCTTTTCACTTAAATACACATGCTTGCAGTCAATTCTTGTTGTGTTTCTACTAATGGGTTTAAAATCAGGGTTCAACACTTTATTCACTACCCAAACCCCTTCGTACTCGGCATAGCTAAATGGAAGATCATGCTTGATAATACATCTAGCAAGTGCATCTCAATAAACCTTACTATCAAACTTCCATTGCTTCAACAAACTAGCTTTCTTATCTAACAACACCCCTACATCATGGAACTTAGGAATTGAATGACATATAGGAATATGGCATCTTAAATGATTAGTACCAAAAGAAACTTTAGACATATACAGTTTCCCGTAACCCTTATATTTACATTTTTCCACCCCATCAATTAGACCAATCTTTTCAAAATAAGTCTAGATCTTAGAAGTCTTAACTTTCTTAGTCTCTCTAGTATCTTGGTCATCATTATTCCTCTTACTCTTATTACCAGCAACAGTAGCATTACAATTAACAGAAGGATTACTAGTTAGAGTAGCATCTATGCTAATAGTATCATGTGGAGGATCCATTATATCTAATTCACCCTCCGTATTCCCCAAATTTGAATCAAGATTCGTGCTTGCATATAAAAATTCAACAAGATTCGCTTTAAGTCTCTAACTTTAAATTTCAGGTTTTTGACACAAAATACTAGGGGAACACAACATAAAGATTCACATAATGCAATCAATTTAATGCCTTAAAAAAATAGATAAACTTACTTGGAGTAGGGAGCAGGAGCAACACTAATGGCAGCGGAGGATAATTAAAATGTCAATGGAGAAAGAAATCTAAAAACCTAAACCCAAAAGCCAATAAGAAGTTTATTGCATTTTCAGTTTATAAACTAATAAACATTAGTATTTACTGCATTTTCAAATTATAATTTTCATATTATAATTAATTTCATCTCTATAATTAATTTTGATTCAATTAATTTTAGATAATTATATTATAATATAAAATAAACATGTTCAATTTTTATGTCCCTTGAACATGTCCAATACTAATTCATTTGTTTAAGCTAAAATAAAAGTTAATTTTTATTATAAGAAAATAAAAGTTAAAACTTAATTGAAAGCCAAAAATAAACTAAAGAATTCGAATCCTCATTTCTTCATTCAAACTTGTAACGTAAATTGCTAGCAAGCAAATCCAAGCTTTTTCTTTTATATAGAAAAGTATTTTGAGTCACCAATGAAAAAGGAAACTAAATAACAACCAACTTTTATCTCACTAAGAAGGCCAACTGTATGGAATATGGATTAATTGACTTGTGATTCAAATCATTCAATTAATATTTCAGATTTCACATAGTTTAAGAATTGAAAAGAAAGCTAATAAGTTAATATTTATTGATAATACAAAACCGGTACTACAGCATATACCAAGGAATGCAAAATGCAGCACGATATTAATTTGGAAAAAATACATTTAATCTTAAGGTGTGGTGTACTTATAAAGCATTGATTGGCTACAAACCAGTTATACAATGTTGTGCTAGAATTAGAAATGCTACTTCAACACAAACCATAACAAAAGGAGGATACCAACAATAATATGCTATCATACACATAAAAATGTGGAAAAGGATGTTTATATGATTTAATAGTGCACTAGTTCATATGCTAGTATAATGCACCATTTTACAGTTGAATATTTTTTGAGGAAAAAGTTCTGTAACCATACTCTGCATGAGTATTGATACTCGTACCAATCTCAATGCAACAGAGAGGAATCTTAATGTTGGGTTTATTGACAATACAATAGCTTAGTCCTATTATATTTATTGACAATACAAAACCGGTACTAACTCATATCTCTAATGCAGTGAAATTCATTCAAATCGATACTAATTTGGCTGTATTAATCTTTATTCAATTTCATGAATTATATTGGGGACCAAAATTACCTCCACAGTGTGGTTACTTCTGCTTCTGTAGCTCTTGTGAACTTCCTTTTGTGTGTATCAGGAAGACAAGAAATACTGTCACTAATGGGTTGTGTACTTGTCTTTTACGAAACCCTCAAAACCAAACAGCTCCCAAGTCACCCAAAAAGAGAAAACTTCCACATTAGGGAAACCAATTATTTAACTAAAATTCCAATACAAACAGTCAAACATAATTGGCTCACACAAATGACAAACTTGATTTGTGAGTCTAATGGAGTCAGGGATTGACAGATGACAAGGGAGTCAGGGACCGACGACCAGGGAGCTAGGGAGCGACCAATGACAAAGGAGCATTAGAGGCCAGTAAGCAGTGTCAACGACAATGGCCAGTGAGCGTCAGTCGCGAGTGAGCAAGGCAGCGAGTGTGTGAGTACACACAGCGGCACAACCTTTCTTCTTTTAGTGCTAGGTTTTTCTTGTGTGAGTGACTCACTGACTAATGTCTAACACTCTCTAAGTCTCTAACTCTGACTAGTAACAACTTTTTTTTTTTTAAATGTAGCTACCGGGCTAGCTCGAAACCCCACTAGCCAATCAAGCCCGGGCTCGGACCCATTCAGTTGGCCAGGCCAAGCGAGCTTGGCCAAAATGGCCCAATTTAATTTAGGCCATGCTTTTTAATGCTCACCCTAGTCCATTTTACGTGTTGTTTAGGTCGGTCCACCAGGCCGAGCCCAAATTGACAACTCTAGTTAATATAATGTATAAAAGGTGTCAATGTAATATTTTTTAAACAATTAAGGAGGTTAGTATAGAGATAGAATAATGAAGGGTATCATATGCAATCTAAAAAAACTCAGAAGGTGTCAGTGTAATTTACTCTAATTTTTATAATATAAGTTTGAGTCATTGATTTTTTATATTTTAGATTAATTTTATTTTTTTAAACAAATTACTCTTTTTTCTTATATTTAAGTTATTTATATTTTCAACTATTTAAATTAAAATACTTGTATAATGTATCTATATTCACCATGAGAAATAAATCTAAAATGAATAAATAGGAATAGAAAATAACATAGAAATATATATATATATATATATATATATATATAGAATTTTTTTAAATAGGTACATTTATGGCCCGTTTTTTATAGCTTTTTTCATAAAAGAATTATTTTTTTAAAAAATAATTATTTTTTTATTCATGCATTTGTTTCAACTTTTCAAAATAATTAGAAGTTAAAAAAATTAAAATTTGATTAAAATCAAAAGCTATTTTAAATAGTTTTTATAAATTCGGCTACTTTTTTCTTTTTTAAAAAAGTGATTTTTATAATTATAAACAAATATAAATTAATTTCTACTATTTTTAAATATCTAAAAAATAATCACTAATTTATTTTACATCAAAATCACTTTTTTTAATCAGTATCTGGCTATTCTATGTTACTTAAATCAATAATTGACATTGGCATATCTAAAATTGTATGGGATTTGGAAATGACTTATCTCTAAATTTTTCACATGTCTATACTTGTAAAGCTTTAAATTAGAAAGGCCTTTTTAAGTAATACAGGAGCATTGTTTTCGTTTGATTTTGATCATTAGCATCTACTTATATCTATGCCCCTTGAAAAAAGGATAGATTTACTTCTAATCCATAAAATTCTTTTAGTTATTACCGATCGGTATTGATTTATTATATGTGTCTAAATATTTGATTTAGTGAAAAATTAATTCCTTATTTGATTCTAAATAATTCAATGTCCATTTGTTTACACAAAATAAAGAGAGGTGTTGTTGATTATATATAAATCTGGGTGCTCCTAAAATGTTATATGTTTTTGAAGTTCTTAACTTATGTCTATCCTCGTACTTAAGTTTTTGGTAACTTTAATGTTTCCTTTTCTAACGTTTGTCCATTAATGGAAACCCTAGTACTAATCTTACATAGTTGGAAGTGAATGGAAAAGCTCAATTACAGTGTAGATATATGATTACAAAGGGACATGATCCTTAGGTGGTAAAGAATTGTAGCCTTCAAAATGCAGATGATATTTGCTTTTATGAGTGGATTGTTAAATTAGATTCCCAAACATTATTACAACTCACATCATTCATACAATCATCATTTTCCTTATTATTGCATTACAACTTAGGTATGCTAGTCAAATACTTGTCCCCACTTATCACATAGCACAAGTCCAATGAATAATGAAGGAAATGTAGTAACTAGCTTAGGTAGGGTTTGCGATAAATCTACATTTTACAGAGCAAGTTCACATGATTTTTGCATTAGCTCATAGGAAATTTGTGAGAAAATAGACTATTAATGAAGGATTTCTTATGATATGCATTTGTAAGCTTCCTACTTAAAATCACATGAATTGCCTTGATTTTGTTGGATTTTGTGAAAGGTAGTTAGGTAAGCAGAGAAAAGATATACAATCCACAGACACAGGAGTATTATGCTAGTCAAAGAGGTCTTAAAGGAAGCAAGAACTAAAGGGAGGATCGAAAAAGAAGCTTACAAGCATAGTAACAGCAAAAAAGGAGGCTAGAAGAGAAGAACGAAGTGCACAGAGTTGCACACGCCCGGCGAGATTGGTAGGCCACCCAGCGGGACTCATTGTTGTAGCACCCACTCGGAAGGTGGTGTATCCCGCCTAGCGGGGTAGCCCACCCAGCACCAACATGGAGTGAGTTTCTTTCCAAAAACCACCCAACGGGTTTCCAATCCTGCCGAGCGAGTCCGAGGTTTAAATTCTAATTTTATTTTAATTCTCAATAGGTTTGGGTTGTGCGAGACGGACCAGGTTAAGCCTCCTTCTTTGAAATTCTAGAAATACATTACAAATAAAGGAGAGCTCAATTCCATTATCCTTCTACTCTCTCTCTTGGATTTTGACGGAAGAAGGACTTCTCTAGAACTTCAGCGAATTTTTCCTACATTTCAATGGATAGAGACTAAAAGCCATCCTTTTTGTTAAGGTTTACCTTTAATTTTTAATGATATATATTGTAATGAGTTGCTTCTTTGTTATTATGGAGAACTAATCCCTAGGCTAGGATTGTGGTGTAGCCATGCTTGAGATAACTAGAACCTCATTTTGATTGTTAATTTTATTTTCCTTTTCTTTTAATTGAATTGCCTTAGTGTTCTTCATTATACTGTTTGGAATTGATCACTCCTTGCATGTCTTTAATTAGTTAATTAATAGGCAACCGTATCGTAATTAATTGGTAAACCTCTAAGGTAATTGGGTTTAGGACGTTGCATGATCAAACTGCGAACTAAGCTCTCAATTGAATTTGTTTATCCTCTTTGTTCCTAATTCTTTCCTAGATTAATCCACTGCATAACCAACCAGGGGTTTAATACAAGAAAGAGTTTTTACAAGCCATGACCAAAGATTGTGAAAGAACTAGGTAGAGGGATATTGGTAATTGAACTTGGAAATAAAATTACATTTTAACTTGGGGGGAAGGAAATTGATGGCATAGGTGAACCCATAATCCTAGGTTCTTCACTCATTGAAATCCAATTCAATTTTAATTATATTTTTTGCAACCCCTTACATTTTAATTCTTTGAACTCAACCCATAAAACTTGAATAACTTAGACAACGTACATAGGAATTTCTCTAAAAGGTACTCTATATCAGTCCTTTGGGTACGATATCTGAACTTAAGTCCATTGTTACTACTACGATAGGGTACGCCTGCCCTTAAGCGTATTCTAGGCGCATCAGTTTGAGAGAAAAATTGACAGATAATTAAATAATTATATGCATATGAAATTATTGCACCTGAATTTATATGAAAGAACAATGATATCCAATTTGAATTTAAATCATAGGCATTGTGTTAAAAAATTACACCACTATTCAATATATTATCTTATATGTTTAATGATTATGTACTGTTAGTGTAAAAACTTTTATACTGTTAACCAATCAGATATCATCGTTGGTATGGCTTTATGGTAATTATTGTAAAAATCAACAAGCATATCATAAATAGTAGTTTGCAATTAGATGGCAGTGCAAATGCATAGCCAATTTTCTCTTATTACTTAATGAGATTAGTAATATATGAGATGTTAAGTTTATTAAACAAAATAGTCATGCATTATTAAATGATAATGTAATTCAAGAATAAAAAAAATGCTAATGTAATTCTTTTTTTACACTTATATATCATGATTAAACTTATGTACTTTTACATAAACTTTATGTTAATTTAATAATAGACAAAAACTTTATTGGTTGTAACTTTTTCTTTAACAGACACATAGTTGGGCCTTTTATCTATAAATTTATACTTTAGGGCCTATTTCATCATTATTTTCAACTAAAACTAATATAGGTCTCGACCCTTTTAAGTTAATCATATAGGTTATAAAGTTATAAGTAATGAGCAAAGTTAGATCCAAAAAGAAGGTATAAAAAAATATCAACTTTGTTAACATTACCAACAACTTTTGTTTAATGACAATGCTATTAAAATGAAGAATGATGGAACATAAAAAGCAAATTGGTTCTGTATATTATAACGAAAAATGTGCTCTTGTTGCCATAAGAAAATCTACTATAAGAAATCTAAATATTGTCAAACTCTTTTCAATATATAAGCATATGATTGACAATTTGAATAATTTTACCAAACAATAGTTTTGTCAGCAAATTAGTTATTGTAAATGTAAATATTATTTGTAATTAGTTAATTAATTTAAATAAATAATTTTAATTATGTAGCTATCATTGCCAATAAATGTCATTGTTGTCACTATTCACAACTCTCATTACCATTTCTATTCCACCATTAATCATTATTGTCATTCTCTTATCTAATTATTATCAGCTTTATTATCTTTATTGTCGTTCTTATCATTGTCATCATTTAGGGATGGTAATTACAGTCAGATCCTATGGCTACCCACACAAAATAACTGCAATAAGTAGGGTAAATATCTACTTAATGGGGATGAGATCGTGGCTAGAGATTTACATGCAAAATTTAATGAGGATATATGTAGGTATGGGTATAGTACCCACCCCGCTTTAGACCCGCTCCTCTATGTATGTATATATGTACACGCACACACACACACACTCTTAAGTCTTAACCTAAATTGGTAAGTACCTTTATTCCTTTTCATTCGTAGATATTAGAAAATTGATGGGTGATACAAATGACACCAATTTGATGTGGTCACACATCATAGAGCTCAAAGAATAAAAGAGAAGGACCATAGAAGTAACTCATTGTATTGATAAAAAAATGATAAAAGATGATATACAAGTAAGTAGTGCAAGTATTTATAGAGTGAATGAACTAAACTAAAAGGCACGCATGCACTTAATTAGTTGCAACAATCAACTATCAAGCCTAACTGCATATACTAACAGTAAACTAGTCTAACTTCTTATGTTAATTGTAAATCAAGTTGGTTACATTCAAGTTGAATTCTGTCAACCTCCCGCAAGTTAAAATGTGGAAGAATCAACCATAACCAGCTTGAAATGAAGCATATTGAAGGTATGTGATGACCCTCATATTAATCATTATAATCTTCATATAGTTCTCTACTTGGAGTGATGAGCAAGCCATCAACTTCAATGCAAGTGAGCTTCTCAATATTGAAGCTAACATGAACATTGCAAAAATAAACCCATGTAGATAGTATAATGGTCATTCCAATAGCAAGAAAATATGATACAAGCCCATAAATCCAAGAGCCAATGTATCAACAAAGACATTTCCAAACATCTAAGAAAAAATTGCAATAGGACCATGTCCAAGAAATTTAGCATTTGAGAATGTTAATGATAGCTGTTGTTGATCAAATCCCCTTTTGAAGTGCTCAACAACAAACCACAATTCAAATGTTGAAAATAGAAGTGAACTGCTAATACCTCCCAAAACTAGCCCAACATCAAGGCTTTGCGTTGAGGAGAATGGTTGATGTAGCTCAAAATGTAGGTTATGCAGTGAGTCAAACAAGCCCTTTTCTAGCCTTATTTGTCAGTTAGAGAACCCACAATTGTTCCAAACAACATGGAATACCCAAAATCAACAATGAACAGTTGTTCCATCTCTACTTCCCCATATTCATATTTATTGTAAAGATAGTAGACATACAGACTTTGCTGCCAATCTCCAACAATCATGAGGGAATAGATAAGGAGATAATTGGTCTTAAAGGAATTAACGACAAGAATTATGTTCTTAGGAAAGCTTCCAAGTATTACAAAAGCAAAACCTATCTTAATTGATGTTAACATTTTATCAAGCACCTAGTCTATGAGGGTTGAAGTTGTACCATCTTCACCATTATTTTAGTTAAATCCCATTAACTTCAACAAATCAAGTGCAGTCATAGCAAGTTCATCACCACAATTATCGTACAGCTCCAATCATTAGAATTGTTCTCAAAATCTGCCTCCAATTGTTGTGATTAATCTCTATTGTTCTTCTTTGCAAACTGAGATTCTCAAAGCCCTTTGTTGAAGCGAAATCATAATCTGGGAAATCTTGGAACAAAGTGACAGCACTCATTCTAGCATCGGGGGGTTTTATCACTGAGTTGGTGTTGCAATAGCTCTCAAACTCAAAATCACCATCGCAAGTAGAGCGACACAAAACACTATCTAATTACTGAACTTGTAATAGAGGGAATAAATCCAACCAATTGAAAGAACCAATTTCACTTTGCCTATTGATCCTGTCAACATTTCCAAAATAGGGAGCTTCAAGACCACTCGCAACCTCCATTTCTTTGAGTGGCTTGAGATGGAGAAAAATTGAACCACAAAGAATTGTGTATTTTGATAATGAATCAAAAAATGAAAAAGAACAAGGTTAAATAATAGCATTGTTGTTCTGAACCTTAGCATCTTTGGTTTTTTTAACTACAACAATTTCTTTGCTATTGGTAATGGTGTCAAACACAAGCTTCTCTTCCTGCCTAAGAATGGATATGTGATGACTCCCAATCAAGATGAACTCTTCCTTGTCCTTTTTAGCAATTACAACTTTAGTAAAGTTTTCAATCTCCATTTTGTCTTCTTCAACAGCAGAATCATTGCTCTATCCAAGAGAGAGCTCTGATACCGTATCAGAAAATTGATGGGTGATACAAATGACACCCATTTGATGTGCCCACACATCATAGAGCTCAAAGAACAAAAAAGGAGTACAATAGAAGTAACTCATTGTATTGATAGCAAAAATGATAAAAAAATGATATACAAGTAAGTAATACAAGTATTTATAGAGTGAATGAACTAAACTAACTGGAACTCATGCATTTAATCAATTGCAACAATCAACTATCAAGCCTAACTACATATACTAACAATAAATCGGTCTAACTTCCTATACTAACTATAAACCAAGTTAATTACATTCAAGTTGAATTTTGTCAGTAACTATTTGATACCTTTATGTAAAAATTGTTTTGAAAAAAAAAAAGGGTGTGGTAGCATTCTTATTGATAGAGATTGACATATAAGAATTAAGAATGTAATTTTCAATTGTCTATTGCTCCAAGACAACAACATGTGCTTAATAGTTTTAGATTGCCTTGCATACTCCATTGTAATAATAATTGCTTGATATGGCCTTTTACATTGATATGTATAAAAACTCAATTGCTTAATAATTTTAGATTTTATATTGTCATGCATACTCCATTGTGAACATATCATAATTGCTAGTGCTTGTGGTTAATCTTGTATATCTTGTGTACAAATATTTACAAAGTATTTAAGTAATATACTTAAAAATTCAGTGCCTTTATAACTTCTCATATGAAAAGTCCATAGCGAATTAGGGGATATTTGTGAACATTTTAACAAAATACTTTTATAACAATTCAAATAAAATAGTATTATGATTTGGAGTAGGTTTTGGCATCCATGTTTTTAATGTTGAATAATTACAACTTATGTTTGAATGATTTAAAAATGAATTTTCAATTCAGTTGTAGTAAATTTTTTATTGATTTTTATTGACTTTACACATAAGTAAAATGTGACTAACAGATACGAGTATAGGTATATAGGATCCAACAGGTATAGGAATGGAGATTAAAGTTGCTACAAGCACGGTATGAGGAAAGGTACGGTATTTTTTTCAAATGAGAATATAGGAACAAATATTATAGTAACCTACTCAAACCCACACATTGCCATCCATATTATCATCATTACCACCCTTTTGTCCTATAATAATCATTGTGCTAATACTATCACCGTCATTTGTGAATCATTTTTTTTATCCACACCCAACACAGTTTCACCCTTAATTATTCTTGATTAGAAGTATCAAAATGAAATTAAAATTTAATTTATAACTATAATTTTATGAATTAATTCTTTGCATAATGTAAACATAGAAAATATAATTTTGAAACAATTCTAATTTTGACAAAATCAAAATTAAACTTACTAACAAAACTCAACACATTTGACAATTAAGTAGGTTCGTTAAGTATGTTAAACATGATTTGTTCTTTTTGGTAAAGACCACAGGTATTTCTATGGGAGACAATTCTGCTCTAGTAGGACCATTATAGTCAACAAAGTTATCCTTTTGAATATTTGACGCAACTGCATACTTAGGATTTGAACTCAAGACTACTCATTAAGTTGGAACAATTCTGCACCAATTGATTTCAGTACCCGGTGGTAAACATGATTTGATTTATAACTGAATATATAAAAAAGACTATTGAGAAAGATAAAAATCACTTTAATAATCGTTATCTTTTGAAAGAATTAATTCTTATTCGAAGATTTCTTTGACACACTTTTAAAAGAATATAATTTAAATTTAAATTATAATTCTAGGTTGATGGCCCCTAAGATACTCAACCCATACCACTTCTCCCCTTAAACCATCTAGCCATACCAACTTAACGCCTCCTCCATCGTTTACTACCCCATTTCCATTACACCCCCAACCTATATTTCGTCCCCCTAAGCTTCAACTAGCACCCTTTGATGGTTCCGAACCTCCTGATTGGCTCTTTCAGGCAAACCATTTTTTCCAATATTATCAGGTTCCCATGGAGCAATGCCTATCTATGGTAGCCTTCTACATGAAAGGCAGAGCCCTAAGTTGGTTCAAATGGATGTACCAGAACAACCAACTGTTTGATTGGTTCACCTTCACCTGAGCCTTGGAGTTACGTTTGGACTCTTCCATATATAAGGACCTTTAGGCAGAACTATTCAAATTACACTAGTTTGGGTCAGTATCCAACTACCGAGCAACTTGTGAAAGGTTGTGCAACTGCATTTTGGCTCTTTCTTTTGAGGTGATTCTTAATTGTTTTATTTTTGGGTTTATACTTGAGATTTGTTGTGAGCTTTCCATTCTTTAACCTTATTCTATTTTGCAAGCCATTTGGTTGGCCAAACTTATTGAAGCATAAATAAAGACTTAAAAGCCCGCCCTTATTGCCCTAACCCCACTTCAAACCCTTCTCGTAGTCTTACCACAAACGTCCCTTCCATACCCACCTCCAACCTTCCATCCCTTGATACAACTACCCTCCCCATTAAAAGACTTACTTCGCTCAAATGCAAGAACAGCGAGCCTAAGGTTTATACTATAATTGTGATGAGAAATATCAATTTGGTCACAAATGTTCTACTAGGCGTTTCCTACTTCTTCTAATAGATGATGTTGAAGAGATACTCCCTGAGCCTAATCTTGAAGAACCCCCAAATTCTTCCCCTTGTGGCTTCCATTTCCACCTTTCTATGCATGCCCTTATAGGCCATCCTTTTCCTCAAACCTTTAAATTCTAGGGTTTAATTGAAGGCCTTTTTGTCATGGTTTTAATGGACATTGATAGTTCCCACAATATTTTGCAACCAAGGCTTGCTCACCACCTTCACCTTCTAGTTGCCCCTTCCCCTGCCTTTTAGGTCATGGTTGGTAATGGCTAACATATTACTTACACTAGTTTTTGCTCAAATGTTGCCCTCATTTGCAACACCACCTTTTCCACATCCCCTTTTACTTGCTTCCTATTGAAGGTGTAAATGTGGTCTTAGGCATGGAATGATTACGCACCTTGGGGCCTTTACATGTTGATTTCTTCGTTCTTAACCTATCTTTCACTTATAATCACTCTATTGTAACCCTTATTGGCTCACCCAAAAACACTTTCGCCCTAGTTCTTTCCCTCAATTCTGCCATTTCCTTTATATCAATGCTCTTGCCTTTGTGCATCTCCTCACTTTTCAACCTTTGACCTTCTCTGAACCAAGTTTCTAGTCTAAATCTGATCTCGTTTCACCAAATTCCCTTTTGCCCACCTTATCCACCAAATTTTAACAATTATTATTATCCAACCCTTTTATTTTAACCAAACCACACAGACTACCACCCCTGCCCTCATGATTGCAAAATCCCCCTTTTCCCTCACACTGGCCCTATCAATGTAAAACCTTATCATTACCTTTATATTTAAAAAGAAGGCATGTCTTCCATCATTGCAAACATGCTCCAAGAGGGTATAATCACTCCTAGCTTTAGTCTTCTCCAGTGCTCTTTGTCTGCAAGAAAGATGGAACTTGGCGTTTCTGTGTGGATTACCACAGTCTTAACGCTATCACGGTAAAGAACTACTTCCTTATCCCTACTATTGATGAACTTTTAGATGATTTGGGTTTTGTTAGCATCTGATTCATGTCGTCCCTAAAGACACTCACAAATTTCAAATATTTGATGGGCATTGCGAGTTTCTCATTATGCCTTTTGGGCTCTCTAATGCCTTTCCACCTTCTAATCAATAATGAATGACTTACTAAGGCCTTGTCTAAGGCAATTTGTTTTGGTGTTCTTTGGTGATATCTTAAATTACAACTGTTCTTTATCTGATCACTCAGTTCACTTATGCATTTTATTGGACTTACTTGCTACTAATCAATTTGTTGCTAAATTATCTAAGTGCATATTTACTCTCCCTATTGTTCATTACCTAGGCCATGTGATTCTAACCAAGGTGTTACCCTTGATTCGAACAAAATAAAAGCAATCTTAGACTGGCCTCTGCCATGCACTCTTATGGCTTTACATGATTTTTTGGGCCTCACTAGATTTTATCAGCCTTTTCTCTAACATTATGCCTCTCTCGCCGCTCCCTCACTGACTTACTTCGTTCTCATTCATTTCAATTAAATTATAAAGATCACAAGGGCATTTCAAGATTTAAAAGATAAAGTTACAATAGCTCCTATTCTTACTCTTCTTGACTTCACCAAACTATTTGTCATTGAAATCGATGCATCCTGTGTGGCAGTTAGTGCTGTCCTATCCCAATCCCGGCCATCCCTTGGCATTTTCCAGCAAGAAATTGTGTCCTCGCTTGTAGGTCTCCTTTGTCTACATTCACGAACTCTAAGCTGTCACAGAAGCCATTAAAAAGTGGCATCAGTACTTGATTGGAAGGAAATTGCTTATTTACACAGATCAGTAGAGTTTAATAAATTTGTTCGGGTAAACCATTTAAACTCCCTGAATAGCAAAAGTGGGTTGTTAAACTCCAGGGTTTTGATTTTGAGATATTTTACAAACCTGGTAAATTCAATGTTGTTGCAAATGCCTTTCCCAAATAGACTCTAAGCCTTCCTTTCTGCTTGCACTTTCCTTTCTGATGCCTCAGTTACTTACTTGTCTCCAACAATATTATGCAACAAAAATAGAGGGAAAAGAATTAGTCCATAAATTTCAAACCCACCCTTCCATGAAGGACACTTTCCATTTTAGCAACAGTCTACTTTACTTCCACAACTGCGTTTACGTACCTGACATCCCTGACCTTTGGCAATCTTTTCTCCATATGTTAGACGGTACTCCAATTGCAGGTCATTTTAGCTTGAAGCCTATGGTGCCTTGATTAGCTGCTTATTTCTATTGGTCGGGTCTTTGCCAGGATTCCAAGCTATTTTTTCAATGTTTTTCTACTTGCCATTTTAACAAATACCTGCCATAAAAGAATAAAGGTTTAATCCAACCCCTTCCAATTCCATGACAAGTTTGGGATGATTTTACCATGGATTTTGGGACACACCTTCCTAACTTTTTCAGTCACACTATCATTTGGGTCATTTGTGACCGCCTTACCAAGTATGTTCTCCTCATTGCCCTCCCCACCAAGTTTACAATGTCTGCCCTGGTGGCCCGTTTCTTTGTTGAGATTTTTTGCCTTCAAGGTATTCCCTACTCCATTATTTCCGACTACAATCCTCTTTTCTTGAGTACCTTTTGGAATAACTGTTGAGATTACAAGGTACAACACTCAAATATAGCAGTTGATACCATCTTGAGAAGGATGACAGAAGTCACAAATAGATGTATTGAGGCTCACCTTCACTATTTCTACAGTAAACAACCTATTAGCTGGTTCAAGTTTCTCCACCTCACACAATTTTGGCACAACTCTACCTTTCATTCTGCCATTAAAATAACCCCCTTCTAGGCGCTGTATGGTTCCACCCCTCCTTCTATTTCTTAGTATGTTCCTGGCACTGCCTTGCTCAGGTTTCTTGACGACTCCTTACAACAACGCTAACAAATACTCAAAGACCTTAAAGCTAATCTCAGTCGTACACGCCAATCCATGGCTGACCAAGCAAATCGACACAAAGAGGGTTTCACTTGCCATCTTGGTGACTGGGTTTACTTGAGTTTGCGTCTTTATTGCCAAGTCTCTGTTTCTTACCAGCCCTTCACCAAGCTTGCTAATAGTTACTATAGGTTTTTCGCCATCACTCGCTGTATCGGAGCCATGGTTTATGAATTGGTCTTTCTGTCGAACTTGCATATCCACTCCATCGTCCACATCTCGTATCTGCGCCCTTATTGCGGCCTTCTTCCTCCACCTAGAGTCACCCACTCTCCTGTTTTAGACGACCCCTCTTTGTCGCCTCCAGATATTGGCACCACGAACCCACCAAATAGCCCAAATCTTTTTGTCCAACCTTCTTTTATAGATACCTACCCTCTCTCCAACACCCTAAACCTTTTCGACATCATTAGATCCCCTCGTAACCCCCCCTCCACTTTACCCACATCTCGACTGTCCATTCAAAACCCTACTACTCCTCTAGCCAATAATAACCTACATCCCCACTCAACTATCTCATTAATGCTGTGTTTGGTAGAGAGGAGAGAACTAGAGGGAGAAGAAGTAGGTAGAAGAGAAGAGAAGAGAAGAGAAGAGAAGTAAGTAAGAAATAAAGTGGAAATAGAAGTTGTTTGGTTAAAGAGAAGTAGAGAATAAATAGAGTGGAAGTTTGCTTTTTGACTTTTGGAGATTTGGAATGAAAAATAAAATTACACTTATACCCTTGTTTTTTTTAATTAAATTATTTACAAAAAAACGTCGAAATACAATTATGCTACATATATTCGAATATGGGTTTACCATATTCGAATATATGGGGGCCAAATATTCGAATATGGTAAACCCATATTTGAATATATAGCATTGTTGGAGACAAATAAAATTAAAAAACTTGGGCCATTTAGAGGAAAGAAATAGAGAGAAAAGAAGAGAAAAGAAGAGAAATAGATAAAAATAAAGTAGAAGTTAAAGTTGTTTGGTTGAAGAGAAATAGGTAAGAAATAGAGTGAAAGTTAAGATTATTTTAATTATTATTATTTATTTTATCATTAATATTATTTTTATTGTTATTATAATATTTATTTTTATTAATAATAATATAATATTATTATTATTTATTTTTATTATTGTTATTATTATTATTATTATTAAGATGGGATTTTGAGAAGGGGGGCGGCATATTCAAATAACAAGGGAAGGAGGATTTAGATAATCGAATAGGGGGGGGGGGGGGAGATATTTGATTATGGAAGAAGAGATAATTGATTAAGAGGAAGTGATAATCGATTATGTTACAAAAGTAATCAATTATTGAAATAAAAATTGTTTTTTAGTATCAATAATAATCGATTATCAATAAAAATAATCGATTATTTTTACCAATAATACTCATTTCTGTGTATTTTTTCACAGTTTTACAAATAAGTTTTCAGACGTGGATCCCACACTTTTTTCAAATATTTCTTTGATATTTCGTCGCTACCAAATGAGAAAAGTTCGTATACTTCTCTGTTCTTTCGCTCACTTCTCTTCTCTTCTTCGACTACTTCGACACTACTAAACATAACGTAACTCACACTTCTCTTTCCAACGCCTCCCTCAACCAATCCGCTTTATTCCACATGCTCTCCTCACTTACCACTTTTCCCCAATTTTCCCAATCCCATTGACATAAGCCTTAAACTCTTCCCTTCCCCGTACTACAGTTGTTTCCCGCCACTCTCCTACCCCTTCTCCACCTTTTGATCCCCAACGTCTAACTTCCTTGCAATCCTCACCATCTATCCAACCCACAATTCCTCTCCTGATTGGCTACACCTTGAGGATAATGTGCATTCTGGACCTCATGACAGTGATAACACACAAAAAAGCCCAATTATCACAGAGGCCCAACATTAAAGCCCAAAAGCTCGATTGGTTTAAAGATTACATCTGAAATGGGCTTTTAAGTTGTTATTTTCTAGTTTGTTGTTTTCTTTTCCCTAAAGCGTAGGATGCTGCCAAGTGGATGATCTGTATTCACTTGAGCCAGCCACTAGGTTATTAATGTATTCCTTTGAGAGGCTTTGGACAATGAATGAATAATTTTGTTATTTTCCTTGCAATGTTCCTTTGGTAGTGTAACCTTAATTCTTCTAGTGTTCTTAGTAGTGTAGCTGCCTAACACATAAGCAACCCAAATATTTCAATGTAGCTGTTATATTCTTTTTTCACATTTAGTATTTAACAGAACAACTATAATGGTTTTTTCTCTGGTTTAGATATGTTATAAGGATACTGAAGCTTGTGTTTCAAGTTATAAATCCAACCAGTAATCAATAATTATTGATAAAGAAAAGTTTGAAAAAAGGAAAGTGGTCACGTTCCAACCTAGAGATCTAATCAAACACGAATACCATTGTCGTAATCATTTACTCAACCCATGTTACAAATATTTTGAATAAAAACAAATGAATTAATTAATTTTTTTTTAAATCAATAAATTATGATTGAATTTCCTTAATTATTTGCGTAAATTAGTATCATTTAATTATTAGAATAATTTTAAATTATTAAATATTATTAATTATAAAAATTAATATTGTAGTACTTTAATTATGATAAAAAATATTCGATCTTAAACTTTTGATGTGAATGATCTGTAATAGGTTGGATTGCTGACTTAATATCTAATGAGAAATCTTTACTTTCATTTAGTTGTTATTCTAGTAAACAGTTCAGTATACGCAATTATACCAAAACCTAATAGTCAAATCTAGAATTATTTTCTCTCGTTCGTTTTTGTATGTCGTTATATTGAAATTGCAGACGTGAATTTAAATTTTCCATTAAATACACATATTTGAAGCAAATCTTTAGTTAAATCATACTATAATCAAGCATGTGAATCAACTAACACGAAGTTATTTTAGTTTAATAAATAATCTTGAGTTTAAATCTTGAATATATAATTATGTTAAATAATCAAAAGAAAAATTTTGTCGCACATAATTGTTTTACCTGCTCGAGCAAGATTAACTTTCTTGGAGGATAGTTGTCATTTGTTTTAAAAAAAAACATATTATATTATTTTGGGGCTAAAATTTTAGCATTGATTAAAAAGGGAATATCTAGTTCATTTTCACTCGACCCCTATACATCAAAATCATTTTCAACACTACCAGTCAATGTTAGTTACCGTTGTAATAATTGCACAAAATTGCAGTAAAGTATAAGAAATATGATTAACATAACAGATATAAGAATTGAAAATACAGCATTCTTAATTCTATATATTACACTAATTTTATTTTTTTTATTTCGTTGTTATTATGCTTTGTTATCTTAGAAAAAGAATCTCCACCAAAAAGAATCTTAGAAAAAGAAAAAGAAAAAAAAAGGGAAGAAAAGTGAATTGGGACGAGACCAACGATAAGTAAGCAAAGAAAGAAAGGAAAGGAAAAGTAGAGCACAGTATCGTCGGTTGCAAATAAAAGAACACATAATCCATCCCTTTCTTTTTGTTTTCTCTACTCTGCTCGCTTTGCTTCACTTCACCGTCTTCACACGGAAATGTCATCACTCGCAGTTGCGTTCACACTATCCATTCTCCTCACACTCTCTTCACTGGTCACTTCTCACTACTCCTCCTCTTCCTTCGAGTCCCCTCCGTCTCTAGAATCTTCTTCGCCGTCGTTCTCGGAGTGGCGATCCGCGCACGCCACCTACTACGCGGCGGCGGATCCCCGCGACGCGGTGGGCGGCGCGTGCGGGTACGGGGACCTGGTGAAGGGCGGGTACGGCATGGCGACGGCGGGGCTGAGCGAGGCGATGTTCGAGCGCGGCCAGATCTGCGGCGCGTGCTTCGAGCTGCGCTGCGTCGACGACAACCGCTGGTGCATTCCCGGCACCTCCATCATCGTCACCGCCACCAACTTCTGCGCCCCCAACTACGGCTTCGCCTCCGACGGCGGCGGACACTGTAACCCTCCCAATAAGCACTTCGTTCTTCCCATCGAAGCCTTCGAGAAGATCGCCATTTGGAAAGCCGGCAACATGCCCGTACAGTATCGCAGGTTCTTCCACTTTCTCATCCACTTTCAATTACTGCTACTCGGAAATTACTCTATAGATCAATTAGTACTGATGTTTGTTCTTAAGTTTAATTTTCATATAATGTTATGTTTTACACTTTCAATCATATGACGGATACGCTCTCTCTAATACACTACACTCTACTACCATCGGTGCTGAAATTTATTGAAAACTTTGAAGTCACAAATTGGATTCTTAAATAAAAAGTGGGGCCACAAAATTTCAAGAGTGTTTTCAAAAGAGAAGTTATTACATGGTTCAGGATTTTTTTGGTAGAGACCACATGTATCCTTTATGGGTAAAGGCTATTATGCCAGAGGAATCATTATCGCAGGGCATAGAGGGGGAGGTCATAAGTGTCTATATCGTAAAATCAATTTTCAATGGGATGAAAAAGACATATATGATAGAATCGAAACCATAAAATACGACCCTAATCGAAATGCATACATTTGTCTTAGACACTATGGGGACGGTGAGAAAAAATATATTTAACACCCCAAAAGGACAATAATTGGAGATACCATGGTTTTTAGTACAGAAGTTCCTATAAAAATGAGAATGTCCTACCTTTGAGTGCGGTTTGACCTATTGATTTACGTAATTGGAAGTAACCAACTAGGTTTACGACGAAACCTAGAAATTGATCATTGATCTAATTGGAGTTCCATGGGAAACAATCTTGCTCAAGCTGAGATTACCACATGTTTATATCGACCAATCTTCACTTGACATATAATTGAGATTTTTAATTTATGAAAAAAAAGTTTATAAAACTCAATTACATGCCATGTGGAGATTAGTCAAAATTGATGGTCCTCAATCTTGTAATGAGAGTGTGTTACTAGTATTCTTAACTATTAGAATATTGGTCCTCAATCTTGTAATGAGAGTGTGTTACTAGTATTTCTCTTAACTAATTAGAAATCACCAAAATTTATGAGTAGATAATAGAGGTGATAAAATGCTCTACCCAACATGGTGTGGGTCGCTAGCTATAATGAGTCAGGTCAAACAAATTTAAATTAAATTCGGACTTTTAAAATAAAGCATGGTGAAAACATGGTTCTTGTGGGGTTTTTTGGGCCAAAAGCCCCGGTTAGAGATAAAATGGCCCAAATTTAATTTGAATTCAAATTTGAAAGGTTAAATCTTTCATTTCATTGGACGGGTTAAGGTTGGCTCAATTAGTCTAATTCATTTTGTCACCTCTAGTAGATGACAATATAAAAATGTTTAGATTTTCATTATATTTGAAATAAATTCTAGTTTGAATGTTGTGATCTGTTTGGAGCAGGATAAAGTGTAGGAAGGAAGGAGGGATTCGATTTACGATTACTGGTTCTGGAATCTTCATTTCAGTGCTGATCAGCAATGTTGCTGGCCACGGAGACGTTGTGGCTGTGAAGGTTAAAGGATCAAGAACTGGTTGGCTTCCCATGGGTCGGAATTGGGGGCAAAATTGGCATGTGAATGCGTTACTGCAGAATCAACCTCTTTCGTTCGAGGTTACTGCTAGTGATGGGAAAATGCTTACGTCGTTCAATGTTGCTCCCAAGGATTGGAGCTTTGGACAAACCTTTGAAGGCAAGCAATTTGAGACTTGAAAGCTCAATGAAGAGATCTTGTTTCAAGGGACCATTCTCCTTCCCGAAATTTTTTTTAGCCCAATAGTGATATGGTTTTCTTTCTACATTTTAATTCTTTGGGTTTTGTAGAAGACTGTAGATAACAAATGATGTGGTGGTTTGTGAGACTGTCAACGTGACGGTGTACCTTTCTATTTATTATCTTAGGAAGTTTTGAATGAAAATAAAAATAAAAATAAAAATATATATATATATATATATATATACCTTGTTGGTCAGCACCAAAGAGGACCTAACCATGTAAATGTTTGTTAGGCTCTCATTAAGAGTTTTAAGATGTACCATCCTACTCACTTGCAAGTGGTCTTAAATATGACTAGTCATCCAACCCCCGTTAACGATTATTAGACAACCCGTCACATTAGACTGATTTCTACTGTAACAGTGATCAGAATCCTATATGTATATGTATAATTTTTGGTGAGATTTTGGTTTAAGTTTTGAATGATTTTTTATTTATTTGTTAACGTTCTTAATGCTTTGTTTTTTACTACCAGTTAGCCGTTAGTCTGTCACTTTTTTACACCTATCGGCCTCACTAAAGCTGAATGCAAGAACTGGGAGTCGTCAAACTCAACACGGGCTCAAGTTTTCCTTCCTCTCAACATTAAATGAGTATACTGTTCTGTGCTCTATTGATAGGCCTAGGCTATCTAGAAGTCGTATTCATATCAAACAGGTTTGTTACGTCCAGACTTGCTTTAAAATGCAAAATTAAAATTTTTGTCGTATGATACCTTTATAAACAAATGAATTAACATTATAAGTGTTCACTCAGGTAACAGAAGGTGTAAAGTGCTACGAACTAATGACAACATATTAGACTGATGGTTGATTACCATCAAACTAGTGCCAAATGAGACATGGACCTGATGGTTATCTACTTATGTCGACAAAAGTTTATTTGTCAAATGGAAAAACATTAAATGGCCTCCAATTGATTGTATTCATCCATGAAGAAAGCAAACAAACGGTTTCATGGTTCATCTCAAAAATCAATTAATTTGCTCCACAATAACATATCTCACAAAAATGAGTCAGGAAGACAAAGTAACAAACAGAAATTATTATTCGTCAACATGCCACTACTACAATCCAGTTAGCCTGAAGGAAATCAGAAATGAATCCCAATTAAATTGTGGTTAAAAGCACGTGTGAACTGTTTGTACAGAAGTTTGAGTTTCCAATTTTTGTGACTAATACATGAGCTGTTAGCATACAATGGAACAGGAAAAAGAAAGAGAAACAAAAAAGAATTTCAAATGTGGTTTACTATAACAATAATCACTCTAAAACTAATTGAATCTAATGCCTCGGAACAAACCAGGCATAAATTTGCAAGTTAGATGATGGAAGAACTCAACTTCCATTAATCAAAATCGATGGAGAGTCCTACCGTGTATATCCCACTGCGAGAGCTGAGCTGAGCACATCAAGAGGGAACCAAACCAGTGCTACAAACATCATAGCTTCTGATGAGATTCAATAAGCAATGCATTCAACATAATCTGAACCCCAGCCTCATAAACAACCGCATCATAATGCATCCCGTCATCTGTACACCTGATCCCACAATTCCAACTCAATGACCCAATATCCAGCAGTTGAAGTGGCCCACCAAACTGCCTCAACATGCCACTTCCCTGAACCTCTCGCTCATATTCTCCCCACACCAGATCAGTCATCTTCTCCCTCTTCTCCTTTGTATTCAACATGGAGTTCACCAAAGTTGGCATCCCCAGCCAAAACAAGTGCGGAGATCTAACCGACACAGAACCTGCCACCGCCTCGTCGTTGCCGAATTCTGCGGACACAGGCAACATTGACATCACAGAACTCCTCAAAACCCCCAAAGAGACACCATAATCCGAAGCATTTGTAAAGTGCAGCATGTGCCACAAACCAGAACCCATCACCAAAAGATCAGGATAAACACGATTCCTCTTAAACTCCACAACCAAACCAGTCAAATTGGTGACATAAGGTGCCCAAATAAAATCCAACTTCATCCCGATCTCATCCACCACCGTGTGATAATCACTATGCCTCTTAAACAAAGGCCCTTTCACAGATTCCATTCCCTCCGAGTCCAGAACCAAACTCAACAACGACAGCGCAAAGATTCGAGCTTGAGAATCCCCCGCCACCACAACCCAAGACCCATTAAGCAAAACCGAAACGTCGTGTCGTTTCAGCCGCTGAAACTCACAGGAATCAACAGAACTCGATCTCTTCCAAGACCAAGACTTGTCGTAATTCAATGAATTGTTGTTCAACTCAAAGTCAAAGACCCTTCCGGGCCTCACCTCCCAGACAATTTCGTGAAGCGAGGAAACACACGAATCGCGACCATCGAAGACAACGTTAACAGAAGAAGAGGAAACCGATGTGACGAAATCAGAAACTGAGGGGAAATATGGAGTGAGGTGAACACCGACAGCGAGAGTGATGAAAAGTGCGCCACTGAAGAAGAGAACCTTGTTGCGACTCAAGTGCCACCCCGCCATGCCCATAGGCACAAACAAAACCACACACGCCGCTAACAACCCCAACTGCACCGCACCTAACATTGCCCCCTTAGATCCCTTTGAAACTCACATATGGGGTTTTGGTTTTCGATGCGACCCGTGAAGGAAAACGAAAGGGGGAACCTGAGATCTGGGGAAAAAATGAAACTTTTCTCCAACCTGGGAAAAGGGTCGGAGAGAAAGTTGGTGGGGGGACTTGTGAATGGCTTGGGATTGAAGAATTTGCAGGTAATTTTTTTTTGGTGATGGGAACGTGTTAACAACAGAAGCGAGATTCAATGGATTAAAATGTCAACGTGGGTGGGAGAATTGGAATTGCTTACATACAAAAACACCAGGGTACCGTCGGATTCAAAGACCGATGCCAATGATTGTGAGTGTTGTCTGTCATCTTGCTTGCATCTGGTTTTCTGGTCCACGAGTGAGTGCTAACCTGACTTGTGGATTTTTTGCGGTGTGTGGGTTTGTTTCGTGTTGCAAATTCTTGCAGGTGCCTGTGCCAGTTGCCACTGCCAGTACAATTAGGATAAAAAGCATTTTTCAAGCATTTAAGATGTGCAATAACTCTAATTTTATTTGTACTTTAACGCTGTGTTTGGTAGCGGTGAATTAGCGAAGAAGAGAAGAGAAGAGCGCGGAAGTGAGGCGATATTAATAATTTCCGTTCATTTGGTATCGATGAAATAGCGAAGAAGTTTTTAAAATTTCGGTGGGACCCACGTTAAAAAACTTCGTCACAAATATGCGCGGATTTGCGAAGAAATGCGAACGTTTAACGCTGTTTACGTTATTATCCTTTACTTTTTCTTACTTTTTTAACATTGTTGGCTTTCAAAAAAGCAAAAGTTGCTTGTTGCTTATCCTCATCGTTCTCCGGCGTTGGTTTCTTGTTGCCTGCGTGGTGGTGGTCGAGTTGATCTATCCGGTAATTTGAGCTCATTTTGGTCTCTTTAAAAAGGTAAGACTCTCTTTTACTCATATATGGTGAAAAATTATCCGATCTATTTGTTATTCTGAAATAATTTAAGTGTATTAATGGTTGAAATTTAGAATTTTTATGAAAGTTGGTGTTAAATATCGTGAGTAATTACAATTGGATATGGGGATTTGGAGTAAAATAATAGTTTGCTGTATATATTTGTATATTTTTTTTCGAAGAATTGAGAAAATATTATCAAAAATTAGACAACAGTGTATGAAATATTCGAATATGTGATATGCTATATTCGAATATGCAATCACATATTCGAATATGTGATATGCATATTCGAATATGCAATCACATATTCGAATATGTGATATTTATTAATTTAAAAAATAAAATTATATATATAATATATATATATATATATATAATTAATGATATATAATATAATTAAAATAAAATTATGTAGATGTAATTAAAAATAACTTATTATTTTTTTTAATTAATTTTAGTATTAATTAATGGCATGTAATTGTTGGTTGTTGAGATTTTTTTTTCTGTTCATTTCAATAGGTATATAATATATGAAATAGTGTGTGATTGTTATGTAATAACTATGAAAGGTGATGATATTGATTCTAATATGTTATTGTTTAAGACTTTTCTTTATATATATATATATATGCACACATATTAAAACATGTGTTTAAATATTTAGACATTATAATATATTATATTTTTTAGAAAAAATGTCTTATGAAGGGATGAAAAACATAGACAATGACAAGTTGGATGAAGAGGAAATGTTAACTAATCAAATGGCTATGCAAGGACAAATAATAGGAAATGCCCAGCAGGAGGTGCATACAAGAATACAAGTTGCGACAATGATATTGTTGTGTTGTGTAGGACATGCATTGCATACACTTAATTTGTTGTCAGGGAAAAGTAATGCATGGTTCAATGAATTTGCTCCTCAAAATGAGCAAAGGCGTCGAGAGTTAATGACGTATCTAGTTCATACAGAAAGGTGTCGTGATATTATAAGAATGGGGCCTGAAGCATTTATACAGTTATGTGAGAAATTAAGAAACACGGGTATTGTTAAGGATAACATACGGTCCACTGTAGAAGAGCAAGTTGCTAAATTCTTACATATCATAGGTCATAATGTTAAAAATCGCACAGTTTCTTTCTTCTTCCATCGATCCGGTGAGACTGTAAGTCGACATTTTCACAAGGTCTTACATGCTATAATTGCGTTAGAAGGTGAACTTTTAGTTCAACCATCGGGTAGGGACGTCCCAGCACATATCTTTAACAATAGCAGGTTTTATCCCTTTTTCAAGGTACACTTGTTGGATAAGAATTTGGTTTTTGTTACTTAGTTATTTTAACATCTTAATAACTATGTAATTTTCTTTTTTTTCTAACAAAGGATTGCCTTGGAGCAATTGATGGTACTCATATCCGAGTGAAGGTTGCAAGGGCAGAAGCCCCTCGGTATCGGGGTAGAAAAGATTGGCCAACACAAAATGTTTTTGCTGCATGTGATTTCGACATGAAATTCACATATGTCTTAGCTGGGTGGGAAGGAACTGCATCTGACTCTAGGATATTAAAAGATGCATTAAGTAGGGAAGACCCACTAATAATACCCGAAGGTCAGTCAACATTATGGGTAATGTCTCTATTCTAAATATTTTTACAAATAGACTAGAGTGAGTAATCATAGTAAAAATTGCTGTGTAGGGAAATTTTATCTTGGGGATGCCGGTTTCATGCTAAAACGTCACATTCTTACACCATATCGTGGTGTTCGTTACCACTTGAAGGAGTATTCAATTAGAGGGCCACAAAATGCTAAAGAGTTATTCAATCTTCGACATTCATCCCTCCGAAATGTAATTGAAAGAACATTTGGTGTGTTAAAGAAGAGATTTCCTATAATAGCTAGTGGCACAGAACCCCACTATTCATTTGAAACTATGAGAAATATAGTGGTGGCATGTTGTATACTACATAATTTTTTAGTTAGAGTGGATGATGATGAGTCAATTTTAGTTGAAGTTGATCATGAACTACTTCAGCGTGATGCAGATAGATCCCAAACACAACAGCGAGATCATGATTATAGACAAGGAGCAGATTTAAGGGACAACATTGCAAATGCAATGTGGAATGCTTATGAACATTAATAACAATTAGTGTTATTTACTTTTTAATGTCGTTGCATGGAATGTAATAATATTTTACTTTATGTAATTTGTTGTATATGAAGAGATTTACATAACATAAACAACAATTATATTTGAAGCCTTTGTGAATGACTTTTTTTATTCATATATTTTTCTTATAAGTATTTTGTTGTATATTATTTAAATTTAATTTTTATGTAGCAAAATGAACAAGGAGAAGGGACAAACTGGTCAGAGTAGTCAGCCATCAAGGGAGTTAATGAGATGGACAGGGGATATGGACTACATTTTACTAAATGCAATGGTTGATGAAATCCACAAGGGTAATAGAGTAGACGGTAGTTGGACATCTGAAGCATATGCAAATATTGTACAAACCTTGAGAAGTGCTGGATTAAGGGATGTTACAAAGAACCACATTAAGAATAGACAAAAGACAATGAAGGATAAATG
Organism: Spatholobus suberectus; assembly: GCA_004329165.1. Lineage (NCBI taxonomy): Eukaryota > Viridiplantae > Streptophyta > Magnoliopsida > Fabales > Fabaceae > Spatholobus > Spatholobus suberectus. The sequence continues at coordinate 65,545,636 of CM014734.1, read as the reverse complement.
GCGTGAAGTACATGACCTATTTAATGGTCTCAGCGGCTTTGCTTGGAGTCCAATTACTAAGAGATTCGAGGCTGAGGATGAAGTCTGGGATGATCTTATAAGGGTAAATGATGTTGCTGTTCATTTCTTTTGCTACATAAATGTTCAAATTTGTTTGCTTAATATATAATGATATATGTAGGCTAAACCATCTGCTGCCAAATGGAGAACATGTCAAATCCGTCACTATGATCTACTTCACGAGCTGTATTCTTTTGATCGGGCATCAGGGTATATGGGCTTAACTCCACGACAATTACATCGTGCTCTGGAGAAGGATAATCAAACCATTGACCTGAATGATGCAATTGATGATACTACAATGAATGACGAAGATGTGAGAAACTTTGACGATATTCAAGTATCCCCACCAAATGTCGGATCATTCAGTCCACCTTATGCACAGTCCATTCCATCTACAGGGACTTCAGGTTCCCGTGGAACAAAAGAAAAGCACCTATGGTTGATGTCCTTGATGCTCAAATGGACAAGCTTACTGCAGGTCTTGATAGGGTTGCAGAGGCAATTATAAGCGGTAATGCATTGACTGAGAAATTATCTCAGGTGGCGGAGTGGCAGGCATCTATAGCTGAACGACAAGTTGTAGCAATTGAGAATCGGAATGAGATCATTCGTGAACAAGTAGTTGTGTTAAGGAGAAGTACTGCTCGTGTCATTTCAGAAGAAGATGTTTGGGATGCATTGACTGTCATGAATATCGGAGACCAATATCGTATGCAATGTTACGATTATCTTTGCAATAACGACGCCCAAAAGCGTAAATTATTTGGGATACCCGCTCATCTTCGACTTCAAGAATTAATAAGAATGATGACCGAAGCTGGTTTTTAGTGTACTGTAATATATACATTAATATTTAATATGTTTGTAAGAAGTTCGTTGACTGGAATTCAAATTAGATACTTGGTTAATTTTTTGTATGATCATATGCACCACTTTATCGATTTTGATTTGTAATTAATGCACTTTGTCACTGTAATGAATTATTTTGATATTTATGAAATTTATATTGGATAATATTCATTGTGGGTTAACCTTGAGGCTGTTGTATATATACACATATGAATATGACTTTGTATCCTTATTTTTTTTTTGTATTCAATAGGACATTTATAATGGCTACTTCTTCTAGCCGTGATAAAAGAAGCAGAAATGGCAAAGAAAAGGCAAAACAACCCGAATCTCAAGACATTAATCATGAGCTGGCATTAAATCAAAGTGTCTTCTTTTCCAACAAAGATCAAATGAAGAATTACACTAGTCACTTTTTCTATAGAAAGTGGGTCGATGCCAAGATCATGGACTTCCAAGCATTCCAATTAGCTAGTTTTCAATTTGTTGAGCTACTTGCTTTCCAAGGACTTGACACATTTGTTGGCTTAAAGGGTGACATTTATCCAGACTTGGTAAGAGTTTTCTATTCCAACATGCTAATTCATCCAAATGGTGATTTATATTTTGAGATAAAAAAAACTAAGATTCGCATTAGGCCACAAGATTGGTTTGATTTAGCAAAATTAAAGTATCATGGCCACAAGTTTGAACCATCAAAAATTGAAGAGTGGGTGAATTATAGCCAACATGATGCTTTAACTTCACTCATGAGACCCGGATTAGAAAGACATCCCACAAAAAATGTAAGTAATTTAATGGTAGAAGATAGACTTCTGCATTATGTTTATGCACACATCTTAGTTCCACGTGCAGGAAACTATACAAAACTTATTGCAGAAGATATCTTTATTCTATGGGCTTTGAAACAAAAAATTCCTATCAATTGGCCATATTACATAATACAGCACATGAAGAAATGCAGACAGAAAAATGATATGCCCCTTTCGTATGCTATGCTCATATCAAGGATAATAGAACGCTATCAGCTTGTATGCGATGAAGATACTGAGAGTACACTTGGTTGGTCTAGTTATTTTAACAGAAGATACCTGAAGAAATTGAATATTTTCAATGTTGATGGTGTATGGCAATATTCTTAACAAAGGCTACATCAACAACAAGAAGAGCCTCAAGGATCGGAAGATGAAACTGAGGATGATGGAGGTTCTGTTACAGCTCAACAAAACAATCAAGAAAATATGTTAAGTCAAATTTAGTCTGGAATTCAAGGCTTACAACATGGATTGGATAATTTAGCTATTAATGTGCGCCAGTTGGACCAACGAGTTGAGGAAAAATTTACATACTTTGATAAGCGATTTGAAGAACTTGAGCATTATTTTCAGAATAGGCCATCTGAGTAGATTATATTTTATGTTTTTCTTAATTGTCTGTAATATAAATATTCTCTGTAAGACTTTTACCTTAGTTGTGTTTGCTTTTCTATAAATATTAAATTTTATAAGACTTTAATCTTGCTTTTCTATAAATCTTAAATTTTATATACAGGTAATTTCTGAATATAATGTAATATAGTGATAATTATATGAAGAATATAGTAAATTATTACAATAGTATATTTATAATATTATTGTGGTTTTATTTATAATAACATAATACAAAATATATGTTATTTTCAAAAATTCGTGTTTTCTGTAATGATTATATATTCGATTATATGACTAAAATAATCGAATATATAGACACCATAAAAAAATTTGTCCCTCTGAAATCGCCATATATTCGATTATGTCTTTTAACATAATCGAATATATGCACACTTTCAAAATCCGTCCCTCTGTAATGCACACATATTCGAATATGTTGGTAACATATTCGAATATAGGTACCAATATATTCGAATATGTTGTACCATATTCGAATATGTTGTACCATATTCGAATATATTGTTTCTGTATCGTTCCAAATCGGTAAGGTTATATATGTAATTTTATTATTTTACTCCAAATCTCCAAAAGTCAAAAAGCAAACTTCCTCTCTATTTCTTCTCTACTTCTCTCAAACCAAACAACCTCTATTTCCACTCTATTTCTTACCTACTTCTCTTCTCTTCTCTTCTCTTCTACCTACTTCCTCTCCCTCTATTTCTTTCCTCTCTACCAAACAAAGCGTAAATGATGAAAGCCAAGCATATAAAAAGGAAGGTATACAATTTATTAAGCTGAAGTTGGTTATGTGTGATTTAGATAAAAAAGAAATGTTATTAATATATTTTCGAACATATTTATTTTGAAAAAAACGAATTTATTTTAACACATTTTTTATTATCTTAGAAATCTCAATTTTTTTAGGTTCTATTCATTATTTCATAAGTCTTTTATTTAATTTATAATTTTTAATAAATTTTAATTCAATTGGTTTGGGTTGAACAAATTCGAAGATGGATCCCAACTCATTTACACTCCTAAACAATTTAATAATTTATCACTAGTGAGAATAAAAGAAAATGCAAAATCAAATAAGTCCACCGGGCATGATATTTGCATCAAAATTTTCTAAAACATAATTAGGTCATAATTTAAAAATATTTTTGACCAAAAAAGTTATTCAAAATTAAAATTAAAGGTGTATTCATTTCTTTTTTGTTTTTAAACTTTATATATGTGTGTGTGTGTATTAAAATGTTTGGAAGTAAACTTTTTAACAAAAGTATTAAAATTACTTTTTTGTTTTTTTTTTTCCAGTTTTTATTATTTGTTTAAATAATGTAATGATTAAACAAATTTAAATACAATTTTTAACTAAAAAAAATACTTTTTTCTCTACACAAACATATATATATATATTCAATGTCTCAAATATTAGAGTAATTACTAGAATTAATTGTTGGAGATTCTACATTGATTAATGATGGGGCCAAAATAAAATATATAAGTAAGGGACAATCCTCACCTTACAAGTTGGTTTTGTGAGGTTGAATGAAATCCTAACTCAAAAATTCTGTTATGGTATTAGAGCCTATTTTAGCGATTGTTATTGGACTTATCAAGCCACCTGTTATCAAGCTGTTATCAAACCACCCACAAATGTCCAATCTTGTAAACTTTATGCTCGAGATATCCAGTTCTAGCCGTGAAGGAGGTGTGTTGGAAATCCTACATTGACTAGTGATATGACCAAAGAAATGTATATAAGTGAGAGACAACATTCACCTTACCGGCCAGTTTTAGGATGTTGAGTTAGACCAAAATCCAAAATTGTAAGATGGTATCAAAGCCTATCTTAATGATTGTTGTTGGACCTATCAGGCTGTTATCGGACCACCTACAGATATCCAATCTTGGACCACCTACACATATCCAATCCTACAAACTTCATGATCGAGATGTCCAGTTATCATCTTGAAGAGAGTGTATTGGAAATCTCACATCGATTAGTGATATGGCTAAAATATAGTATATAAGTGGGGGACAACCCTCACCTTAAAAACTGGTTTTGTAGGGTTGAGTTAGGCCTGATTCCACATTATAAGATGGTATCAAAGCCTATCCTAGCGATTGTTGTTGGGCTTATCGGGCCACATGCTATCGGCCCATTATCAAACCACCTGCAGATGTTCAGTCTTGCAAACTTCACGCTCAAGATGTTTAATCTTTAGTGTGTGGGGTGTGTTGGAAATCTCACACCAATTAGTAATGGAGCCAAAATAAAATATATAAGTGAGGTCAATCCTCACCTTATAAGTCGGTTTTATAAAATTGAGTTAGGCCAAATCTTACATTCTAAGATTTATTTTTGAAATTTTATGGATCGAGCTTTGACAATAAAAAAAATAAAAAATTAAAATAAATAACCTATAAAATTAGAGATTAACAATTTTTTTAAATTTTAAAGTGAAAATTCTCGACTTATACTCTTTTGATTAAGTCCAGATTAAACAAATACTTTATACCTAAAAGAAAAAGAGTTTACTTTTTATATATTATCAACATAAAAATATTTTCACAGTGAAGTAGTTAAAAATTATTATGGATATAACTTTTAAAATAATTTATATAAAAGTTAATCTTATTATACTACGACTCTATATTTGAATCCATTCATTTATCAGATTCAAAAACATTCTAAACGCAATAAGAATTACAATTTTTATAATGTTTTTCTTTTTTATATATAATAGGGAATGCTTTTTCTTTTTATTTCTTTTCATTATATTATCTGCTTTATTTAATAATTTTTTTTATCTCTTTATACTAATTGTAAAAGAAATTTAAAAATTTGTTGTAAAAAGATAGTGTGCAACTTTCTTTTAAAAAAAATAAAAAGATGGTCTGTAGCTAGGGACAAGAGAAAGAGAGTAATAATCGAAAAAAAACAAAAACCGAGAGAAAAAAACTAGAACAAGCAAAGGTGAGCGATTTTGTGGAACAGTCGCAGAGGAAGTGCAGTTAATGAAGGTAGGACTGCAGAGGGACTCGCAGCGAGATCGATCTGGAAGAGATGAGTGAGGCGCAGAAGCACGTGTGGAAAGGGGCCATTCCTCTCCAGATTCACCTCCACGAATCTGAAGTCACCACACTCCCTGCTCCTCCACCCGCCCTCGTATTCTTCTTACGCTCCACCCCACCACTTCGTTTTCCCATATGGTTTTTATCTCAAAGTTGAATCCAAACTCGTCCAATTTTAATTAATCGCTGCTTTTCAATTTCTTTTGCGGTTTCAGGTGTTAGCCCCTCGGATAGGGTACTTGCCTTTGTTGATTTCGCTCTTAAAGCCTCAGTTCAGCAGCACCCTTCCCCCTGGAGTTGACACCATTTGGTTTGAGTACAAAGGTCTCCCTCTCAAGTGGTGTGTGTCATACAATTAATTGCAATACATTCTCACTGTTTTTCAATTCTCACTTTACGCTAACCATTTTTGTTTTTGGTTCTCGTGCCTCGTACAGGTTTATACCGACTGGCGTTCTTTTCGATCTTTTATGCGTGGAGCCAGAAAGGCCGTGGAATTTAACGGTAACGACTTTCTGATTTTGTTTTCATTTTTTTTTTTTTTTTGTCAATTTGACTGAGCACCTCCTGGATGTTTGATTTGAAGTATTTTGTGTGAAAGAATATTTTCTATCGAAGTTTTTCTGTTCATATTGTTTTCTCGGAATTGACTCATTTAGATATTAATTGCATGAATTGACATAAATATCTCAGGTATTAGATACCACTTCCGTTCCTTTTTACCTGTCGTTTAAGGTTTTTATATACAAACTAAGAAATGAAATAATTTTTTTGTTTTCCATAAAATAGTTTTGAAATTTTCTATTATACCTTTCTCATTCTACTCCACAATAAATGCATACTAGTTATAAATGTGTAAATTAATTAAAAATTAGTTAACAAATAGGGGTATAATTGACAAAGAAATAATTAATGTTATCTTGAATTTTGAAAATGATAGATAAATAGAAACAAAAAATTTCTAAAAAACCACCAAATAAAAAGGAACAGAGGGAGTATTTACATGTTTAGCATAAAGTCTTTGTTGAAAATCAGATGAATATAGCACTATGTCCTATGAAGGCTACATTTTAAATTTCTTCCCAATTCGTCACTATTGGGGAGGGAGAGTAGTAACTAAAATTAAAAAGCAAGAGTACTTAAAGATATTAGGACTGATTTACCACGAACATTTTAATAGCAGCTCAATTCAATATCTGTATCCTCTGATTTATAGGTACACTTCAGAGGATATCCAAGTAATGTATTGCTTCCCTGTGAAGGTGAGGACAGTGTAAAGTGGAGCTTTATTAACTCACTGAAAGAGGTCAGTTGTGTGATTTCTTCTTTGTATGTGCTTGTGCTTATGATGGTATTTGTTTGATAATAACATGATACCTCATACCTGTTCAACTTTTCAAAGAAGATTGCACTAAAACATATGCATTTACTGGTATTTGCTTATACAAATCCTTAAACAGATCTTACTTCCTTTACATGGTTTATTGGTATGGGATAGTAAGGAAGCTATGGTATCAAGGGCTAGGGTTGTGGTTTTGAATGGATAACAGTAGTGGAACTTAGTTAGTTGAAGGTTTATTGAGGATGTGTTAAGGTAGTGGTGGTTTGCCGGAAAGGAATGATGCTTATGGACCAAGTTAGTATGATGTTTGGCTGCTATAAAATGTGCTTTACTAATAAAGCTTAATGGATTCATGGGTTTTGTGGAATATCCAAGCAAGAACCTATTAATGCTTTGAAATAAGAATTTCTCAAATGGAGTCTATGATGTTTTCAAGTCTCTGATATCTTGGAACAACTCTAATATTATTTACTAATCCTCGATATGCATTTATGATAAAATTAGTAATAATATGCTAAGGGAAGACATCTTTCAACTCGATAGTAGGTGAATTTAGTAATAAATATGCTAAGGTGATGGGAATCCAAAACCAAAATTCTGAATAAGATGAGTGTTATTGAATTGAAGAGAGCTCAAGAGCTATTATAGAAGTAAAAGAAAGAAACCAGAGCCTATGCTCCTTAGAGAAAATATTCTCTGCCTAGCAAAATGCCTAACAAACTATGATTTCCCATAACAGACCTCCTACTCTCCACTCAGCTTACTAAATTCCCCTTTTCCCATGTGATACGACTTCCCTCTACTTTCCACCTTAACTAACCGGCTCTCCACAGGGCCCTTCCTATTCCTTTTAGAATAAACCCTCCATATTGTGGGCCTTTTCTGACTCTGGCCCTGTATCTGGGCCTCTACTTCCTTATCAGCCTCCGTACTGCAAGTTCTATCACAAGGGAAGACATCTTTGACTCAGTAGTAAGTACATACATTCATAAGCTCCCTCCAAAGTGTTTTCTTCATTTTTCTATGTACTTATTGTACAACTCTCTTGAATAATAATTCTGTTTCCATAGTAATTATTATGGCACAAGACCAAATGATTCTCAAACAAACTTTCTTGCTCTTATAAAATGATGACTCCTTGTTTGTTTCACATGATAGCCACTCTGCTTATTTCACCTGCTAATATTTTTAAAGTCACTGCCCATGTTTTGCTACCAAACCTTAATTTGTAAATTAGACTGGAATCCAAAAGAAAAGGAGCTGTTATGCACTAACTTGCAGAGCGGTGGGTATTCCGGTCAAATTAGGTGGTATAGGACTCTAGATTAGATGTCGGTCGGGAAGTGGGATATTGCATTCAACTTTATGTCACCCATCCCTGTTTCAGAATTAACTTCTGTGAAAACTTGTGATGTTGTCTCAATGGCAATACATTATACATGTGAGATGTTAAATGATCTTATGATCACTGTCCTTAACTGAATTTTGATTTTACTGCAGGCTGCATATGTAATAAATGGGAATTGCAAAAATGTCATGAACATGTCTCAACCTGATCAAGTGGAGCTCTGGGGCTCTGTTTTAAATGGTATAGTTGCTAATTACTTGGTATTAAATATGATATTCTGTTTCTCTCTTGGACGTCCTTAAGTGATTTTATATTCTACCTGTAAAACGTCCTCATCCAAGTGTTGGGAGGAGGAGGATAGGATTTTTACTTATTTCAAACAAATAGATTGGTAGCAAACCCTTAGGTAGTAGGCACTGAGTCGAATGTTAAGAGAAAAAGGATAAACATAAACAAGTAGGGCCTGAGTCAGTTTTTGTTATTGATATTTAATTGGTGGAATTTTCTTACTGAATTGGTTGGAAGGAAGGGAGGGAAAATCACAGAATAGGAAGTGTAGGGAGAGGAATTCCATTGTATGGTCAATTTTAAGGAGTAGGGATTGGGGGTGCCAGGATTCTCTAGAGAGTGACTTTCTCTGTAATTCTCATTGAAACCTTATATTTTGCAATAGAGAGAGAGTGAGACTTCCTTTGTAATTCTCGTTAAAGCCTTATCTAGCTCTACAATCACTTTGATTCATACCTGGGATAAGAGAGAATGTCAATACAATTTCCAGTTCTTTACCTGTTTCTCTACATTTATGATCCAGTTCCTATTATAGATATAGTGCAATTATTTTTCAAATAGAGTAACTGTGTTCAGTTGCTGACCTTATGATGATGCTTGAAGTCAATAACTCTTGTGTGTCTGCCGGTAGTGCTGCTTAAAAGGCCCCATATTTATTATGGTGCCAAGTCAATATGATGTTAGCAAGGTTGTTGATAAATTTCTGTTGTGAAGTTTGTTCCCATGGAGAAAGCTTCATATTCATTGCATAAGTAGTAAATATGAAGGAATATTGGTTATTTTTTATAGCCTTACCCTACCAATGGATGGTTGTATGCATATTTATTCCCTTCATTATTCTTCTGGTGGTGAACAAGGCTGTGCAACCCAAGCTTTGTAATTTTCGGGAATCTAGATAGGGTCATGAATGTAATCTGGGTTAAATTAGAAATGAACCTGAAGTTACCATTTATCAAGCTTGACTGCTCGAGGTCGGTTTGTTTGGGGATAGCCAAGGGTTCTTCAGTCAAGCTTGGCTTGACATGTGAACAGGCCAAACTCAGGTACCTAATCTCAAACATTATGGGTGTGTTTGATGCGCATTGACTGTCAGGACAGACAAAACAGCACAAAATAAGTGGTTGAGTTACAGTACATGTTTTCATTTTGTCTATTGTTTGGTGATTGATGTACAACACAGGGAATTTGGTGCTGTGTTGTCTGCTACGTAATAATATTAGAAAGAACAAAGTGAAATTTGCCATAATGCCCTGTGTGCTATATAATGTTTATTTTGCATTATGGAAAGGTGCAGGATAAAATTTTAGTATTTTTAATTATTTTAATAGTTATCATTTAATTATTTTTTATGTTCTAATTTTTTATTATATTATATAAGGGATTTGTTAACGTATACACTCACTTGTTTTCTATTTGAAGTATGTTAGCAAGTTATACCGTAGGTGTATTTTAAGATACATTGTAGTTATAATTTACTAATGTACTCTAATTAAAAAATAAGTGTGTGCACATTAGCAGACCCTATAAGCATTTGTTAACGTACACACACTTAATTTTTAGTTGGAGTACGTTAGCAAGCTATACCGTTGGTGTATTTTAAGATACTTTATAGTTATAACTTGCTGACATACTCCAATTAAAAAACATGTACGTGTACGTTAGCAAATCCCATTATATAATATTACTCACATTATAATTTAATATATTATGGTTTGATATATTTCTTAATATTATAACGGATGTTGATATAATTGAAAAATGAGTAAGGGAACGTCGTTGAATTTTTTGAGTGTCGATATATCATTTGTGCAGTTGCAATTGTGTTATGGTCCAGTTATCACCGTGGGAATGGGTTACAACATTGAGGAAAGGGGTAATTTGACCTCTTTACATTCTGTCCAGCACTTAATCTTTTCTTTTGTGCTATCTCGTGACTATTTTTAAAATCAAACAGAGGACAAGTGTTTTTGTGCTGTTCTGTCCATCTTTTAGCAAATCAAACATACCCTATCTTTATTGACACAAACAGTCATAAAGATTAAAAATGTAAAAGTCTTATTTTTTTCCAGGGTCTTAAGGAGAGACATACAGGACCTTTCCCATAGTAGAAACAATTGTTTGACAACCAAATTATTTTGTCCATCTGTATTTATTTTACGCAACAAAAATTATTTAAAACACACAGTTGAACATACACTTCCAAAAGCTAGTTGCACAATATATAACCAATCTCAAATTTGAATGAATACTATTCAACCCTAAGATTCATAAAAGGTGAGATAGTGAAAATATAATTCAACATTAAAATCCAGAAGAAAAAAATGGCTTACATCTGCTATTGGTAAATTATGTAGAATTTGTTTTGTTGCCCTCTGATCTTGGACTTGTGTTAACACTCATTTGCATTGCAGATAATTTGGAAACTTATCGACGGGTGGCATCTAAACTTAAGCTTGGAACTTTTGAAGATGAAAATACGGAAAATGTCAGTTCAGTCTTGACTAAATCTGAACAAAGTACAGGGGATACTGATGCTACTGGACAAGTGAAGACTGGTGAGCAGTATGAACTAGTTTGTATGCCAATTTGACTTGCTGTCTTTTTCCTCTTCTTTTATAGACCATTACATGTCCTCCCCGTCCTTTCTTTTTGATAATATTTCCTTCTTTTATCTATGAAGATAATTCTTATTATCTATAAATTCAGAATTCCTAGCACAGGCAAGGAGCCTCTTTCCTCCTTATTGATCTCTCAAAACATTTACCAGTGCATTAAACCAATTCTGAGTGACTTGTGGGCTCTCAGCTAGCCCTTTTCAAAAGGATATCTGTATGGTGTGATCATGTGTAAAGGCTGAGAGCTATTACTGAGGCTATTTGTTTTACTTATTTTTTTTCTTATTTCTATCTTTACTTTCTAATTGTATTTAAAATTGTAATATTGTATAAATATCTATTTGGTGACAATGAGCATGTGTACCAATGCTTCATGTTTAATTTAGCTTAACTCCAAATATCGACAAAGTTAATACTACATGATATTTTATAACATATAATTATGTATTCGTACTAGATGAAATGGTACTATATCATAGTGAAAGGAAGCCAGACAGTCATTTCATATATCTAAAAAAGGTTAATTGTGTCATTTTGCATTTGTTGTTTTCTTTGTTGTTCTTAAGATTTTAAATCTCCATCTGCTGAGAACCATAGAATAATAGTTTAATTTGTATGTGAGCACAAATTTTTAGGGAATCAATATTCATGTTGACCTATCTCTAGCATAAGAATGATGATTTTTAACAACTGCACTTACCTACAGTTCTTTAGATATTGTATATGATGCCGATTCTAAGTTTAGCTTTTTTCACACTACTTTTGTAAGTTCTATTTTTGGTTTCTTACTCTCATGGGTAAAGGTTCCTCCAGGACAAGCTCATTTTGAAATCTAAAACTTCTTCCATTGCTATGGTCAATTGACTGGACAAAGTCAAACTGAAGAAGAGAACTTAATGAGAAAAGAAAAGGCAAAGGATATATTACTGCCAACAAGTTTTCTGAGATTGATTTTCTCATTCTCTACAAACTTCTTCTGGAATATAATTTTCAGTGTGTAAACTCTAGGTTAATGTTAATGTTATATGGTGGCTTGATTTAATGGCATTTCACAGAAGGTTGGTTTGTATGACTTTTTAAGGTTTGACAATGGCTCTTGCTGGCTAGTGGTTACTCTGGGATGATGGGACTAATTCAATTTTACTCTTAGAAGGGGTCACAGAAGGAATCATTAAGATCTTAGGATCTTAAGCAGTTAGACTAACATCTATTCTTAGATTTGTTTGACTTAAAAATCCTGAGATGTTGACCTTTTGATGAAGGCATCTAGGCTTGTTCAATGTCTAGTCTCTACTAGTTGTATCGTATTGCCTGTTGGTAAGTTGTTTACGGTCTTTTGATGTATTAAAACTTAAACTTACAGTCTGCCTAGGTGGTAGACTTTAAATGCTTCTTGTCTGGGGGTTCTTTCCTTCTTTTTTTATTTTTCCTTGTTAACATGCACCACCAAAACTGGGTAATTTGTAAATAGTTTAAATTTGGTTTAAATGCATTGCACATCATACAATCATTTTTTTTCCCTTTGTACATAGAACTTCAATTTGGGTGTACTTTTGACATCGGTGACTTGAATTGGTGCCACGTAGCACTTTTTCGATCTATAATAAGCTTATTTTTTGTGGTTAACATCTATTATCTTTTGTTAGGTAGGATTCCTGTTCGTTTATATCTGTGGACTGTCAATGAGGAGTTTGATGATTTTGAAGATGCTCCTCAAATTGATAATTGGGACAAAGTCTCATATATCAATCGACCTGTTGAGATTCACAGGGAAGATGGTAAGTCATGTCTTGTAGAGAATCCTCCTTTTTAACTTTTAAATTGATTATTCCATATATTATTTATGTATGTATATATTTTTGCTGTATGGGAAGTTGTATATGGTAAAGTGAGTAGTCATCATGTTGTCAATTGTGTGTGATGGCCAATGGTGGCAGGCCAAAAATCAGCCATAATTTTATGAAGGATGGAGTCGTGGGTAATGGGGAAAGACAGTCATATTAGATTCTATCAAAAAAAAAAAAAAGGCAGTCATGTTATTGTTAGAGGAAAAAAAAATAATAATAAAGACATAGAAACTAAATAAAAGGACCTAGTATTCCATATCAGGAGCTCTCCACCTATAATAATAAGTTTTTCTTTTTAGGAAAAAATAACTATTCATTAAGGACAATTTAACGTAGTGTCACCAAGGCTCAAACTTAAACATAAATGAACTAAAATGGAAGAGAACAAAAGAACCACAGCCGAGGATAAGCCCACTTGCTGTGTCCCTGAGAATTGAGTAGAATAAATAACCTTAGAATATAGCTTTGAAGAAAATGAGTTAGGTAGGAGGATAAAATCAAAAAATGTGTATCAGAAAAATGAATTGAAGAGTAATTAGCTGAAACAAAAGGGAATACAGGACATATATTGGAAAGCACAGATAAAGCATGGAAAATAAGGAAAGTATACAATAAATATACTATGAAGAATAATATGATGAATATTGAATAATAAGCATACTGTGAGGCATGGGAAACTCGCCATGCATGGATGTTTTTATAGTGGTAGCACCAGGAGATGCCATGCCATGCAGCCTTGGTGGCCGCCATTTACAACATATTTATCTGGCGTATTACCTTACTAGACAGTTCTCATCTTCGGTGGGAAAAGATTATGTAAGTAATAGTTGGCAGACCGTAAATGCTACTTGTCTGGGGCTTTTCTTTACTTGATATATGCAGTGGGACTATCTTTTTTTTTCACTAGAAGATTAAAGGGATTTTTTGCATTAATTTTTTCCTTTTCTTTCCTCGTTTCTGTTCTCTTGTTTTAGAGGACATGTTGTCCTTATGCTCTTTTCTTCACTTTCTTAAGAATTTTTTTTGTTTATTTATGATATCGTAAAAGAAGAATAACTGACATGTGATATATATGATATTTTCAACTTTTGAGCATATATTAACCCATATATCATTTTCACTCATATTAATTGTAATTTCAACTCATTTTTTAACCTAATTAGTTAATGAAATCATAGGATTAGATGATTCATCCATAATAACTCTTTCCCCTGTATTAGGAAGTTTTTGTCACTTATCAGTTTTTTCGGGTCATTTAGTATTAGTGATTTATATAAATCATCAATCTTTATTTCGTGGGGTTGTGTGGTTATTGTGCTTGTGCTTGTACCACGTCTCTGTTCACATTATTTTGTGCTTTCTATTTTGATTGAATTCAGCTGCGTATCTATCTTGACCACATAAATATAATTGTCCTTTTTCTGTTTTATGCTCATTTCTGCCACATTATTTTTCATCTACAAATGAATATTTACAAATTATTATTTGAAGAGAGCTGCAAATCTCATGAGTTAAACAAAGAGAATATGTCCTCTTAAAAGATAACACGAAAAAGAGAAAACAAAGAGAAGATAATAAAACTCAAATATACAGTGCTCTAGTTTCCTTGATAACCAATCCAAGCAATCCTCTAATAACGACCTATCTTAGAGTAGCTTTAATGCTGGTTGCTTATGGGTTGCTTAGCCATAAGCAATCGTTCCTTAATTTTAATTTTGGCCCCCATTGAAAAAGGTCTAGCTGGCAAGGACAGTTGCTTAAACTTAAGTACCGTTCCTTCTACAAGCAATGGCGTCGTAAGATTTAAAAAATAATTTATGGCATCAACCAACCAACAAAAAAAAGAGGGAAACAAACATTAATACATGGTAAACATCAAACAAATTACAGAAAACAAATTTTACCAATATATTCCAGAATTAAAAAAATAAATTACATATTCACAAAAAAAAAATGAAGTGCTTCAACTAGATCTAGAAAAATTACACAATCACACACAAACAAAAGAATAAAAAATTCAAAACTAGATCTAGGCACCATGGGTGGTGGTGATAGATCGGACTCCAGATCTGGGGCGGCTATTGCAACTTCATGCACTCAGGACCTGTGGAGGAGGCTCTTTGGTTGCCACCATTGCGTCGCTGGCGGAGGATACTACGTTAGCCGCAGCCGCAGCGCCAGCCCGAGGATCCGCATCGCTAGCCCGAGGCACCGTAGGGAGAGATGCGAGAGAGACGGAGTGAGCGGAGGAGGGAGGTGGAGCAGGGGAAAGTGGAGAGCTTGGGAGAAAACATTTGGGAGGAGGACCCAATCTGGTAATGGGATTTTTTAAACAAAGTGAAGACCCAATGTGAGAAAACGTTTGCCAATGTGAGGTCTGAACTTGTTGGATTTTTACAATGTGAGAAAATGTTTGCCACCGTTGGATTGTTTGTAAAATTATTACTGTTGGGCAAACAAATTGCAAAAGTTACCGTTGGAGGACTTTTCAATTATATCTGTTTCAACATAAAATTTGATCGTTTCTAAAATTATTACCGTTGAGGAATGCTACTATAAATATGTGTTGAATTCACACCATTTTGCACACAAATTCTCAATAACCAGTTTAATATTTTGCTGCTATCAAGTCCCAAAATTTTTTATTTTCTGTCCAATGGATCCCAATTAGTTTAATTATCAATGTTACATAAATTTTTTACAAAATCAACCCACGCCCTACTGATGATAATTCTCAAAATGCTCAGTATTTTACGTATCATCACCCCCTACTGGTGACAGTTCTCAAAATCCTCAACATTTTATATATCCACCACCACCAACCAACCCCACCATGTGGTATAGGCCTTCATTAGGTATCATCGGCAATGCGGAATCTCCTAACAACGTACTTGAATCACCATTAGGGTCGATGTCCGAATCTCTAGTGGGTTTGAAAAAAATCACGCTCAATGAAGGAGGACGACATGACACTCAGAAAAAAAAGTCGTGCCAGGTCCTCAGTAGAAGAAGACATACTTCTTATTCAATCGTGGCTAAACATTTCGAAGAATGCAATTGTGGACCAAACAGGAATTGATTTTTAGTTGAGAATCAACAACATTTATAACAACTATTGCGGACAGTTTCAAGAAAGGAAAGCGGGTCAATTAAAAGCACGATGGTTTCAAATAAATACCGCTATTTAGAAGTTTGTCCGTTGCTACAAGTAAGTTGTTAATAAAAAAAAAAAGTGGGAGCTCAGAGAAGGACATCATGGCTGATACATATAAGATTTTTTCTCAAGATGTACGTGAAAAATTTAATTTTGAGCATGCATGGCGTTTGTTGAAGGATGAACCAAAATGGAAGGGAGAATCATTGGTAAACTCTTCAAAAAGAACAATGACATCTGTGTCCAGGAGTATTCATCATCTTCTAACACAGAGGTGTCAATCAATTGTTCAGAATATGACCCAGTAGCAACAACGGCCCTCCCAATGGGACAGAAGGCAGCAAAGAGGAAGAGCAAAGGAAAAGGAGCTAAAACGTCTTTTAACAAAGTTGATTTGATTGGTGTAGAAAATGCTATGAAGGGAAAAAAATGCTTAAAATATGTTTCAGCTCCTTCATAGCATTTTCCACGACAGTCAAATCGACTTTGTTAGAAAACGTTTTAGCTCCTTTTCCTTTGCTCTTCCTCTTTGTTGCCTTTTGTTCCATTGGGCTGGCCGTTGTTGCTATTGGGTCATATTCTGAACAATTGATTGGCGTCTCTGTGTTGGAAGATGATAAATACCCCTGGACGTAGATGTTTTTGTTCTTTTTGAAGAATTTACCAATGATTCTCCCTTCCATTTTGGTTCATCTTTTAACAAATGCCATGCATGCTTAAAATTAATTTTTTCACGTACATCTTGAGAAAAAATCTTATATGCATCAGCCATGATGTCTTTCTCTAAGCTCCCACTTTTCTTTTGATTAACAACTTCCTTGTAGCAACGGACAAACTTCTGAACAGTGGTATTTATTTGAAACCATCATGCTTTTAGTTGACTCGCTTCCCTTTCTTGAAACTGCTCACGGTAATTGTTATAAATGTTGTTGATTCTCACCCAAAAATCAATTCTTGTTTGGTCAATTCCCATAATTGCATTCTTCGAAATGTTTAGCCACGATTGAATAAGAAGTATGTCTTCTTCCACTGAAGACCTGGCACGACTTTTTTTTTCTGAGTGCCATGTCGTCCTCCTTCATCGAGCGTGATTTTTTCAAACTCCCTGGAGATTTGGACATAGACCCCAATGGTGATTCGAGTACGTTGTTAGGAGATTCTGCATTGCCGATGGTACCTAATGAAGGCCTATACCACATGGTGGGGTTGGTTGGTGGTGGTGGATATATAAAATGTTGAGGATTTTGAGAACTGTCACCAGTAGGGGTGATGGATACGTAAAATACTGAGCATTTTGAGAATTATCATCGGTAGGGCATAGGGTTAGTTTTGCAAAAAATTTATGTAACATTGATAATTAAACTAATTGGGATCTATTGGACAGAAAATAAAAAGTTTTGGGACTTGATAGCAACAAAATAATAAACTGGTTATTGAGAATTTGTGTACAAAATGGTGTGAATTCAACACATATTTATAGTAGCATTCTTCAACGGTAATAATTTTAGAAACGGTCAAATTTTATGTTGAAACAGATCACAATTAAAAAGTCCTCCAATGGTAATTTTTGCAATTTGTTTGCCCAATAGTAATAATTTTACAAACAATCCAACAGTGGCAAACGTTTTCTCACGTTGTAAGAATCCAACGGTGCAAACCTCACATTGACAAACGTTTTCTCACATTGGGTCTTCATTTTTAAAAAAAATCCTACTTTCAGATTGGGTCCTCCTCCCAAGCTCTCCACTTTTCCCTACTCTGCCTCCTTGTGGTGCTTCGAGCTAGCGATACGGATCCTTAGGCTGGCGCTGCAGCTACGGTTGATGCAGTATCCTCCGCCGGTGGCAGCCAAAGAGCCTCCTCCATAGGTTTTGAATGCATGAAGTTGCAGTAGTCGCCCCAGATCTAGAGTCTGATCTATCACCACTGCTCATGGTGCCCAGATCTAGTTTTAAATTTTGTTTTTGTGTGTGATTGTGTAATTTATCTAGATTTGGTTGAAGCATTTCATTTTTTTTTTTTGTGAATATGTAATTTTTTTTTTAATCCTAGAATTTGTTGGTGAAATTTGTGTTTTGGAATTTGTTTGATGTGTTTACCATGTATTACTGTTTGTTTTCCTCTTTTTTTTGTTGGTTGGTTGATGCCATAAATTATTTTTTAAATCTTAAGACACCGTTGCTTATAAAAGGAATGGTACTTAAATTTAAGCAACTATCTTTGCCAGCTAAACCTTATCCCATGGGGGCCAAAATTATGGAACGGTTGTTTATGGTTAAGCAACCAACGTTAAAGCTGCTCTCAGGGGCAAATAAACCTCTTTAAGTGTATGACACTCGTATTGAGTGCTAGAGGCTACATAACGGAAACCATAAAATACATTATGGATAGTTTGCGTTATTACAAACATTGGCTCTAAATTGGTGCATTTGGAGGTGTATTGTCAGAGGAGCTAAGCACAGTTTAGAGAAAGGGATTCTATTTACCAGACGACAAATGCGTGTGCAGTTACAGTCTTCATATTATATGATACTATGATCCCGGGCTCATCAACATAAAAAACACCACAGATCTCTATTGCAATGCTGTTTGTTATCACATCCAATTCTGAATCTAATAATGGATTAAATATATTTTTAGTTCTTCTAAATATTACTAAGTTTTCATTTAGTTTCTCATTTTTACAAAATTGTAATTTAGTCTTTGTAATTTTTTTTCTTTTAAGAATGAGGGATTAAATAAAAAACTTGTGCATTTAGAGGGGTCAAACGGGTAAGAAAAAATGACACTTAGAAGACTAAAAACATATTTAAGTTTTTTATTTACATTATATATTTTGTCATGATTGTAGTTATTTTCATTTTATTACATGACTTACTTTTTATTGATCAATGAGTTCTCTCTCTTTTTTTTTTTTTAGGGGGGGTGGGAGTCGAGATTTAAATAAATTTATACTTCATACACACCCATGCGACAGATTTGAACAATTGTAGGATACGATATGGTTGTAACATAACATATATAATATATAATTTATATACATTTATCATAAGAACACAAATGTTAAATGGTCATTTGCATCTTTGGTTCTGTTATTATGATAAATGTATGATTTTGGTCCTCTAATAATTTTTTGTTTGAATTTACTTCACTGTTTTTTTTTTTAATTGTTACAATCAAGTCTTGTTGTTAGTTGCCTCCAACTTAAAACCCTCACATTCTTATTTCTGCTTAAATATTTGAGGGTTTAGGACAAATTTGGGATATGGAATGATTTGAAAGATTCAAAGCAAAATAATTGTTGAAATTTGAAAATTTTGTAAAATGTGAAATTAGGGTTTCAAAAAGCGAGAAAATTTGGGATTTTCTTATATTGGGTGAAATATGATGTTTTGATTGGTGAGTTTTGAGAGGAAGAGGATTTAAAATGGTTTAATTGATTTAATTCATGGAGATTTTGAGAGGAAAATGAGAAGTTGAGAGTTTTAGGAAAAAGGAAACTTATGGAAGAACTTGATTGTAACAATTAAAAAGGATTAGGAGAATTAATTTGAGTATAAAATTATTGGAGGACAAAAAATGCACATTGGTATAGTATAGAGACTAAAAGTGCAATTAAACTTAAATTAAAACAAAAAGTTGATAAAATTAACATGAATCATTTTAGACATAAATAAAATGCTATAATTTTTCTAGTGTTGTGATATTTGCATCTATAGTGGTATAAAAGTTCAAAACATGCTAGTAAAAAATTGTAAAATGCCAGGTAGTTGTATTCAAAGTGTCTAATGTGTGTCTATTATGGGTATGACTACTATTTTGAAGTGTCCGTGCTCCCTTTGCTATTCCCTTCTCCCTGCTTAAATTGCTTGCAATTAATAGAAATTGTTATTTTATTTTAGCATATCTTTATTTTCCTACAATTTAACTGATGTATTTGTCTTTTATATCTGTTGCGTGCAGGTAAATACTTTAGCTTAAATGATGCGGTTAAAAGAATATTGCCCGAGTTTTTTCCGGAAAATTCCTTTGTAAGTGAAGGAGATGCAAACATCAACCAAAGTGCAGGAGAAGAGGGAGAAAGTTCATCTGATCCCGGGTCATTTTGCAACACACTTGAGATTGCTGAAATCAAATTTGTACGTATTCAAGGGATAGAACCAATTTTAGACATACCTTTTTCTTGGGTGGTTAACAACTTGATGAATCCCGAGTATTTTCTTCATATGTGTGTATGCTTGAAAGTTTCAAAGGCTAATGCTGTGCAATAGGGATAAATTTAATTACGTGGGGCATACATTTACTGGAAAACTCAGAAGGTGCAATTCTTTTGTACATAAATGTACAGAACGGTTTCATATCATATTCATTTCATGATTCATTACTATTTTCCACTGCAAAGTGTAATAACAGATGATTATTTTTTAAATCCAATCAAGGGTCCTACTGTTTCTCTGCAAAAATTGGCTACGTTTCAATTCTGAATTTTCGGCTCCGTCAGTGAGTTGGTTGAAAGGTGTTTGCACAAAATTTTGGTTTGTCCAGTTGTTCTGTAATTTAGCAAAATGTCTTTATTTTTGAATTGCTGACCAATTAGTTACACCAAATATACCCAGTTGCAAATCTGATACTATCATTTATCATTTAAAATTATAATTAAAATCTTAGATATCTTTTGTTTTCTTCTTTGGGAAAATTATACATATATTTAAAGTCTGAAGTCTCGATTTAGTTCTGTATCTTTTTTTCTCCCCTCATTTTAATTACTTGCATTGTTTTCCTTTCTATTAAATGTTTTCTTAGATCAATATATTTGATATAATAAGTATATGACTATTTAATGCGTGAATCTATTTGCGACATTATACTTTGTATTTTTTTCCTTCTAAATTCAACGCCTTTAACATGATTTTTTTTCTTTCTATGCTTTCAATGTCAGAAGATATTTAAAACATAACAATGAACATTATAGCAAAATATGAATGAATCTCTTGATGAGGTAGCCTATTATTATTTTCTGCTAGAGTTAACGTGATTTTTTTTTCTATACTTATAATGTCAAATGACACTTAAGCATACTAGTTGATAATAATTCCTTTGGTATTTTATATAAGTAACAAATGAGAGTATTTTTTGTCCTAATTATAAGAAATAAAGACTCATTTTTAAATATATTAATTGTTCAATTCTCTTTACACTCTTAATTTATTAAGAAGATTATTTACAAGACACTTACTAATTTTTCATATAAGTGAATGCATTAGCCTTGTTTTTTAGCAATTTTGGTGGGAACTCATGATTTCTAACAATTTTGTCATTTGGTTTGAATTAAATTTTGCAGTAATTCTTGAGTTATGAGCAATGATGTTAACACTTAAATCATTTCATTTTATGGGTATTTTTGGAACAAAATTTAAAGTTATATATTTATTAATTGAAATTAATTAACCTAACTATTTTTATTGATTTTAATGATTTATTTATTTGTTGCTTATATAAAGAACCAGAGAGATAGTACTAAAAAATTAATAAAACTGTTGACCAGGTAAAGCCCCATTATTATTTTCTGCAAGATAATAATAATAACAAATTAATAATGACATCAACATTTTAAGGCTTCCACAAGATATTACTAAATAACTTTGTCCACGTTTAAATTAATTTTATAATTTTATGAATTCAATAATTTTATGTCGCTTGGGTGGATATCTGGTTAACATTAATGATAGACAATTTCCAATGCGAGTCATGTGATCTACACTTCTGTGCAAATAACAAGATTCGTCATTTTCTCATAAAAAAATTACTCCTCATTTTTCCTGATTTGAAATTGATGTGGCCGATATTGAGGCGTTTATGCTATTTGGTTTAACAGCACGGTTTGATTGTGGGTATAGAAAGGCAGGAATTTAATGGTGTAATAGCACAGGCCTATCCATTGTTATTTTTGAACCTGCAAGATTCATGTTAATGCATAAGATAATGCATGGGAATTTTACTATTTAACCAGCTACTTCTGCAAACTATTTCACTTAAAAATCTAAATAAGGAAGAAAAGTTGTAGGTTGAGGATAAATCACAGTTTGTTTTCATCGTCAATAATAAAAAATAAACGACTACTTATCCTATGGCCGGCCATTTGATACTACGTCCCTTCCCACCCCAAGCCAAACCACATACTAAAGGCTGTTAAAAGCAAAGCAAAGAAATTGACACTTACAAGATTGTAGTAACATTGTGAGGTACGAAGCTAAGAACATTGTTGGCACATAGTATATTCCGAAGATTTCATCTAATTAAATTGTTCACTATAAATTTCAATTTCTTTCATATTTTCTAGTCATCCCAGAACGGATAACAAGCAAAGAAAGGTAAGACATCAAACTACTGAGGATAACATGTCCAAGGGTGACAAGGTTGTGGTTTTGGACTTTTGGGCTAGCCCATTTTGTGCTAGGGTGAAAATTGCTTTGGAAGAGAAAAGGGTGAACCATGCAAGTAGTGAAGAGGATTTGTTTGGGGGCAAGAGTGAGCTTCTGCTGAAGTCAAATCCCATTCATCAAAAAGTTCCTGTGCTCTTGCACAATGACAAACCAATCGCTGAGTCTGCTATCATCGTTAGTTACATTGATGAAGTCTGGCCTTCCAAGTCACTGCTTCCAACTTGTGCATATGATCGTGCCCAAGCAAGATTCTGGGTCGATTACATTGACAAAAAGGTTAGTTTCTTCATTCTTAATGTCTAAAAGTACCGGTGCCAAATTTGTTTTCTTATTATATTTTAACATGGAGTACTAATGTTCCAAATCTAGGAAGTTTTGTGACCCCTTACACTATTGTGTTGAAATTTCTGCACATTTTAAATTTATGCTCAATATCTCTAGTTGAACTAAGATGATGTGCTTTGTGGATTTGGTTCCTTTGAAATGTAGAGTATACTTGGATAGTAAAGTGTTATCTTATTTGTTATTTATACTGCTTACAATCAAGGTTTTAAAAAATGATCTACAACTGTAATTTTGATCGCAACGTCAAGTTTTTTGAGGTGTCCAAGATTGCAAACATGACAACAATTGTGGTCGGATTGGCCGTATTTATCCACATTTTTTTGCAATATCAAAGAATATGACAAAACCGTGACCACAATTTAAAACTTTGCTTAGAATTTATAAAATTAATTTTTTTTCCAAGTGTGATTATAAACAAGTTGCACTGTTTAAAAATGCATATTTTAAAAAAAAAAATCCAAATCACACGTGTGACAAAATTGTGATCGTAAGTTGTTTTGGTTTACAAGATTGAAATGGCACAAAAGCTAGCTTGAGGACACCCATAAACCCAAAAAATTTGATAAAAATCTCTGCCCCATGTTAAAGGCTATAATTAATGATATGTAAATGTATGCGTGCATATATGATTATGTATGGTCACTTTTATACTTGGAAGGTATTTGACACCGGGAGGAGTATCTGGTCGAGCAATGGAGAAGAGCGAGTAGTGGCCTCTAGGGACTTCATTGAAGTTTTAAAGCATCTTGAGGAAGCTTTAGGGGAGAAGGACTATTTTGGTGGTGATGCCTTTGGGTATGTGGACATCATAGCCATTCCTCATTCAGCTTGGTTTTTGGCATATGAGAAGCTTGGGGGCTTCAAAATTGAAGACCATTCACCAAAAATCTCAGCTTGGATTAAGAGATGTTTGCAAAGGGAATCTGTTGCCAAAGTTCTGCCAGACCCAGAAAAGGTCTACCAGTTTGTCCTTCATTTCAGGAAGATGGAAGGACTTGATTAATGAATGAAATTAAACATGTTTGATATGCCTCATGGCAGTGAATGGCGCTTGTTCCTTTTTTTTCTTTTTTTTCACTGTATTAGAATTTGCTGTTTTAGTTTGTAGCCAACTCTAACATGGTGGCTTGAATTAAAATAAGGGAAATAAGAAATAATAATAACCCCTGAGTTTGCTTTTCAACTATATGGGGCATGCTCACAGATCAAGTGATCTACCATTTTAGAATAATTGTTATGTAATGTATTGTTCCTTAATCCTTATCTCTCTTATAAATAAAGGGTTGAAAGATTTTCACCCAAACAATAGTGGTACTCGCTTGAAATCAAATTTCCTTGCTCTATTAATGCACTTTAATTTTGGTCTAACAGTTGCGTTGAGATTTAAACTTATGAGTACACTTTATATAAACTATCTAATTCTTCTCTCTTAGCTTACTTAGTAACTTGTAATTGTTGTATATTTTGAATGGGTATTTTAAAAGGTTAAAATTGTTATTTAATTACATTTAGAAAATTTCAAATTAATTTTAATGTTTAGTAAAAACAGATATTTTGCTTAAACTTAATTTTATTGACTTGGTCTTTTAAACCATGTCTCACCTTATCATTTGACTTGGTACTAGGTGGTTTTAGAAACAACCTTTTTTGTTAATTATAAATTATAAAATCTTTATTGGACAAGGTTTTATACAGTTCTTTCTTTCACATCTTCTCTTCCTCCTTTTCTCTGAGTGTTTAGGTTATGATTACTAAAGCTTGCTAATTCTATTGCCTTAACCATTTTTAGGAATGGTAGGGATGAGACTATTATATCCTGGGAGACTTACGTATCACGCAGATAAATAAGTCCTTAAGGACAGTGTGAGATCATACATCTCAGGCTTAATTTGTTTATGACCATTCACATTCCTGGGTTTATGATTGATCGTAGTTTGTGATCATTCAAATTTATGAGTTCGATTTGATGGAAAAATCATGATTATAAACAGTAAAGACTACAATCTCAAGGACTTAATTGATTAATATCAATTTGTTGCTGTACGTGACAATCCCTATTTTTTTTTTCTCCAATTTCATCACGTCACACCCTCCCAATTCTCATGTCCAAATTTTTGTGATCTACCAATTTCTTGCTTTAATATTGGCATTCAATTTTTGATCAATCAATTAACCAAACGGTGATGAGTGATGATCCCATTGTATAGCGGTTCATTTATCTTGAAGCAAGGCTTGGTCGGGAATTAAAAAAAAGGTTGATTGAATTAAAATAAAAAAGAAAAAGAACCGTACACTTTAATCGCTGCATCACCGTTAGGAGCACATGAGCATGGGCATGGCAGCGTGTCCAGGGCCATGTGTAGTTTAACCAAAGACGAAAATGCAGTGCCATTTTCCGTAGTGGCACGTTGTGTTCACAAATCCTCACTGCTTAAGAATAATAGAGAGAACCATTGTTGAGAGGGGCTGCTAGGCACGTTGTTTTTGGAAGACTGGGAACATGACTAGAGTAGCTCTCAGGGAGAAGGAATTTTCGAAAACGCAAATTCTAAGGTGGGGGAGGCAGTCATTGAGCTTCGTTGGTAATTTAATTGTGTTTATGGGTGATCAATTGTTGAATTGCATAGTTATATTTTTTTTATTGGATTGCTTGGTTCGTTAGTTTCTCATTTCTCTGATCACTGTGAATTCCGTTCCTCTTTTGCTCTTGATTTGCCGCATATATGGTACCCAAATTGAGTTGCAATTCCTTGATTGGATGGGGTGAAACTTGTGGGGCAATGAGTGTATGGAGGGAGTTGTTGAACCCTTGTTGGCTCCTCTGTTGGCAAGTTTTAATAATGCCCAATTGCTCATAATGTTGTATGGTGTATGAAATTGGATTTCTGTTATGTGAGTTATCTAAAGTTTGCTTTTGAAAGCAACTATCTTTTGTGACATGAGATATCAAAGATTATGTGATTTGTTAACAATTTTTTTTTTCCGAATATTTTTACTTGGTCATACATGTCAAGTATGATATTCTCAATATTAGAAAATTTTGCATAACATAATATGCTTGAGAGGACCATAAATTATGGTATTCAACATGGTGGATTTTATGTTGTAATAAAATACAATGATGTTAATAGGTCTTGGGTCCAATTGAGACAAAATTCAGTATTAGTTGTGTTGCTACACTTGGTTGTGATGAGGTTGCTTGGAGATTAGTCAAACAAATAATAATTATTGAGGCAAAGTTTATTACTCTAGAGATGGCTGATTATGAAGCTTAGTGGTTAAAAACCTCTTAGCAAATATTCCTTTAGGAATATAAAATTGAAAAATAATGTGATAAAACAATTGCGTAAAAGATGGAAATTTATTATTTATGTGAAGTTAATTATGATTCAGCCGATCTTTTGACTTAAACCCTTAGGGAAGATATTATTATATGAAACATCGAGGGGAATGAGACTTAAGCCACTTGAAAACAAACAAGTCATGGTAACCCAACCTTTATGATTGGAGATCCCATGAAGAATGTTCATATGGGTAAGAACAAATCACTTGCCAGTTCTGCTAGCATTGAAATCAATTTTAATTTATTTTATTTCTAGTCCCTTCCTATGATGTGAGAAAATGCTAGGCATTGCATTAATGAGAGGTTAAGCTTTATAGTAAAGCTTTATATGGGTGAGAAAGCTTTACAGCTTATAAAGCTTATAAAGTTTTTAATAATTTTCATATCCCTTATGGGTGGTATATGATTTGCAGTATACACTTGATGAAATCACCTATATGAGTGTCAAGTAGAGCTGCTTGTATGGGATCTTGGTGAGATCTCTAGAGCACTCATGAATACCGGGCGCGAGCATGGCCTAATAGCACAAAACAGTGATAATGACAAGGATTGTGGGGGTGTAGTGTGATTGGTAGACCTCTAATATACGTCAAGTGTCTTTGATTCATGTAGCTTGCTACACAAACTACACTGTGTGTTAAGTCCTATTAGTCTAGGTCTGGTTCATATAGCTTGTTACACTAGGTCCGACACATCATGTTCAAGAGAAAGAGAACCCAGGAATTTGTTATCTTTTCTTAAAACAAATTCTTTAGCCTTTCGAAATATATGGGGGATTGTTGTATATTTTGAGTGGGGTATTTCAAAAGGTTAAAGTTGTTATTTAATTAAATTTAGAAAATTTCAAATTAATTTTAATGTTTATCAAAAATAGATATTTTGCTTAAATTTAGTCTCATTGACTTGGTCTTTTAGACTAGATTTCACCTTATCCTTTGCCTTGGTATTAGGTGGTTTTAGAAACAACCATTTTTGTTCATTATAAATATCTCTATTGGAGAAGGTTTTATACAGCCCTTTCTCTCACATCTTCTCTTCCTCATTTTGTTTGTGAGGTCCTGGGTTATACTCACTAAAGCTTGTTAGTTTTGTTGTCCCAACCATTTGGGGAATGGTCGGGATGAACCTATTATATCGTGGGAGACTTGTGTATCACGCGGATAAGTCCATGAGGACAAGGTGAGATCACACGTCTCAAGCTTAATTTGTTCATGATCATTCATGTTCGTGGGTTTGTGATTGATCGTGGTTCATGGTCATTCAAATATATGGGTTTGATTTGATGGAGAGATTGTGATTATAGACATCGAGGACTACAACAATTCCTATGCGTCCAACTGATATATTTATGGGATTAAAAAAAAAGGAAATTAATCATTGTCTGCCTGTTCTTCTTATGTTTTTTTTGGTATGATCCCAGCCTTAATCAATTGCTTCTTAATTAATACAATCATGATTTAAAAGTTTTGGCTAGATTGAATTTTTGGTCCCTCTTTTGGTCTTTTTAGTTTGGGTTATGTGTGATTTTGGTTTCTCAATTTTTTATCAATTATTTTTATTTTAAAATTAAACAAGTTTGATCTTGTCATAATTTTTATATGTTTAAAATATTCACATATTCATGATGAATTTGGAATATGAAATAATTTCAAAAATTTAGAAGTTAAATATTTAGTGAAATTTTGATAAAATTTGAAGAACTTTGTAGAATGCGAGATTTTTTTATAGGCAAAGAAAATATTATTAAGAGCATTCCAAAACAAGCACAAGTTGTGCAAAGCTTGGAAGTAGGAAAAGTAGATATTACAATTTAACATAGTCCCACCCTAATACATACCATTGCACCCTAGAGGAACGTTAGCGTCACTTTCTTTCTAACACCATTTCTACTATTGGCTAGAATTTATTGGAAATTACAAATTTTGATGGGTCCCACTTCTAAATCAAAAGAGAAACTCATTAAATAAGAGGTAAGATCCACAAAAATTTGTGATTTTCAATAAATTTAAGCCAATGTAAAGAAAGTGTTAGAGAGAATGACACTAGCATTCCTTTTGCACCCCAACCAAAGACAATACTGAGCCATATACAAATCCTACTTGAAAGACCAAAAATCGCACAAGAAGGGGGCGTTGGATTGTGCATTTTAAAAAAACTTTTAACTTAATCAAAACAAGTTCGAAAAGCAATTTAACGAAAGGATAAGAAAAACACAAGAACACAAAGATTTTATATTGATTCACTCAATCTTAAGCTATGTCCAATCCCTTCAATATGAAGGTATTCATTAACCAACCTTAGGTTACACAAGTATTCTTCACAGCCTCTTCAGACTTTACAAAGCAATCAATCCAAATTGCTTAACCACCCAAGTATTCTTCTCACTATGCCTCTCTAGGCTTTCACAATAGAAAACAGTTGTTTACAAAGAAAACTACTCACAATGTGAGGGTATAAAAGTTTTAGTATAGTGGATAAATTTCACTTCAAAGAGTTTTCAAGGTCGTCCAATATACGTAAGAATGAAGTTGTTCTTTTCGTATTCGCTTTCACAACAAAAACAAAAAACACTTATTTCTTTTCTCAAGCTGGTATATATAGCCTTTTCGAAGTAATCGTTGAGGATTCAGCTTCAAACTTGGCTCAGAGATAGAGTGCGCGTGTATCGAGCTTTCAGAGAAGTTAGAAAAGTGGCTTTTGTTCTTGCACTAAAATGAAAAGTGTAGGACTGCGTTGGAGGGCTGCTTTTCTAATCATTCTTTATTTGTCTTGATAAGCTTGATAAGTTGACTTCCTTTTTCTGCAACACTACGCTTATACACTAATATGTATCTATCTTTCAATTAATGCTTAGACATTTGAACGTTAGATCTCCTAAAATAGGTAAAGCATCAGTCTCGAGATGTACATGTGAGAAACATATAGGCAAGATTTTAGACATTTAGTCATTTGGAGATAAACTTACGCTTGGACGACATTCATATATGAGTCTATTGGACGTTTGTTAAAACTGGCGCATTGGACGCCTTGATATAGAAAATGTATTGGACACCGTAAAAAAAATATTTTTACCATAGAGACTTAAAACTTAATAAGTTTGTTATTTTCAAAATTTGAGGGACTAGAGGCTTCATACTTCTTTGGTTCCAACACTACTAACTCCCCCATGCTGGAAACTAAGTCCCCTTGTAATCCACAAACAACTGTCATCACACAAAAAATACAAAAGAAGAAAGCAATATATAAAAAAGAACTTGTGGTGGTCATATTTGTAACTCTCCCCCTTGTGATTGTCATGTGTTATAGAATGTGAGATTAGGATTTAAAAAGAGAAAAAATGAGATTTTTTTTAATTTTAGAAAAATTATAATGTTTTTTAGTAAATCTTGAGAAAAAAGGTTCAATACAATTTAATTGATTCAATTTATGAAAAATTTAGATAAAATATGAGAATTTAAGGGTTTTATGGAGAAAAAATCGATGGTAAAAATAAATTTGCCTAATTTTAAAAATAAAAAGAGTTAATTTGTTCAAAAAAAATTAAGAGATTAAAATTACACATATTCCAAACTAAAAAAAAAAAATTGTAATTAATTTTCTTCTTCTTTTATTAATTTAATTGGTTTATGACTCGTGGCAAGTAATAACCATCTTTGTGAGTAACTGATTTTATTTTATTTTTTGTCCATGGAGAGATTTTATTTTAGTTTGTATATTAATATATTGATAGATATTTTCGATCCAATATAAGGATGACAATGGATAGGATTTGAGTAAGATACTATAGTATCCATCCCCATATCCTTATTTAAAAAAATACCTATAGTCGACCCTATACCAACGACGCAGGTAACAATTTTAATCCTCATCCTCGTACCCATTGGGTACCTATATATTCATACTTGCACCCGTTACCCCCACTTAAAATCAATAAACCAACAAAAAAATATTAATTAAAAAATTGGTACAACTAAATTAAAAAAATCCTTCTTAAATCATCTAGACATAATCATACAAGTAATATTAGAAACATAATCATTTAATATAATTATTTTTAAATGTAATGCTCTAATTCTTAAAGTTGATTAAATCTAACAATAAACTTCATGAACAACTATATAATATAAAATATAAAATCATATATAAATTGATTACACCTAAATAAGATTTGGTTTTATAAATTGTTACCTAGTGCACAATTAAATTTATGAATTGATATTAGACTTAATATATCTAAGGAATTTCAATTTAATGATAAATCATGTCCAAAGTGCAGCACTTAGAAGTTATAAAGTAAATAGGAAGCACATGTTAATACTAGTATATTAGAATAAGTACAATTTGGTAAGTCAAAGATACCTTAATTAAATCAACATAAGTATAAGAATGTCAAGTATGAGGCATGTAGATAGTTCTGCATAATTTGAAAGTAATCACCTTATAATTTGTCTCTAACATGTGTAAAAATAGGTAATTAAATTAAAACTATATATATATATATATACCCAGCCCCAACCCTATGTCCATTAAAAGGGTATTTACCCTCCATATTGCGAGTGTTTTTTGCCGGTATTCATAAGGTTTGGGTAAAATTGTCATTTCTAATTTGATATGGGTGTAAACGTTGTAAGCTCTTAGGCTTACTCCACTGGCTGATGAGAATAACCAATGAAGACCATTTGTGAGCTTACATCTGTGCTAAATTTCTATGAAGTAAAGTTTATCAAACCCAATTGAACCCTAAAAATAAAAGGCTTTTGCTATTTACACTTTTCCCATTTGCTAAATACACTCCTTTTTTTTTTTTAAATATAAAATTACTTAAATAACCTTATTTTTTCCCTCTTTTTTAAATATCACTCCTAGTTTTCGTTTCATTGTACTCCCCCTTTGGTTTCACCGTATTCTACCACCTATGGTTTCACCACACTCCTGTCCTTTAGTTTCACTGTACTTTCCCACTTATAGTTTCACTGCACTCCCTCCTCTCTAGTTTCACCGTACTCCCCCACCTTCAATTTCACTGCATTCTCCCCTTTTTTTCTCTTCTCGATGTTTTCTAATTTTGGAATTGAAAAAAAAAAGATTAGAGCTTATCTTGTCACACACAATGTTGGCAATTTGATTGAAATATTTTATATGTATAATGGAACTGAATAGAGGAGTGCAATGGAAAGATATTAAGGTAAAGTTCTAATACCTTTGATAGAGGAAAAAAAAAGGGAGAAAATGGATGAGAAGTATCTAGATAGGGGTGTTCACAGGTATGAGTACCTGTAAACCTAACCCAACCGAAATGCTTTGGTTCAAATTTTTAGGTTGTTTGGGTAGAACCTAACCCAACCCAATCAAACTCATTGTTATTCAAGTTGGGTAACAAGTTTTATTATTGAAAACCCAACCCAACCTAATGACGTGGCATTTTAATTTTTAATTTATTATTTATATATATTTTTTCATTTAGACTTAGGTAATATCTTAAAAAAAAATAAAAATAAATAAACACACGCATAAGTTGTTTATATCTTGCTTTATTTACTGTATTCTTTTGTTTATTAGATATCTTGCTTTAATTATGTGTTATGTGTTAACCCATTGGCATGTGTACCAATCTATGCAAGTAAATAGTGATGAGTAAAAGTATCGTCTCCCAAAGGACTTGCGTAATACTAGATTTTTCACGATTAATGCTATAAAGAGAGAAATATTCACACAATTAAATTAAACGGTCTAATTGGAATTTATACAAGCAAGTATAATGCAAAAATAAATATTAACGATAGATAAAAGAAGGCTTTAGGGTTTAACTACACTAACTATCCTCTTATGTAACATAAAGATTACCCATTGAGTTTATATCCCATTCATTTTCATCAACCCACAAAATTATCCAAAACCTTAATCCTTTAGTGAAGTGGAACTAAGTTATTTGTTTAAACCATTAATCCCTTGATTAGCTTACCCAAACAACTTGCTTTAAGAAAACAGGTTAGGAGATAGCTAACAAATCATGTTCCATTTCTAGACACAAGATTCATTAAGAGCTTACTTTAGTTCTTATGAAAAGAAAGAGTTTTCCAACATCCATCAGAATAATAAAAATCAAGTCATGGGAGATCAAGCCATAACAAACATTAAGCATAAAAGTAGAGACATAAATGAAGAGGACATAAACTTCAATAAATACTTAAAATGTATTTATGAGAGTAGATTAGTTACATCAAACCCCAACTAGGGAGGAATTAGCCACTCACTAAAGAGTGAACCAAACAAAATGGTGGAGAAATGAAAAACTTGGATTGAGGCTTCAAGGAGAGCTTCCCAGCATTGTTCCTTGAACCCTAGGACGAAAATAATAGACTAAATTGACGTCCCTCAAAAGTGCCTTCTTAACTCTTTTTGTCGCACCTTCATTATGTGAGATCTTCTCGCTCAACGAGAAGGT
Organism: Spatholobus suberectus; assembly: GCA_004329165.1. Lineage (NCBI taxonomy): Eukaryota > Viridiplantae > Streptophyta > Magnoliopsida > Fabales > Fabaceae > Spatholobus > Spatholobus suberectus. The sequence goes on along the minus strand of CM014734.1, from coordinate 65,513,043 downwards.
GACTTGCTGAGCAAAAGTCTTCACTCCACTGTCCCTGGAACACTTCTCACTTAGCAAATAGATGTCTCGCTAAGCAAGAGCCTTGACTGCTCTCTGGACTGGATTTCGTTGAGCGAGTGCTTTGCTCGCTCAACGAGCATTGTCAACCAAACTTCTCCTTTCTTAGGCCTCCTTTCTTGCTTCAATCCTCTGTCTTCACTTCCTACAAAAAAATCATCAAATTGGCAATAAAATGTCTAAAATGTATAATTCTATTCCAAGGTGCTACTTACTTACAATTAACTGAAACTTGGGTTTAAACAAAGCTTTAAATTAGGGGAAAAGAGCAATAAATGCCAAAAAGATAGGCATGATCAGCACTTATCATTATGTTGACATTAGCTAAGCATTTTTTAAACCATAAGCACTACAAGATTGGTATTTCACACCACCTGAATGAGTCATCCTTTAACAAATAGTCGAAGTGTACGATTCAAGGGTATGGTGTTGATTTGTCTATAGTTGAAGAACAAATATCAATATGCTATTCTCAAAAAATTGACTTAAAAAGAAAAAAAAGAAAAGTCATACAATTATTTGAATTTATGGACAACCATATTTATTATAATTATATTTAGTGGAGTAACATTTCTTTTCAATTTTAATCCCACAATTAATTTTCTATAACCAAAGATCCCAACCCAACCCATTATTTTTTTTTGATAAACCTAACTCATTATTGGCTGGGTTGGTTTGGTTCGATTTTGATAAAAAAAATTACACAAATCAGATATAGAGAATAGGGTTTATACCCGTTTTATATAAAATGATATTATTGATATAAAGTGTATTTATAATAATAAAAAATTAAAAAAAGGAAAAGAGGAATGTATTTAGCAAATGGAAAGAGTGTAAATAGTAAAAGCAAAAATAAAATATCCAAACCGATACCCAAAATGAGAAACAAGTAAAGAGAAAGTGTCTTCTTAAGACCAAAAGATATTCATCATATCATAGACAAAATAGTATATGCATTGATAGTTTTAATTTTTTTTATACTGTCATTTAATTATAAATCACAATGTATGACAAGTTTGTTAATTTTGATAATTATTACTTAAAAGTTATATCAAGGATAATTTCTAATTAGTTGACAATATACAAGCTTTTACACTGATAATGCATTCCTATTCAGCTCTTGATCATAAAACGGGCAGGTAATTAAAAATAGATAATCATTTTTTCTCTGGCAGAAGATAAAAAAAATAAACTAAATTTACAATTTCAATATTAATTGAATTTAAATTATTTTCCCAAAACTTATTGAAAAATTTGTATGCTACACAATATGATTTTTATTTTTTTTGGTGTGTGTGTAATTTAAAATAGTCAAAATGACTATTGAAACGACTTTCATTGAGATTGGTACTTTCGAATGAGCTATTGAAACGAAAGTATATGGTATGTTAATCACAAAATTCATTTTCATATACAAAGCATATATGATTTTTTTTTTTTTTTTGGGTATGTTAGATGTATGCAAGTACTTGACTGCGAGAGAATAGATGATATATTGGATTAGAGTAATCCAATACAATTAGGAAAAAAAAAAGGTAAATTTTTTTACAAAATTTTACGGTGATTATACCGTTTAGTCAAAAGTCTTACAAAATGATTTTGGCTCTAGCATTCTTCATTGTATTGTTGAACTTTGGAACAGCACGATCACATCCAAGTTTTAAAAACTTGAGGCAGTACCAATTGATGGTTTCTAACTAAAAGTTGGTCGGCAAAAAGTGATTTTTCTTAAAGACAGGGAAAACTTCATTTTTATCTTGTTTTCTTTGCGCTAATAACTGAATGTTAGTGAATATATGTAATTTATTTTTAAAATTTGTTTTACAAATATTTCTGCTCAATTCAAATGATAAGAATTAAATGAAATACAAAAAAGAAGCGGATTTGACTCTTCTAAAATAAGGAAATGTACTTTAGAGAATAAAGTATAATCATAGTCTAATTAGAAAATCAATGGTTAAAAATTGTTATAAAATCAAATACACATATAACAAAATTTAAAGTTAATTACAATATCAAGCATTGATTTTTAATTAATAATTATTATTGCATTTTATCTTTTAAAGTGTAATTCCCTCATTTTAAATAAGCCAAATCCAAAAGAAGTACGTATTCTTCCGAAGTTTGGGACACAAAGATTAAAAATAAAAAACTTATTATTTATCGAAAACCTTTTCCAGCAGCTTAAATTAGGTTAGAGCTTAACTCTTTCTCAAATTTTTCTTGAACCATACAAATCAAATTATACAATTATTACTTTAGCGTTATTTTGCACTCGAAGCTTTTGATCCATGTGGACCCCTCAGTATGAGTAGGTATTTTTGAGCTCTCAGAATTTCAGATTTCAAGCAGAAAAAGATATGCATGATTGTTTCCTTTCGGCAGCAATATACTTTGCATACATGCATATGTTGTTTGAAATACAAAATTCATGTGGCAGTAAATAAAATATTTTGCCATTGAGAATATAAGAATAAAATAAAAAGAAGCCAATCAACCCAAATAAGCTATATACATGCAGTTCAAATGGGTTGCTTTCTCATTGTTGGAGAATACACCGACCTCCCTTTTGTGATCACATGTATAAACCATTAATGATTGCCTACATACTTTTCATAACGAAATTTCAATCCGTTTATACTTGTTCTGTTTTTCAATCATTTTGTATTTCTCAAATTGGATATTGAATTAAGAGCTACAGAACTTTCATTATAGTATAGTTTTTGATGGAGTCCCTGACAAGATTATTATATATTTTAATAATTTAATTACGTTTTTAGTCTTCAAAACTTTATAATTTTCTTGTGTGATCTCTTATTTTTAAAATGAGTTCTTCATAAATATTTTTTGTTATTAAATGGTTCTTTCCATTCATTTTTTTCTCATTTAACTCCTCTTGGTATTACGAGTTTATCATTTTGTCAAGTTTCTCATTTGATCCTTTAAACGAGAGACTATCTTAATGAATTTAATTAGAATATATTGACAATGAGAACATTTTTTACCTTGTCATTTAATTATAAATTGTCATGTATGTTAAAATTGTTGACTTTTGTAATAATTACTTAAAAAGTCAAATTTAAAATAATTTTTAATTAACTAGCAGTATATCAAAATTAACTAAACTCAAACTTAGTTAAGCTTATTTTATCTTATTTGAAGGCTTTGCTTAAAAGTTAGTTTGACTTTGAGTGTGTTTCATAGATTTGCATGCATGGGTTACTAATTATATGATTTTGGCCTCCTAAATTGGTTGTGTTTTGGACCCCACCTCAAAGCACAATGCAAACTCAATGCGTTTCTAAAATTAAATTCTTTTATAAATAATTATCCCAAAGCTAAAGCCCAAAAGAGGGGTGTTTAAACTTAATTGTTATTGGTCGAATAGAAAATTGGTTTTGTAATAGTTCACTTCAATTTGAATATGATAGGTAAAAAATGAAAACTAATTAGGATACTATGAAGTTATTTTTATGCTTCTTTTTTTTGGCTGATTAAGTTATTTCTATGCTTGTTATACTCAAATTGACCAAAAATATCATTTTTATCCTCTTTTTTCACAATCAACTCGTCTCCGTGAATTGAAATGAATGAGAAGAATCTACATTATAAAATCATCATAATTTGAAATATCCAAATTACAATTTCAAGGTGGTTTTAGTTTTATTTTTGCTGCAAATTGGCTCAAGTGAATTAAAGTTCATATTCGTTTTATTTTAAGAGACAATATATTCATAAGAGGTTCATTAGGTGCTAAATTAAAGTTCACTCCTATGTTTTATACTATTTCACACAGATAATAGCCTACAATTAGTGATTAAATCTCATATTGTATTTTTTTTTAATGTGCGTAGAGAGAGGAAAAATGAATTAAAAGGAACTTGGTCTACATTGGATGAGGAGACTAGGAAGAAAAAGCAAAGGTAGCTAGCATAAACTCATAAAGGAGAAAAGCACCAAAAGATGGATTCATGAAAGGGAAAGCATGAGAGAGAGGAACTTTGGCATGATGGGAAAAGCATGAGATAAGTTACAAGTGATCCTGCCGTGCCACGTGGATAGCTTAATTGGTTCACGTGGCAAAATCTGGCCCCACATGGGTCCCGCTTTGGACTTAATTAGTTTGCTGTCCATGTTCTATGTATCGGTAGCCTGTGCTGAAACTAAAACTTGATCCTAGTTCTTTTCTTTTCATTTTTTTTTTCTTTTTCGGTAGTATTACTTTTTCGTAAATAATAGTAATGTTAATTATTGAAATTATTTGTGAGCACCCAATTTTAATTTTTTTTCTGTCGCGACCTTATGAATAACCAATAATCGATACAGTTAATTTTACGTAAGATGAGGATACGAAAATATTGCCGTGTATATATAAAAGTAAGCTTATACATATTGTTAATAATTTTGTTTATTGTTAATTTAAGTGAAATTTTACTCATATTTTCTTTTTGGATCAGCCAATCGTTTAGGATAAAACGAATTTTAAGATAAGGTATTTTTAAAGTAATAAAAATATTACATTAAAATCTATAATCTATTATTATTGTAATGACAATACCCACTTTTCGTTTTTACATTTTTTGGACTATTTTGTCCTTATTTAATATTATAAACTGCACTACTATTATGTTTTAACTGCATATAAAAAATCCATCCCACTAACTATATGTAAAGTACAATTTTAAAGTAATTGCACACTCCCATTTCTTATTTAACTTTCATTCTCCCTCTCTCTCTCTCTCTCTTTATTTTTTGAAAAATGTAGAGAGACATGGAGTGCCTCTCTTTTTCTTAGTCATTATAATTTTATGTTATTTAAATTTATTTTTTTGAAATTTTTTAGATGTAGAATTACTAAGTGTCATATTCAATTTCATTTAATATTTTTTAATTAATAATGAAACTAATCTATTTAATTTTTCTTGAGAAATTATTAATTCTAAATAAGATTTTATTAATTTTAATTTTGAAAACTTAATTAATTAATAATATATAATACGGTTGAGTTAATATATTTAATTTATTTTTCTTTAATCATTAATTTCATTATTAAAAATTTGTTCAGTTCAGCAAAGATATTCGTTTTTCTATTCAATACTTATTTTTTAAGCACATCGTAGAACGGATAAGTCCGGAAGTTATTAATATTCCTTTATTTTAACATAGTTCTACGTACAGAATCAAATTGTAACCATATATATATATATATATAGTAAACATATCAAGTGAGAGGGTCTTTTTTATATAAGAGTGAGATGAATAAATATTGACCATTAGATCATGTCATGAATGGTCAAGATTAAAATATACAAAGTCATGTGAATTTTTTAAAAAATTATTTGACTTTTTAAGTAGTCACATGACATTAAATCTTAACCTTCATATTTGATTGTATGGCCAAGATTTACTCCTCTTACTCTCATATAAAAATAGGCATCTCACTAGATATGCTCCCTATATATATATAAAATCAAATTCTGAATTACTGGAGAAGTATTATGAAATGCTAATATAGGGGCGGGGGGGGAGGGTGAGGAGAAAGCTGTAAAAAGAGCTCTAACAAAAAGAAATATTTTTTAAGTCTATCTTATCTTATAGCTAATTAAAAAAAAGAATTTCATGTAGAATTAAAAAAAAAATACATGCAAGAACTAAAAAAGATTGATTACATTAAAAAAATAATCGAAGACATCCACATAAACCAAATCATACAAACAAAAAAGTGTCGCCAGACCAATAACTTTATGTCATAATTTTATAAGATGATGACCACTGTCCTGTTGATTTTATCCTTTTTTGGGAAAAGGCTGGAAAGATTAGAATAATAACATTGTCGGTTACTTGCACTGAAATTTTTAAACCAATTTTAAACACATAATATTACTTTTTCCATTATTAATTAATAGAGAATGATAATAAATGTTCCTAATTGATTAAGAAATTTAAAATGTTTTTTATGAAAAAAATAAAGGGAATCATAAATTTAGTTCCTAAAATTGTAATGATGGCCTATGAAATTAGTCTCTAAAATTAACAAAATAATAAAATTTATAAAATTGTAAATCGTTAATCAATTTAATCTTTTTTTTAGCTAGTGTCATTTAACATTGTTAGAAAGACCGACTTAATTAGCACATTAAGTACTTGGATGATAGTCAACTAAGCACACGTGCAATTGTCACATCACAAATACTAAAATGACTAAAATAATGGTGGAAGAATAATCAATTTTTCCTAGGTCTTTGTTTTTTCTCTACCCATTAAATTTGCATTAATCTGCTCATGCATTGAGGAAATTAATGCCACAACAAAAATCCCTAAGATGTGTTATGCATTATTAAACTGTGTGAAAGAAACGTGGCCTTCTTGAGGTTGGCATCTTTATGGAAGTGACAGTGCAAATCACACGGTAATGGAAAAAAGAATCATGAATCAAATTGGTTGAGAAGCACCATGCATGGTCATGGTTTCATTCATCCAATTGCTAAAATTACTCCTTTTCCATTGGTTGTTAGATTAAGGAAAGAGATATTTTCATCCATTAATCATTTTAACGTTAGATAATATTAGCTAATGAAGGGACTAAATTGATTGATGATTTATAAATATAGGAACCATTTTGCCATTTTATTAATGTTAAAGACTAATTTGATTGACATTTATAAATTCAACAACTAAATTGGTAATTCACTCAAAAAAATAATATTAATATGCCCCATCACAATTTTTATTATATTTCTACTGTGATTTTTAATAAAAAAAATTGTCTATTCATTTCTTAATCATTATCTTTGAGATACTTGGATGCTTAATTTATAATTAATATAATTAAATACTTAACCTTCAAGTTATGTTTGCACAAGTTGCAAACCGTAATATTGTAAAGGGAAAAGCTTCCATGCATCCAAAATTTAATTATTTTTTTGGTCCTTATAGTTGCGCAAACTTTGCCTTTTGGTCCTTATAGCTAAAAATAATATCTTTTAGTCCTGATATATGCACTTTCAATACCGGTTTGGTTCCTACCGTTTTAAACTCCCACAAATTAAATAAAAAACGCCAAAAAATGTCAATTTGTGGTGGTTTTTCACCGCCAATTTTCATTTTGTGATTGTTTTTTTTCACCGAGTTAAGACACACTTGACGGCAATGATCAAACTGGTATTGAAAGTGTATGTATAGGGACTAAAAGAGATTATTTTCAATTATAGGGACCAAAAAGTAAAGTTCGCTCAACTATAGAGACCAAAAAGATAATTAAACCAAAATACTATTACATTAGTAATTTCTTTCCATAATAAAAGTTGATCACTACATAAGGCATGAATTAATTGACATAATATTATTTCAACTTAATTAGTAATTTTGAGTTTAATTCTTGTGTATACATACATTTATGTTAAATACTTAGAGATAGAATCAATTGACATGAGATTATTTCAACTTAATTAGTAGTTGAGTTTGATCCTTGAATATACATACAATTATGTTAAATACTTAGAGATTGAATTTTGTCATTCATAATAATCTTACTCAACTCAAGCAAAAATACCTTCCATGATACATGTGAATTTATTAAAAAAAAAAAAAAGAAGAAGCCGATCACAAGTTTTGCTTGTACTGATACAGTCACTTTGAACGTTTAAACACATATAACAACATCGATCATATTTTCTTGTAGTTCATAAGAGTAAATTTTTCATTGGAAATATATTATGATTCGAATGTAAACAACCAATCATGCCTGAAACCTTCAAATCAAGGTTCTGACCAATAACCAATCGTCCACATGAGCAAAAAAATAAAAATAAAATGATGAGCGATTAAATAAAGCTTAGAGAATGATTGGCAATAAATGTGAAAGGGCCGTTTGTTCAGTTATGTACAGCCGCCATAGTTGGTTTGTTAAGTGTTTCCTCACATTAACGTCGGTTATTGTAAGATCCTCCCTTCTTTGGAATAATAGCTAGCTATAGGGCGAGATGCAGCTACTCATGTTGCCGCGTGGATGAGCCCAGAATCCAAGAAAGAACAAGCAAGAAGCATTGGATCAATGGGTACACAAGAGAAGAGACTTATAACATATATAATATATAATATAATGTATAATGTTAATTAATTAGTAAATAGGCATATTAATTCAAGCTTGGTAGCAAAGATAACAGGAATCCATCCATTTGATCGAAAAAACAAATGAAAAGTACTTTAAAAAGAAAAAGAGATCGAGGGCTGACACAGCCCCACATCTAACTTTCTTTTTCTCTCCCAATCTTCTCTCTCTTCTTCTCTTTTTGTCCTCTTTATCAAAACCCCAAGCAAGCCCCACATTCCACCCCTTCTCCTCTTTGCCTCATCTCGTCCCTGTGTTTGTCTCTCCCACTTTCTTCCTTTGGATCTTCTTCTTCCCTAAGGTCTTTGCTCTTTCTTCCCCTCTCTACTATAACTATATATGCTTGTCATATATATATATATATATAAAGTTTATGCTTGTTTTAATTTGCTAATATGGTTTTTTTCTTGGACGATTTTATATATGGCAGGGTTTGATTTGTATAATTTGGCGATCATCACTTGGAATTGAGGCTTTGTGCACTCATTGATATCTATATACTCTATTTCCAAGTTATTCAGATAACTAAGAGGAAGAAGGAGGTCCAAAGTTTATACACACATGGCACCTGTTTTGCCTCCCGGTTTCAGGTTCCACCCTACTGATGAAGAACTTGTTGCTTATTACCTTAAAAGGAAGATCAATGGCCGAAAGATTGAGTTGGAGATCATACCTGAAGTTGATCTCTATAAGTGTGAACCATGGGACTTGCCAGGTAATAATTAATTAGATGCTTATAACTCACATACATAACATATTTTCATTATATATGTCGTGCATGCATGGATATGTATCTCGTACTATTTTTATTTTTTTTTCTTGCGAGTATTTTCTCGGAGAAATTGAAGATTGAAAATTTACAAAAGGTTGCATGGCTGCGTCTAACTTAGTTGCTTTTAAACTTCGATCTTATTCCAATACGCCAGCACACCAGTTAATATGTGTAAAATTAATTTATTGAGTTTAGTCTTGAACATTGACGAGAAGGAAATCCCATGATGATGCACAAATTTAACATCATGAAGAGTCTTGATAAAAGATCTCAATTTTTATTCTTTTTTTTTATATATAATTTTGTTTAACTTAATAGAAGCCAAAATACTATATCTTAAAAAAGTGGGCACGCGCTTTAGACGCGATTTGCTTCCGATCTTTATTTGGTGATGATGAAACACATACTTGCTTTCTTGGTCAAGTATATTTTCCTGCTTTATCATAAAATATCCAATGTGATATATGGTGGAAAGGACTGTACTTAAGAATTCTAAAGAGGACGGTCCCTTCACCTTTAGGGTTCCTATTGTGACCGTCAAGATTAGTAATGAGACAATAGTAGATTCCCAAGTCAAAAAGCGTAAGCTAAAGAAAAGGATGACATTGTGCACGATATAAAACATTTATACACGACTCCCATCCAATATACTTTGCGTTTCTTATTCTCCCACTTCCCTTTGCTTTATCACCTTAATTTGACATGAAAACGATGAAATATGGGAAAAACTCAACATTAAAAATAATCAGTCTTTGTGTATGATTAATTTACAAAGTGCCTATAAGAGCATATACAACCATTTTATTTTATTTTATTTTTAAATTACAGGGAAATCATTGTTACCGGGAAAGGATTTGGAGTGGTATTTCTTTGGCCCTCGTGATAGGAAGTACCCAAATGGATCAAGAACAAACCGTGCAACCAAATCTGGATATTGGAAGGCCACAGGGAAGGATAGGAAAGTGAATTCCCAGGCTCGGGCCGTGGGTATGAAGAAAACCCTAGTTTACTATCGAGGAAGAGCACCACATGGCTCTCGTTCAAATTGGGTCATGCATGAATATCGTCTTGATGAGAGAGAATGCGAAACCGCTTCAGGCTTGCAGGTATTCACCTCCAGTTCATTTTCCACTTTTTGATTATCCTGGATTTCTTCCTCTATATTATATTTTTTATTTTATTTTATTTCTTTGCACATATTTAGCTATAAATTTAATTGCTAAAACTCCTTTATTTATTTATTTTGATGAGAACTAAAACTCCTTTATATTTATTAACCGTACTTATACAATCAAGCTCATATATATATATATATATATATATATATATGATATAGTATCAAGCATAAATGACAAATGATGTATAATTGTGTCAGCTATATACGCTCTTTCTATAGCATCTTTGGATCAAATTTTACAATATAGACGTCCAATACCTAAGCATATACTTTTCTGGCTTTATAGAACTAATTACAGCGATTTTTAATTATTTTCGAATTCTACAAGTTCATATATGGCTTTCTTTTGAATATGGGACAATGTAATTTCAGGATGCATATGCTCTTTGCCGTGTGTTCAAGAAGACTGCAGTGATTACTCCAAAAGTCGGGGGGCACTGTGTTAATTTTCCCAATGCCAACCAGATTACAAGCGATCAATCATCAAGCATTGAACTATACTCCGAAGGAAGGGGCGAAGATTTAGATAGCTCAAATTATTTGATGCCGATGGGTAATTGCTCACCCCACAACGTGGAAAATGAGACTTCTCTCACTATCAATGGTGGGACAAGGGATCATGGGGAATGGTCACACTTCTCATCAGAAGACCCATCATTATTTAGTCTTCCAACTTCTTCATTTCCTAATTTTGGGGCCATAACATACCCTCCATCCAAGGTACGTACGAACACAGTTTTTTGCACAAATATTTGAATATAAACAAGAACTGTAATTTAAATATGACAAAATATATTTTAGTTCATAAAAATACATTATTTTTTAAATTAGTCTTTATTTAAATATTATTGATTTTTAGTTTCTAAAAATTACAAAAATATATATGCTTATAATTACTAGTGGGAAACTAAAATCCCAACATTTTTTGTTAAATATATAGAGATTAAAAAAAAGCTAATTTAATTAAATGTTATCTTTCCTTTTATGCGTGACTTGATTTGCAGGTGGATATAGCACTTGAGTGTGCAAGGATGCAGCATAGGTTTGCTATGCCTCCTTTGGAGGTGGATGACTTCCCTCAAGTTGGAATCTCAGAGCTGAAAATGACACAAGCCTCCGGTTCCATGCAAGGAAGCAGATCTGAAACGGATATCCTGCAGGAAATTCTTTCAGTTGCTCATGCTTCTCAGGAATTAATAAATCAATCCAGCTACTCACAGGAATGGGGTGGCAATGATAATTATGCTCCTCGTGAAGATGATTTTACCTTCATGGTTGGCACTAATTACAATCATTTAAATGAAATGAGCTCAATGAGGTATGTTGACAAAACATGGGAAGACGCAAACACAAGGGCAATAGAGATCGGAGATATGAATGAAGAATATAGGGCAGAGAGAATGGTAGAGAACTTAAGATGGGTTGGAATGTCAAGAGAAGATTTAGAAAAGGTATACTAATATTTTATTTTATTTAGATAAAGCAAGGTATACTAATATTTATTTGTTCAAGTTTCTTTGGTACATAAATATTAGCCCATTTAAGATTTTATTTCAATGATAAAACTACATAAATTAGCTTAAGGCTATTATGGCCCAAAAATGAATTATATATCTTAACGGTATTGTTAGAGGGATTGAAATGTGTCCACTGTATGTCTTATTTCTTATCCCTCCAACTGAAAAATTATTCATCATTCAAAATTTTCTCATATTTAAATAATAAGATTTTCTCTCTTAATTATTAGATTTTTTTTTTACTGAAATGTTATATTTTAATTGGAAGGGTCTACGGGAAAAAAAACATACAAAGGAATATGTAATTTGATTCCTTGCTGAAATCCCTTAAAATTTCTTATAATATATTAATGATCAATAAGTTTATATGATTGTTAATCTGACCAAATTGGACGTACAGATGGAAGAACAAAAGATTGTCCCAATAGAGGATATTTCAAGCTTCCAAACTAACAGGGAAGAAAATGAGGTGCAAGGTATATACTAAGAATCCCATGCATGACTGCCTTGCTATTTTTTTATTTGTTTTTTATTTTATTTTATTTTTTGCGTAAATGATCATGGTCAAGTGTAACCAAAAAAAAATGATCATGGTCATGCACGGTTCTAATATTCTTTTAGTAATTGCTGGATGATCAGAATCTGAGCAACATAGCAACAAGGAACACAATGACACTGAAATCAACGATTTCTCATTGGGCTTCATCAATGATGATGACCCTAACGAGAACTGCATAGAAGATGGTAACGTGGATGATTATTCAAGTTCTCCTAGCTTTGAGGTCGTTGAGGAAATAAAGATCAATCATGGAATGCTTGTTTCAACTCGTCAAGTAGCCGAGACATTCTTCCACCAAATAGTTCCTTCACAAACCGTCCAAGTTCACCTCAATTCAGTGATGGCAAACAATGATTACGTAGAGAATGCAGAGGCAGTGCTAATGATAATGGAGAACCAAGGGTCTTTGTTAAGGAAGGTTAAGGCCTATGTGATGGGGAAACTAATAAAGCCATCAAAGAAAATAGCAAGTGCGATTGTGTTCGTCTTTGCACTTGTGTTGATGCATTGTGTTTACTTGAAGGAAGAAGTGGAAATTTGGAATGAGACATGTTGTGGTAGTACTACCAGCATGAAGAGAATGAGTCAATCAAATGAGGTTTGGTTTGTTGGTGTCAAAAGTGAGAAAGGATTAAGTGCGGTCTTGAAGAAAATAGGCATTTTTCTCACCATATCTTTGGCTCTTTGTACCATGTGGGCTAACCAGAATATGATAGTTAACCCTTGATCTCCTAATTCATTTAATTTTGTCTCTAACTTAAGAAATTAGTTTGAGAACGCTCAAATCTTCCCCAGTTAAGTAGGAGGCTTATGTATCCATATACTTGTTATATTTTACTGTAGCATCTATTAAGACTTAATTGTGTTCAATCTTAATTACGAATAGAATATTCATCTTTAACTCATTCTCACTCTCTTAATTTGATTTGACGATTACTCAAACTAGATATATAAATTGCCATGTCGCCCACGTCTCAATTTTTTTGAAAGAAAAAAAAATATTATCATACAATCAAAAATTCAACTTAGCATGCAAAAATTTCATTTCATTAACAAATTATATAAATGAAGTGATGACATTAAATGGTTTAATCTTGATAGGCTCGTTTAAAACAAAGTTTGTGACTAACCTAATTGACTTGGTCGTCCAAGTTTATCAAGTTCTTATTATCGTTTTTGACATATAAAAGTGCACCTCGTAATCATCAGTCATCATGTTAATAATTTTATTTTGCATATAAAAAAGTGCACCTAAGATTTTCTATCGGATGAATGGTAACAAAGTTTGTATATGGCCTTCATCCAAATAGAATTTATTCAAAATGGGCATATTGCAGTTTCATGAGGTTATGCTCTCTGGTGTTATTGAGTTGTAAACTCTATTTTTAGTTTTCTTTGCCTGAATAATAAGAGTCAGATAAATATAGTCATGTCAACATTCAGCTAGCATAACTTAAACAAAAGAATGAAAGAGATTAAATCCAACAAAGGAATTAATAGATGTTACCTCCCAATGGTGGATCCAAGACCCTAGGTCAGTGGAGGCGATCTATTTTTAAAAATAAAATTTATTATCATACATGTAAAGATAAAGACATAAATGTTAAAATCATAAAATTTAATATATCTAATCAAATAAACTACATACCTTATAATTATCTTTTACATGATTCATGCTTTAAAATCGTTGAATGATCAGCTCATTATTAATGTTATTGAACACATTTCTCAATATAAGTCACTAGACAATCATTCATCTATGCATCTCTCATTCGATTATGCAACCTATTTTTTACAATTTTTCTAGCAGAAAAGACTCTTTCTACTGTTGTTGTGGCAACGGACAAAATTATTACTAAGTATATTATTAATTAAAAATTAAGTTTAAATAATTATTATTCAAATATTTTTCTTATAATTTTGAAAATCTTACATATATATATATATATGATCGCTAACCACAGCCTGTAAATAAAGTATTTAGGCCATTTGAAAAAATAGTTTAATTAATTTTTTTAATAAATGTTAAGCTCCTCTAATTTCATGGGTCACAATAATATTGATCCAACGGAGGAGGAAAGCTCTCAAATAAAATAATAAGCACTGTCAGGCTGTTATATCCATTTTTCTTTCTCTCCACTATTTGATAATCGTATTGGGATAGTTTTTGTCACATAGATTAAGGTGTAGCCTTTCTTTTCTACATTCTTTTTCTTTCTATATATACCTACTGTACTGCACAGCTCATTTAAGGAAAAATCAATTACCTCATTCACTTTTTTCTCTATTCATCTTTTATCAGCTTTCTTCTTTTACTATGTATGTCGAATTTCTTAATATGGTATCAGAGCATTAAGCTCTGAACCTGTGTGACTCTGATGGCTAGAGGCAACGCTTCCTTTAGGTTGGGAGTGACCCACAACAACAACAATTGTATTATGGATCCATCCTAGGATCCAACCAGTCCTTATTACGTTCATCCAGGAGACAGTCCTGGTTCTGTTACTGTTACTCCGGTGCTGAATGGTTCTAATTACCACATATGGGCTAGGTTTATGCGACGGGCTCTCGGCGGCAAGAACAAGTTCGATTTCGTAGATGGAAGCATTGAGGTCCCTGATTCTTTTGATCCAAGTTACAAGGCTTGGAGTAGATGCAATATGCTAGTTCACTCGTGGATAATGAACTCGGTGACTAAATCTATTAGACAAAGCATTGTGTTCTTAGAGAATGCCATTGATGTGTGGACGGATTTGAAGGATCGTTTCTCATAGGGAGATCTCATTAGGATCTCAGAATTGCAGCGAGAAATTTACTCACTCAGGCAAGGTTCTCGTACTATAATTGAGTTTTATTCAGAATTGAAAATCCTATGGGAAGAATTAGAAACGTATATGCCAATGCCTAGTTGTGCTTGTGCTATAAGATGTTCTTGTGTTGCTATGCGAAATGCAAGACACTATCATCAATTGAATTATGTCATTAGATTTTTGACTAGATTGAATGATAATTTTGCTGTTGTTAAGTCTCAAATTCTTTTAATGGATCCCTTGCCTAACATTAATAGAATTTTTTCTATGGTGATACAACATGAAAGGCAAAGTAAGTTTGTGTCTAATGATGACTCACGGGTGTTAATTAATGTTGTTACTAATTATAAGAATCGTAAGGCAGAGAAAGAGGATTTACACAGGGATCTAGAAACAAAAATTCAAATAGAATTTGCAATTACTATGGAAGGACTGGCCACACTGTTGAAACGTGTTATAGGAAACATGGTTTTCCACCGAATTTCCAGAAAGGTTCAGCACCTATAGTAGGAAACGTTACTGTTGATTTAGAAAATAAGGAAGATATGTTAGTGAATGAGGATTCAAAGTCTATGGTGCAAGGTCTTACTGCTGAACAGTATGAGAAACTCATTAGTTTACTTCAAGGATCCAACATTCAGCAGCCTGCAGCTTCGTCTAGTCAAGTAAATGTTTGTTCTCAAGTTGGTCATTCACCTAATGAGAAACTAAAGTCAGGTAAAGCTTTCATTTCATCCTCCCTTAACACTTATGTCATGGATTCTTGGATCATTAATTTAGGTGCAAGTGATCACATTTGCGCATCTTTAAATTATTTTGAGTCATGTTCAGAAATTAAACCAATAAGTGTCAAGTTACCCAATGGTCGTTTTTCTATTGCTAGGCATTCTAGTTTTGTCATGTTTTCTCTTGGGTTTTGTTCTCACAAATGTTTTGTACATACCTGATTTCTCTTTTAATCTTCTTTCGGTTTCTAAACTGTGTAAAAGTTTGAATTGCACGGTTTCCTTTACTAACACAAATTGCTTTATACAGGACTTGAAAACTCAAAGGATGATTGGTTCTGGTGAGAAGCTAGAAGGTTATATCACTTGGTGGTTGATTCCAAGGATGCCATTGTCTCAAACGTGCTAGTTGCTGACCTAATGTTTTACCCAAAGAAGCCTTGTGGCATTTTAGACTAGGACATGTTTCAAACAGCAGAATGTTATCTTTGCAAAACCAATTTCCTTTTGTTACCATCGATCCAAATAGTGTTTGTGATGTATGTCATTTCACTAAACACAAAAGATTACAATATAGTTTAAGTTCAAATAAAGCTTTAAGACCTTATGAACTGTTGCATTTTGACATTTGGGGGCCTATTTCTATTTAGTCTATACATGGACACAAGTATTTTTTAACTGCTTTGGATGATTATAGTCATTTTACTTGGATAATTCTTTTAAAATCAAAGGGAGAAGCAAGAGAGCAAGTCCAAAATCTCATAAAAATGCTTGAAGTTCGGCATGATGCTAAAATTAAAATTGTAAGAACCGATAATGATCCAGAATTTTCAATGGATCAATTTTATAATTCTAAGGGAATAATTCATCAAACAAGCTGTGTAGAATCCCCACAACAAAATGGGAGAGTTGAAAGAAAACATCAACATATTTTGAATGTAGGAAGGTCTCTTTTGTTTCAATCCAAATTGCCAAAACAGTTTTGGTCTTATGCTGTGTTGCATGCCAATTTTATCATCAATCGCATTCCCAGTCCTTTGTTGAAGAATAAGATTCCTTTTACTTTACTGCATGGTCATATACCTAATCTACATGATTTGAAAGTGTTTAGGTCTCTCTGTTATGCATCTACATTTCATAGTCATAGAACTAAATTGGAACCAAGAGCAAGAAAATGTGTTTTTCTGGATTACAAGACTGGTATGAAAGGTTCAGTTTATTTGATCTTAACAGCAAAGAAATATTTATTTCAAGAGATGTCATACATCATGAACACATACTCCTTTACACCAAATCACCCTCTCTTTCTACATGGCATTACCATTCCTTTTCCTTACAAGAGCCGAATAATTTTCATCCATTGCCACAAACAGATTTTACCTCTTCACCAGAAATTCCAACTCCCATTTATTCTCAAGGGGATGAAGCAAGACAAGCACCTACAGCTTTGAGGAGATCTAATAGGCATCAACCATCATATCTTACAAACTATGTCTACAGCCACTCTACCGTCTCAGCTGAACCAATCACCTTAGGTGCACCTCATCCTATTTCTTCTTTTCATTCTTTTTCTAAGTTATCCGCTTTGCAACAACATTTTTCTTTGTCTATCTTACATTTGATAGAGCCGTAGTCCTATCAAGAGGCATGCAGGCATGAATGTTGGAACAATGCCATGAAAGATGAGTTGGCAACCCTGGAGAAAACTGGTACATGGGTTTTAGTTGATCAACCTACACATGTTAAACCGATTAGCAACAAGTGGGTTTACAAAATAAAACACAGAGCTAGATGGATCTATTGAAAGGTACAAAGCTAGGTTGGTGGCAAAGGGATGTAACCAAGTGGAGGGCTTAGATTTCTTCGATACATTCTCACCAATAGCTAAGATGGCAACTGTGAGGACATTATTGGCACTTGCATCCACTTTCAATTGGCACTTACAACAATTAGATGTGAACAATGCTTTCTTACATAGAGACTTACAAGAAAATGTATATATGTATATTCCACAGGGAGTTACTTGTTCCAAGCCCAATCAAGTGTGTAAACTGTTAAAATCCCTGCATGGTCTTAGGCAAGCCAACAGAAAGTGGTATGAGAAGCTAACTACTCTTTTGTTAGCTCATGGATACAAACAATCAAATTCAAATCACTCTCTGTTCACTCTTATTGTTGCCACTCAATTTACAGCTTTATTAATCTATGTGGATGCCATTATATTAGCAGGAAATTCAATAAAGGAGTTCACTCGAATTAAAACTATTCTCAATTATGCCTTCCAAATTAAAGATTTAGGGACTTTGAAATATTTTCTTGGCATAGAGGTGGCACACTCAGTCTTGAGTATCACTCTTTGTCAGAGAAAATATGTCTTGGATCTTCTACATGAGACAGGATTACTTGGTTGCAAGCCTGCAAAAACTCCCCTTGATACTTCAATTAAATTACAGTAAGATGGAGGAAGTCCCTATAGTGATGAAGTAGGTTATAGGAGACTAATTTGGAAGTTGCTGTATCTTACCTCAACTAGACCAGACATTACATTTGTAACACAACAACTCAGTCAGTTTTTAAGCAGTCCTACAATGACACATTATAATGCAACTTGTCGTGTAGTTCGATATCTCAAAGAGAGTCCTAGAAAAGGTTTGTTTTATCCCAAGAAAATAGAATTACAGCTTCTTGGTTTCTCTGATGCAGATTAGGCAAGTTGTCTAGACTCTCGTTAGTCCATTTCCGTTATTGCTTCTTTCTTGGTTCATCCTTGATATCTTGGAAAGCCAAAAAGCAGCAAACAGATTCCAGATCATCTTCTGGAGCAGAGTATCAGTGCTCTATCGATTGCTGCCTGTGAACTTCAGTGATTATTGTATCTTTTCCAGATCTTCATGTTACCAATCAACGTGCACCTGTGTTATATTGTGACGATTAAAGTGTCATGCACATTGTTGCCAATCTTGTGTTTCATGAAAGAATTAAGCACCTAGAAATAGATTGCCATTTTGTTCGTGACAAAGTGTAGAGTGGTGTATTCCATTTGCTGCCCATTTCTTCCAAGGACCAGCTAGCTGATCTTCTCACCAAAGCATTGTCTCCAAAGTCTTTTCTTCCTTTCATTTCCAAGCTAGGCATGCTAGATATCTACCATGCTCCAACTTGTGGGGGTGTATTAAGCTCCTTTAATTTCATGGGTCACAATAATATTGATCCAATGAAGGAGGAAAGCTCTCAAATAAAATAATAAGCACTACGAGGCTGTTATAACCATTTTCCTTTGTCTCCACTATCTGATAACCGTATTGGGATAGTTTTTGTCACATAGATTAGGGTGTAGCCTTTCTTTTTTGCATTCTTTTTCTTTCTATATATACCTACTGTACTGCACAGCTCATTTAAGGAAAAATCAATTACCTCATTCACTTTTTTCTCTATTCATCTTTTATCAGCTTTCTTCTTTTACTATGTATGTCGAATTTCTTAATAATAAATTCTTATTATATAAGAGTTTATGTTATAAGTGTTTAAAATTTATTAAATTATAAGTGTTTGAATATACACTGTTGATAAGTATTTTACACAATTTTAAAGTGTTTGAATGTATTACTACATAAGCACTTATAAGATATTGTCTTATTTTTAAAATTAAAAAAAATAAATCATGATAAAAATAAATTAGAAATTTAAAACTAACATTACATATATATATATATATATATATATATATATATAACAAAAATATTAAAAAATAACAGTCACCATTTACCTATTTTTAGTTTTAAAAAAACAAAAATTTAAGTATCATAAATTTAAAAAATAATTTGCTACACAAAAAAATAAAATAAAATTCACCATACACCTAACAATAATTTTAAAAATTAAAATATTTAATAATCAAAACATGATTAAAATATAAATTAAGGTGTTAAAATTAAAATCATACATATCACAAAATCATGATATAAGCTTAAAAAATTTACCATTCACAAGTATAAATAAATATAAGTATATAAAAATAGTAAATCATTATAAAAATTCAACCACTACACACCATTGTAGAAGGAAACATGTAAAAAAAATAATTACTAGCAACATATAAAAGAATTACTAGCAACATATAAAAATATAAATTTATTTAATTAAATTATTTTTTTTGAGAAAATAACATGGGTATAAAAGCTTATATAATTAGTAAAAAACTAAAAAAGTATTTCTCAAGTATAAAAAAAATTCATAAAAATATTAATTTGTGAATAGTTTAGAATGAAAATTTCCTATTACAATTGATTATAAATTTATTATTTTTAAATTTTGAATAATAACTAAATATATTTTATAAAATTTTTGGGAAACCTTATTCTTAAGAGTCTCGTTTCTAGGAAAATAGTTTAATTGAAAATGAAAAAAAGTAGTGAACAGATTGTTATGCTTATGAATGAACGGAAGAAGCATTTCCTCGTTTATTTTTCACACCAAGAGCAATGAATAGTCATCATTCCCATACTTCACATGTTAATAAAGCTTTGTTAGGAAGCCGCGTCTCCTATTTTAAATTTGGGCATCATAATTGTAAGTATAATTTAATATAATTATATTAACTATTTAATTTAATCGACTTAATTTTAAGTGGGTCTAAGTTGATAAGTTTATAAATTTTTAAACAAAAAATGATACTTCTACAACAATTAATTTTACAACGAAGAGAGAAAAAAATAAAAAATTTAAAATGTAATAAATGACGTGTTAGAAAAAGATAAACACAGAAAATAATATTGTATAAATTATTATAAGAATTGTTGTATGTATATCACATCTCTTTTTAAAAGTGATGTGAATTTAAAGAGTAAATACTAATATTAGCCAATTAAGAAATTATAGAAATCCTAAATGATCAATATATAAAGAACTTCATCATACCAAATCACAACATAGTTTTTCTTCTCATTATCAGCAAGAAACAATTCCACTGAGAAATTCAAGCGATTTGATTAAGCAAGACTACAAACCATCAATGTACTTGATCGAAGGTTGTATTGATTGTATAACATTTTGCAGTCAATCACAGTGGATTCAAATATTTATCTAATCTATATCCTTGATAAACTGACATAATGTAAGTCTTTAAGTCTCTCGGTGTTTGGTTTTAGGAAGTTAGCATATAAAATCTTTATTACAGTTTTAAGAATAAAGTTTGAGCTTCCTACGTGAAATTAAACATTGCTCCATCTTCGTTTTAAATTTCCTCACACAGCATTTTATTGATCACATAGAACAGTTGTTATTATGCAACAATAGCAGAGCTTCTTTGTTTAATGAATAACCAAAAAAAAAATAAAAAAAAATAAGGTATATACATCAGAGAAAGATTAATATCCAGAGTGACAAGATGCATCGTGGTTGAGACATTAATTTCCAAATAACCTGAAACGAAGCAAGTAATTTTTTAGTGCACACAACTAACAATCATGAGCTAATTCAGTGCTATGTAATTAACCTAACCTTTGCAATCTGGATTGTGAACGTCTGATGCAGCTAAACCAAGAAGAGGGAAAAAGAAAAAAAGATGTTAGCATGGATCAAATGGAAAACCATTTTCTTAACTGCACAAAGGTGCATGCTAACAAAGAAATAATTAAGTAACAGACGAATTTAAAAGTATGTCATTGTCATATATACAAATCCCACAAGGGGAAAGAAAGACTAATGAAGATATCCAATATTTCAATTAACTTCAATAATTTTTTCCCTTCACAAAGATGAAAAATGATTTATTGGTTGAGTGACATACCTCGCGCTGTGCGATTTGGCACTTGGCTGCTTGCTCAGTGGTTCTTGAGGTTCAACACTTGGAACAGGCACAGTCTTAACCTGTAACATTCACATTTCAAAAGTGTTTACCTTTTCAGAACTCATAACACAATAATTGGTGAATGTGTCTAAAAAACCATATATTGACTCACCAAATTCTTGAATATAAGATTGTAGAACAACTGAATGTATCTCTGCTTTGCCTCTTTTTGCTCCTTATTCACTTGCCTCCAAAAGGTGTAAATGCTCCCCATATTTACCAACTTGTTTGCATAAATCTTCCAGGTATAGCTATAAGACAAAGACATGCAACACGTTTGAAATTTAATTTCTCATTGATGCACAATAAAAGGGAATGTTGCTACACAAAGGTGTAACATAAATGGTGAATAATAACTGCAATAGCTAGAAGCTAAGGAAATGATATGATATGTTATGTTGGTTACCATTCATTTATGCGCTGCAATCCAGCTGCAGAAATCACGTTCCAATGTGATGGATTCGCTTTGCATTTTTCAAAGAAATCAGCAATTTTGTTGCTTGATTCATCTCCATTGAGGGGGTCAATGTGGAAGCCAGAGACCCCATCAATAATAATTTCCGCTGGACCTCCTTGGTTGGTAGCAAAAGTGGGCAAGCCACAGTTCATTGCTTCAATGACAGTTAATCCAAATGCTTCATACAAAGCAGGCTGCACAAAGGCTCCCCTTGTGTCAGCAATGCAACGGTAGAGCTCTCCGTTGCGATATCTATTAGTCTGTGCAGCAATCCATCTAAATTGACCCTTGAGTTGGTACTTATCAATTAAGTCATGCATCTTTTTTATTTCTGCCATTTCCTCCCTATCCTTCGATTTTGAAGGGTCAAAGAAGCCCCCTACTATGACAAGGTTCACCAAATTTCTGAGTCTCTTGTTCTTGCCATACCATTCAACTAAGCCGGCTATGTTCTTCACAACATCAAGCCTTGCCATTGAGAAGATGATTGGCTTCCTCCTGTCTGCTAGATATCCACTGTTTCCATAACAATTTCAGAAGTGAAAATCATTCATTTGGAAGAATGTGGTTATTAATAATAAATAACTGAATGTTACTATGCAAGAGTGCAACAAAGTCACTTACATATGCTCAATGTTATCCACTTTACTAAAGAGAAGGTCTTCAATGGCAGGGTGAAATTGAGAGAGCCTTTTTTCTTTCTCTGTGTAAGGGAAATAGATAGACTGGTCAGCTCCTGGCGCAGCTATGTTGAACTTAGGATCAAACACATTTATCCCTGAAACAACCCTACACAGCCCTGGGAGGGTAAATGCAGCATGGCTTTCATATTGTCCAGGTCTATCTTTGCTGCAAATATCAACTTTCAAAATTCAGATTTCATTTTTTGGTACTGTTTTGTTCTCATTCATGTGTGTGAAAGGCTATCTGAGCAAACCTTCCGGCAATTTCCTGGTATGTGCTGGCTATGATGAAATCAGCTGCATTCATTGCCACTGTATCGGCCATGAATTGACATGAAAAGTGATACTTGGGGTCCAACTCTTTCCACTTGACATCTGAGTCTTCGTACTTGGTCTTCTCTAAAGCATGTGCTATAGTTCCCTGGTTTTCAATCACCCTATCAAATTATTACACGTAGCAAAGAAGACATCCTTGCAGCCTCAAAAACTGTTCAAAGGAAATCTTAAATAAAGTAAGTTACAGTGACCTGAGTTATCCCAAGTTTTCTAGCCATTAGTGATGCTACCAAATTTCCATCAGTGTAATTTCCAATAACAAGATCTGGTTTCCCTTCCATGACCTCCAGAATCTTGGCTGTTGCATCCTATTAATATGAACCAAAGTATAGTCAGAAGGAAAGTTCACAAGAGGGAAAAAAGACACCAGGTAAAGAATATTGAATCAGGTATACATGCCTGAGCAAACCTCTCAAGATAGGGGTAAACGTCAAAGCGAGAAACCCATTGGCGCAAGATTCCTTTATCTGTCTGAAAAGGCACACGTAAAATGTGGGAGTGCTTGGTATCATTGATTGGTTCCAACTCCTGGTGGCACTTGGTTCCC
Organism: Spatholobus suberectus; assembly: GCA_004329165.1. Classification (NCBI taxonomy): domain Eukaryota; kingdom Viridiplantae; phylum Streptophyta; class Magnoliopsida; order Fabales; family Fabaceae; genus Spatholobus; species Spatholobus suberectus. The sequence goes on along the minus strand of CM014734.1, from coordinate 65,489,445 downwards.
CGAGCATCAGGTATGAGCCTTGTTACCTGTCAAAGTCAATAATATACTCTTAAGATTCTAGTAAGTTTAACTGTGTATAGAACTAGATAATTCTTCATTCCTTTGCATGAAACTCACCACGAGAATTTGAGGTTTCACATTTAGCCCTTGGTGCTGGATTCTCAAAAGCAACTCTGCTTCCAGAGACTTGACTTGGTCCAATATGTAAACTACCTGTTGTACTTTTGTCAGTTAGTATTGGAAATGAAAAGGCATTTTATTGAGCCTTCTCTTAATAACATCAGTTGTTGTTTTCTTTTTTAATAGAAATAGTACTTGACATGATATTATAAAGCTTTATTGACCATGCCATAAGGTGAATAATCTTATCACCCCATCCTAATAATCAAATTAATTGTTCCTAATGGTAAGAATTTTACCTGGCCACCTGTGTCTGGCAAGCCAAGGACATCTGCTTGCCCAAAATAACCATGAACAGAGAAGATGACTACATTGAATATTATTGGTAACCTGCTTAAAAATTTCTCCAGGTTCAATGGGTCTGGTGCTTGGAGTACTTCTGATAGAGTTCTCATTATCTCCTTCACTCTTCCTGCAGTATCTCCCCATCCTCTCTCAAACCCCCACTCCTTAAACCTGCCAATGAAATTGGTATTGGCATTGGGTTACAACTTGAAACATCCTTGGCCTTTTTGATAGAAAAATAATAACCTCTTTACCTTAGCTCAAAATTCTGATATGCAGTGTCTTTGGGAAGTCCTGAGAGGAATGCATCAGCCACTACCAGTGCCATCCGGAGCTTTGCAGCAGAGTTCAGGCTCTCATTTATCATCAGGCTCTGCCAGTGTAGATGACAAAAAGGAAAATAAATATTGAATGGTATAACTTTGGTGTTGGTAGTATAATATTTATGAATTCAATCTCATGTTCTTCCACTTACTTCTCCCTCATGATTTAGTGTTAACAAGTAGTCCACTATAGCCTGTGTTTTCTCCAGTTTCCCAGTTAACTTTGAAGTTAAGAACTTGGAAACAAATTGTAGTCCATTTCCAATTGAAGAAGAGAGGGTTAGTTGAGGAATTTGGAAATCGAATGCTCCAAAGTCTGCTTCAAATGAGTTCTCATCGGTTGCCCTTCAATATAGACCCAAGTTAAACATCAAAAGCAAAGTTCAAATGAATATGTCTTGTTGGTAGGAAATAGGAATAGACAACACGACAGATCTTCCTGTGGTATGGTACAAACTGAAATATTTAACCATTTTACACCAAGTGTTCAACTTACACTAGATCTTCCAGGGGTATATGCAGTACGACATTAAAAAATTATTCGAATTAGACTTATTTACATTTTATTGGATAAACATGTAAGTTAAGAAATAAATGAAGTTAAGAATAATAAATTAAGAATGTGATAAAAATCATGCCACGTGAATTATATATGGCTTTCGTACTAACGATCATTTCGTTTAAGAGAATAAATGCAAATAGATGGGAAGAGGAGAATGGTGCTGAAAGTTGTTGATTAGAAAGTTACTAGAGAAAAATCCAGACAAGTTTAAATATAAGAAAAATGAAGACAAATGACGCACCATTTTTCGTCGTGTACCCTTTCCTTGAATTTGAGGTAGTTAGTGGGGGTGATACCCTCAACAGAGAGGTCTTCAGAGCTCACTCTTACAAATTCCCAAACTCCTGGATTAGGCCTTATTGCAAAAGCAACATATGGTGGATCAACAACAGCTTCCTGCAAGTTTCAGGTGCACATCATTAAAATTCATATTATTATTATTATTATTATTATTATTGAGTTTAATAGATATGCACCTAAAAAATATAAAAGATTTTACACTATTAACCAATTAAAAATAATTTTATGTGTGACTTTTAGAATAGTTATCATTAAAGTTAACAAACTTATCATATATAATAGTTTGTAATTAGATGACTATGTAAAAAACTTTACATTATCAGTTCATGTATTTATTTTATTTTTCTCATTATTAATATATATGGGACATATATGTAATAAGAACAGTTTTGTGAGAATATTATGTATTTTTGTATGGTCAAAATTAAAAGTTAGTAATTGTATGAGTACTTAAAAAGTCATGTGTATTTATTTTCTTTCGCTTATGTCATTTGTCATATACATAAGGTGAGGAATGAAAACAAAGAACCTGTGTAGAGCTCAATATAAAGCCAAGAAGCCCCTCCAAAACTTGATTTCTTTCGCTTTTGTCATCAATAACTTGGTCCATTTCTTGCATCAAATGATGAAGTTTAATGATCCTTCTCCCCTTTCCAAGGTACTTTGCAAAGCACCTCTTCATATGGTACCGACTCTGCCTCAATGCATCGGGCATATTATCTACTACAGAATCTGTGCGCTTTAAGGCTGGTGCAGAAGGCATTTTAAACAGAGAGCTAGTAAACGAGAAAAGGTTAATTAAGGTTTTGAAATTCGGATGGGTCTTGATTGGTAGTCAAATGAGATGTGTCTCAATTTATATGCATAGCTACTATGTGCATGTCATGTGAAATAACTTTGAGGCTCCGATAGCTAGGTGTAACCGTGCATGAGTTGGAGAACGAATATTTGCCTAGGGAGGGAAAGGAAAAGAATTTTTGCGTTTTGAGAAGAGATTTCATGTTTTAAAAAGTAAAGGAAGGTGTGAATATTATTTCTGTCACGGAATTATAGGAATCATTCTTTTCTTCTCTTTGTCTTGGGGTACCATATGATGATCAACGGAAAAGGAATATCAAAAGATGCCATCTTCACGGCATTTGCTTTCTCTTTGCTCCGGAGGAGGAAGGGGGAGTGTTTAGTGAGTCAGACCGTAAGAGTCCACCTGTTCTAAATGCCACGTGTAAATTTATTTATAGGTTTAATTATTTTTTAATCTTTATAGTTGCACAAACTTTACTTTTTGGTCTCTATAATTGAAAATAATCTCTTTTAGTTCCTATACATACATTTTCAATACTAGTTTGGTCCTTGTAATCAAGTGTGTCTTAATTCCGTGAAAAAAAATTGTCACAAAATGAAAATTGGCAGTGAAAAATAGCCACAAATTGACATTTTTTAGCTTTTTTATTCAATTTGTGGCGGTTTAAAATAGTAAGGATCAAACTGATATCAAAAAGTGCATATATAGAAACTAAAACAGATTATTTTTAACTATAGGAACTAAAAGGTAATGTTTGCCAAACTATAAGAACCAAAAGGTAAAGTTTGCGCAATTATAGTGACCAAAAAGGTAATTAAACCTTATTTATACAATAAATATTTTCAATCGGCTTTGTCTAACCTACCCCAAATGAAAAATATATAGAGTCATAGGTTCTAACCTCAATGCAACCATTATACAAAAAACAAATAAAAGTATATGGAGTTATTTAACTCCATCGTATGTGACAGAGTGTGCATCATTGATAAACTGTTGGTTTTTTATTTTGTAGAAAAAATATTTTTTAAGAATAGAAGAGATATATTATATGGAGCTTCAAAAACTTTTATTCATGGACATTCACTATATATAAAGCTAAAATGTAACACAAAATTTAAATACTAATATTATCCTAATCTTAAGATTAAATTGATAACATCCTAAATTTAAATGATAAAGATAATATCCTTATCTTTATCTAAACATCAACCTAAAAATTTAAAACATAACAAAATTCCTAAAAACTAAATTTTCTATTTTCAACATAAACAATCTACGGAGGAAAATTGTTTGACCGTAAGTTTTTAATTTTTTATGTTAATCCATTTACACATTTGTATTTATGATTTATAAGGTTGTCATTTCTTTTGTTTCTTTGCAGTTTTCAATTTAAACAAAAAAATTGTTATTTAGGTTTCTTTTTTCTTTTCATAATTTTTTTTCATTCTTTTTCTTTGGAATCATTTAATCTGGAAGGGGATCTCCAGGTTGCAGCTATCCGATCATCTCTCCTGGGGTTGTTGATGTGGGCAACCTTAATGGGCTTCATTCAACTTCTTTCTACTTGGCTCGTTATAGCCAACGGTTTCCACCTCATTGAGCTTTGTACGGATTTGTATCCCAATTGGGCTTCGCTATATCTTTTGGTTCATGGTCGAGCTCGCCTTGATTGGTGTTGATATTCAAGAGGTCCATTGGTAGTTAGTGCCATCGCCATCCAAATTTTTTGTAATTTCTATCAAATTTCAGCTAATAATAAAGAGTATATTAAAATAAGTGTGTTGTTAGTGTTTTTCTTTGAAATAAATAATAACTCCTCAAATTTTGAATAGCAAAAGAATGAGTGATAAATAAAGGAAATAGTGAAATTAAGGGAGAAAAAAAAATAAGAAATGATGCTTGTACAACAAATTTTACAACTAAGAAAGAGAAAGAGAGAAAAGTTTGAAATGTAATAAAAAAAATGATGTTGTATAAATTATTGTAAGAATCATCTGCTGATTCATAATCATCATATGATTCATCTTCCTCTTCATCGCTTTGGACCCTCACATCTTCAATTGTTGATGTAGAACTGCTCTAGCTCTTCACTTTGGGTCATCTGTTATAGTAAAGAAAATGAAAAAGAAATGCATATTACACACACACAAAAAGTTACTTAGGCCCTTTAACCATCAATAATTCAAAAACAAAAGTATTCCATAACTAATCTTAAGCCATTAAAAAGCTAAAAGAATGACTAGTGTGACCTACCAATATTATTTTTCAGATAGATATTGAGAACATATTACATTCAATGGGAAATTATTTTGACAATGAAAAATATCAATAAAAAGTCATAACTTTTTAAGATATACCCCCCTCCCCAATTCTACAGCAAAGAATTCCTTGCCTATTTGTTGTAGCAAGACTCTAATACTACTAAGTCACTAATAATGAAGAGCCATTTGCAATACTTGTTTTAATTTTCTAGCATATTTCAATGTTCTATTTTCTACTAAATACAACTACAATTGATAGTGTCTTGGATCATTATTTTGTTAGTTTACAAGAAATTAGCACCCTCTCTCCCACTATTATGATAGATAGACCTTAGTTATCTGGTGGTAGTTCATAGTATTAGGATGGGATGCCTATTAACCTCTAATTTAGACAGCAAATTGATCCATCTCATATGGTGGGTCAAGTTAAGAGTAAGATGGACAATAAGGTCCCACCCACTTCAAACATCACAAGCACTCTTCTTTCCCAACTAGAGTAACGCATGATGGTTTTTGGTCAATAAAGTTGATGCTTCACAGTGTATTAAGGTACATAATGCTAGGAAAAAAAAAGCTCATTACGAATAGGGACTACACCTACAGGGTAGCAAGGAGGGACCACATGAATTGAAACAACCATTAACAATACCTGAAACACATACCTCAATAGTGACTTATCGTTTACTTCTTCATTTCTTCTCTTCTTTGTCAACATAACATTGAAATGGTAGGCTCAAACCTTGCTATTTGGGGCTTTTTTTATAAGGGACCAAATTGAAGTGTTGTGGGAGAAGGAGAGTCGTCCATTTATTTTATGGATGAAGGGATGAAATTGATGCATTTTTAAGAGTAAAAATGTTTGAAATTTGGGACTAATTGTTATAAGGACTAAATTGAAGTATCCTCTCTATATGTAAATTAAAATAACTACTATCTTGAATGAAAGTACTTTTAGGAACCATTCTTTAACGAGTGTTTTTAGAAATTTTTCTTCAACGAAAGTGTTTTTAAATTTTTTTTTTTAATCTCTTATCTTTTTTGATCTATTATTTTTATTTTTAGATTGAAATTTAATATTTTTTTAAAATAAATTATTAATAGTTAAAAATAACCTTATATCACAATATAAATTATTTATCATAAATTTAAATTATAATTTATACGATCAAAAATATTTATTTGTTACAAATTTTAATTATAATATAATGTATATATATTTAAAAGTATTTATTTATTATAAATTTTATTTATATAAAATAAAAATTTATCTTGTACATTGCATAGGCTAAAATACTAATTTGAATAGATAAAAGACTATTTATAAAACACATAGGAGAGAGTGTGTCATTTAAGTGACAACTAACATGCCAACTTGGCATTTAACAGTTCTAAAATGGTTTTATTAATGGTAGCAACTAAATTGGCGAATGTGAGAAAACTTTACGAACTACTTATTATTTTCTATACAGACAAAGTAGGAAAGAGTGATACTTTAAAGACAAAATTGAGGGTTTACTGAAAGAAAAAAAATGTCATACGTCACATAGTAAAATATAATTGCAAAATTCATAAGCGTGGAACTGATCGGGAGCTGGTTCACTATTAATATGCTCGGATCAGCCCAATTATTACAGGGTTTGGTATTAACTAATTGGGCCTGTCAATCCGAAAAAGGGCTCCAGCAAAAGGCCCGTAATTAACCCATTTTCTTCGATTTTACCGATAACTAGATCCAGAAGCTTCTCCCTACCTTAAATTAGGGTTTCCTCCTCTTTATATATATATACGGCCTCACCTTCTCAAGTATCATAGCAATCTTTCTCCTAACCAAGAATTCTATTCGCATTACAATTTTTTGCTCAAATTAGGGTTAGTTAGATTTATGGGTTTCTTATCTCTGTGTGAAATTTGCATTTGAATTCGTAGGCCATTAGAGGTTATTTCAACTAGGTTATAAATAATCCGATTCTCTTTTGTTTTACTGGAGGGTGTTCAAATTTCAAGCTAAAGTCCCGATTTTTATACTATAATCGTGTTTTTGATCATTAAGTGTCGGAATTGCAATGTGCAATGTGATGTGGAGATGGAAGTGATGATTTTTTCCCCAGATGATCGACGCTGAACAAACTGTGCGATTTTTCTCTCTTGAGAAACCAAGCCAAATAAATCTGATCCATCTCTCCATGTAATATCATAACAATTAGTTCTTTGTACACACAGGTATTTGATTTTCATTATATCATAAGCACTTAACTGGTTTTGGTAACTTTCAGTAAAGTTTTTCCAAGTTTTTATTGGTTTAAACTTAAAGTTTGTATTGTACCTATCAGTCCCCAACAAGTTAAGAATTGTTGCTGTTTCGCAATTAAAAGGGTTGAAAATTACTTCCCAGTCCTTAACGCCAACATCTTTGTCCATTTGTTCAATTAACAGTTAGTGCTGGTGGTTGAAATGTTTTTGGTTGAATTGCCATATCTTCCTAGTGATTTGCTCTGGGGTTGGAAGGATTGAATATATTGGAGATTAATCGGGAGTAGGTGCCGAATGGGATGGATGGACGCAATGCATTTTAGACTTACATTGCATTTTTATTCTTCAGTATGTTTGTTAGAGAAAAAAGAAATAGAAAAAAAAAATGAGAAAGAAAGAAAGAAGAGAAATAGCTAAAAAATAAAATAAAAGTTAATGTTGTTTGGTTAAAAAAAATAGATAAAAAAAAAAAAGAAATAGATAAATAAAAATAATTGAGAAATAAAATGAAAATAAATAGTGAGATTAATAAAATTTTAAAATTTCCTTGTTATTTTTATTGAATTAAATTATTGAAATGTTTAAATTTTTGAAAAAAAGTTTTCCTTTCTCTTTTAACGTACCAAACAAGGCCTTAATATTTTTTCAAATTTATTTTTTTAATTATTATCAATAGTTATAAGTTGTTTTGTTAATTCTTTTTATGTAAATTTCTCAAACTTTTATTATTATTATTATTATTTTGAAAACTTAAATGTTTAGGACGGATTTGAGGGGAAGGGAGATTTTTTTTCATGTTGAAATTTCATATAATCATATTATATCAAAATTGTATCTATCTCTCTTTTAAATATATACAAATTTTAGTATGACCTTGTTTTGTTTAATTTTTATGAAGAGAGAAATGGACATAATTTTCACATTATATAATTGTGAAAGTTTACCGATTATCCATTCCCTGGTTTGAGATAAATATTTAGATGGTGAGTCAATTTAAAATGTTTAATGTTAAGTGAAATATGATGTTTTTGTTAGGTTTTGAGTGAAAAGGTTTAAAATTAAAACAATTTTATGGGTCTTTTCTTTCTTTCTTTTTTTTAAGGACTATTGGTATTTGGGTTGAGCATGTTTGATTGGCGGTAAAGATTGAAATGGAATGGGTTAGAATATAATAAAATGAAATAATATTATTCTATTGTTTAGATATTTTATAATAAAATAGAATAAAGATTTTATTTCATTTTGAAAATTAAAAAAATAGAACAAAATAAGTTATAATTTTTTTTAATTTTAATTTTATCTTTATTTTAAATATATTATTCTTAACAAATTGATAATTAGGATAAAATTTGCAAAGATAAAATAATTATTTTATAATTTAAATGCTTTGTTTTGCACTTTAAATTTGGGAGAAAGAAAATTGAAGTTAAGTAATAGAATAGAATAGAATAGATTGTGATTTATCTTCTTCTATTATGTTCTATTCTTATTTTTACAAACTAAATAATTGAATAACTTTTTCTTCTATTTCATCCCTTTCTATATCACTCTTTACCACTAATTCAAATATTTGAGTTTCATTTTCAGGGATTTGAGAATGGATCCATGGAAATTATGATAACAAATTTGAGAATTCGAGAATTTAAAAAATATATGATAAAAGGAAAGGTTATTTAATATTATAGTAATTAAAAAATTAAAGAATTTAATTGTAATAATAAAAAATGAGTGGTTAAATTCGAATAAAAATTTAAAAAAATAAAATAAAATTATTCATTAGTTATAATAAGGCGATTAAACATAGCCAAAACTTGGACAGTGTAAAAATGTCAATGGCAAAATGATCAATTTACTTATATGCCTTTACAAATCCACCATACGTTATACTGGCACAAGATTTGAAAAGGAATTCAAAATCCTGTGCTCTGGTCATCTGGTGCAAGATGTTGCTCTAGCTCTTTTTGCAATGTGCAGAAGCGTTTAGGCAATTCATTTGGTTTACAGACTGCATCTTGTTGGGATTGAGATCCTTTGCAAACGAGAATCTTTACCATGAACATGTTGGACAATACACTAAAAACACGAGGTTATAGACATAATTGATAATTGGATGAAACATAAAAGTGAATGGTGAGATTTTGAACGTGCAGTCAAGTCATAAACTGCAGTTTAGTTATAAATTGTAGAGCATATAGATGATTTGGAACGTGCAGTCAACTCATGATAAATGTATCATACCAAAACCGTATCGATATCCTCAATGACCACTCGGCCCTACGTTTTGAGATTCATAGTGAAAAGGATGTGTTTTTCAAGCAATTTAGATTCTCTTATTTGGACTCAACTCACCACAGCCTAATATTCTATCATTCTTAAGTGTATTACTTTAAAGATATATGAGAATTTAATTCAGCTATCGTGATTTATTTGGTGATATGAGCAATTCTCTTGCACACATAAATTACGTGAGTGAATACCCAATAGATATGTTGAAAAGAATTTAAAGCATGTCTATTGAACATAATTTTACCTTTGCTGGCATTTTGCTCAATTTTGCCATACAAGGTGAAGTTTATTGGGTCAAACGAATGTTGGATTTTTTATACAGGAAAACTGCAAAACTTTGAGGTTTAATCCAAGTTAATATAAAATTACATATACTATTAATGAAATCAAATAGGTTGGCAAATTGGGACGTAAATTCTCATTGTCATTACAGCAATTGTCCATGACAAATGTGTATTATGTATATATAAACAAGCATGGGCCATATTTTGTAACTAATATGTATTACTTAGGATTTCATCACGCTATTCTTCCCATCAGAAATTGGATGTCAGAACAGAAGACCAATAGATATCTAAACACTTCATTAAAATCATTGATATAAAGCTAGCAGACATACGCAAAAGCTTCAAATTACTGTTGCACAAGGTTAGCTTTCCTTCAGCTATTTCTGGTAAAATAATATCCTTTCTCTTTCTTCTTTCAATCATCAAGAAACTATTATCTGAAGAAAGATAAACATGAAAGAAAAAACCTTAGCTACACCGCAACCAGTACATCAAATGATCAAAGCATTATTTCATGAAAGAATCCAGTATTTCATTGCAATAAGAGATACAATCAAAAAGGACTTTCTTATATCTGAGCCTCCATTGGACAGCTAATTTCCACCTGTCCATGGACCTTCTTGCTTTTCTAGTTAAAATTACGTCAGTAAAACTATGTTTATCCTTCATGTTACGTGCTTCTAAGAAGGTAAAAATCTCATCCCTGGAAGACATTAACCTTGTGATCTCCATGAAAGTAGAAAAATCCTGACTATTATCCATTGCATTCAGGAGCAAGGTGTCTTCCTCAATAGATGTTGGCAGATTCTTTAACACAGCATCACAAGTTTTTGACAGCCATTTCATGATGAAAATTTCATTGTCTGAAGAAATCTGAGAACCAGAATAGACAAGATGTCCAAAAGACCTCCTCTTATTTTGAGGGGTTGCCCACAACCGCAATGCAGCAAGTAGTGCAAAGGAAGGCTTCCCATTATGATGGATATAGAGTGATTCCTTAGACCATGAAGTGGAAGAATATACAGCAGGATCCAAAGGGATAAAAACTTTGTCATTTGGATTTTCTTGTAAGAGAAACCCATAGTGTTCAAGAAGCTCCAAATTTGTGTAAGTTCCATAGCATAATAGAACCTGGTGAAAACAAGGTAATTACTAATTAGTAATTCCCTATTTTCTAAACAATGGAATGGAGACTTAGAGAGAGTGTGAAAACAGTCATGATACTTGTGAAGTAGGATTTATTGAAAATATTTAAATGGAAGTAGGATTTATGAAGTAGGAATTAGAAAATATCAGTCCTTGCAAAATTTGATAGTCTACATCCAGGGGACGAGCCACAATTAAGGTTTTGTTTCTAGAATTTTAGTTTGAGGTAGGATTTATGTAAAATTATATCTATATTTATAGGGAAAAGAAATGTAATATTCACAAGCTGAATCAGATATGTAAACCTAACAGCAGTTACATTTACTGCTCCATATCCTAAATATAAGCCTGTCTTTTAACTCTTTCCTTTCTTAATGTGGAGCTACTGTATTGTGAAGGAGCCTCTCTTCCCCTAAACTTATCTTCACCAAGAAAATATATCATCAAGCACCACTGCTTCAAAGCACTATCCTAACCAATTAATCGAATAGATTCAAACATAACATTTTATGTCGACAGAATAAATTTGAGCCAAGGACAAGCAATTCAAACAAGACAGGAGCAGGATTCTATAACTCTGTACCTGCTACAGCCTACAATACTATCGGTCAAAATAAATTTTAATTCATGTTTGCTCACATTTAGAAACTAATGCTAATAGTGTCATTCCAAAAAGATATTAGGCCATAAAAAAACAGTTCAGTCAAAAGAATATTGAAAAATGGAAAATAAAGATAAACCTTAAGTATATAAAATAAAAGTGGAAAGCAAACATATGCATTTAATTTCCAAAAATTGTGTAATACCTGATCTCCTTTCTTGTACTGTGCCCTAGCATAAAAGCAATATGCATTAACATCTTCCTCAAACCCACCATCTGTTAATCTCTGAGAATGACAATCAAGCTGTTCTGCATCCACCATTATATTCTTGTCTCCATTCGATAAGATAGTATCATGGATGGAAGAGTTAGATAGCAAATGCTCTAAATCCTCAATGCCAGGTGGCTCCTCTCCAGGCGCATCATAATTAAACAAGTCACCCACAGGGCATAAACACCCAGCTTCATCCCACGGTATATGCAATGTCCGAGAAGATATCTAGATTTTTGAAAGTTTAAATGTGACTAAATGATAGAGTGAGTGGTGATTTACCCCTGACAACTAAAATAAATATAAATAAGCCATGTAATATATGAAGGCAGAAACCAATGTATCAATCAATAAAATTTAATCAATATTCAATAAAACTTGTTGGTTTTCTTATTTTTGAAATAATTTAACATAAGTATCAACACTTAAAATTGATTAGTCAAAATAAGTCTGTTGCAATTTCATGAATGTAAGTACAGGTTCAGGCAAAGAAAAGTTTTGTTGGTATTATTAACCAAAATTAAAATGAAGAAAATTAAGAATGTTCGCAGTCCATGTATATGCAGGAAAACCAAATTGAATATTTAGAAATAAACTACTTTTAGCATGCCTAGGATCCCCCCTCCCCCCCTTTTTCTCAAAGGCCAGGTTTCTAACTGACTAACCGTTGCAGCAGCCCAAACCCAAGCCTTAAATGTTAAAAACTGGGGCTTAAACATGAGATCTTCCATCAAAGCATGAGCTTCTTTCCACTCTGATTTGGCTTTCAGTATAGCTTTTTCAGTGACCCATATCGCCTCATCCACCTAATAACCACATTATAAAGATGATTTCTTAATTCTTACACTAAGTACTAATGAAATACTGATAAATATCATTAGCCAAGATGCTATAATCTAACCTAACAAGATAAACTAAAATTTCTAACAGACACTGAACTTGCAAAGCACGTTTCTCAAATTCACCAAACATCGCTAGTACGTCATAACTGTGCGGCAAATGCACAAGGTAAGGATGCCACCTTGAAGTCTTTCCTTTACCCATTTCATATAACAAGCACACAATTAATATCTGCAATATACACAAGCTCAGAAGTAAGTATAAAAGATATCAATTAAAAGAAACAACACATAATAATAATACAATAACAATGATAAAACCATATCCAAAAACAAGTGTGTTCAGAGCCAAGTTCAACCATGCATACAATAATTTTAACAAAAATTATTTAGTTTGGTCCAATAACCAATACAAGATAATAAAAACTAACAGCTTTAGCGCATTGTCACAAATTAAATTACAGGAACAACACTTCCAACTTAGCAATATAAACAAAACCAGCAACAGAACTATCACACTTAAGTAAGCAGTTAAGAAAGAAACCTGAGCTGAGGAGAGAGAAGAGTGCCTATTGACAGAAACACAGAGCTTTTTATCTTCCATAACACTCTCTCTTGTCATCAAAGCAGATTTTGGAACTCTCAGAACAATTTCTCCCCTCCTAAGGTCTCTCACAGCACCCAAGCCTCTCCTGCAGCATTCAACAAACAATACACGAAAATGGGTCAAAATTTGTTAACAGAAACAAGTCAAAAGCATCAATATTCACATTATTATCATCAGCTTTGATCGGTAACGCAAGAAAACACATGTCAAGAATAAGAGGGAAATAATCACCGTGTAATAAAATTATTCGTGTGATAAAGAAAATAAATCCAATGCAAACTTTATATTAACTATGATGAACATGTATGATGGTCAGGGAATATAAGAAGGATTTGTGAGTACCCGCCAGAGTGAGGAAAATGAGAGACACATAGAGAAGAACCCAAACATGAGGAAAGAGAGTGTTGAGGTTGGTTGGTGCTTGTTGAGTCTGATATTCCAAGTTGTGCTGCCCATGTTAAGAAGCTTTCAAGGCTTTGTTGTTTCTGCTCCATCTTCTTCTGACAAAAACCTTAACCTAGTTCCTTCAGAACCCAGACATGTTAGTCTAGTTCTTTTTATTGCATCATTCGTTTTATTTTATATATATATTGTCTTATTTTATATTGTTTCTTTTTTATTTCCTTATCCCTCTTAATTATTAGAAAAATTAGTATTTTAATTTGCATAGGATAAATACTGTTTATATAATTAAATTAAAATTATAATAAATAAATATTTTCGAAAATATAAATTATATATAATCAAAATTCATAATAAATAAATATTTTTAAATATATAAATTATATTTTAGATTTATAATAAATAGTTTAAAGTATAATATAAAGTTTTTTTAATTATTTATAATTTTTTTTAAAAGATTATTAAAGTTTAATTTAAAAATAAAGATAAAAAATATATTAAAAGAAACGAGAGTTGAGATAGTTAAGAAAGATTTTTTTTATTAGTTATGAAAGTAGTGTATAAAATGTTTTTTCAAACGAAAAAAATATTAAAAATATTTACTTAAGAGAGTAAAAAAATAAAAAAGGTTTATTTTTAAAATTACGGATTTTAATTCATAATGTTGAAGCAAATTATATAAAATAATTTTTTAAAATGGACAAAAGAACAAATAAAAGCCAATAATGACACTTATATTTTCTTAGCACCATGATGACTTGACTCATAAAGTGAAAACATTTTCCCCCATCATCCCTTGAAAATAAAATCATCATTTCTCAAGTGATGAATTCAAATTTAGATAAACCATGGCATGCCAATGCAAAAAAGAAAAAAAAAACTCTATTACCACCGAAAAATAATTGGTTCATTTAATTTTTTAAAACTGATTTATTATGGATTAATCATTATTTAAATTTTCTCTAATGTTTGAGAATTTTTTGAAACCTTTTAAATTAAGACCTAAAACTAATTAAATTGTTCAATTAAAAAAAGTACGACTCTCTTAAAAAACACATTTTCTAGTATTACTGTGAATATAGAGGATGTAAATAGTTTTATTTCCATGTAATTTATCATGTAATCTTTTTTCATAATTGACTATAACTATTATTTTAATTTTATATATTGTCACTATAAAATATTTTTAGGTTTAATTACACTTTTAATCTCCAAGTATCGTAATTGTGCGATTTGGTCCCCCAAATTATAATTGAGCGAATTTGGTCATCTAAGTATCACAATTGTGCAGTTTTAGTTCCCAAGTTCTAATTGATCAAATTTGGTTCCACAAGTATCGCAATTGTGTGATTTTAATCTATTCGTCAGTCTTCCATTAAAAATTTAATAGATTTTGCTGACATGGCAAATAATGTGATATGACGAATGACATGGCAGCTGACATAGTGATCCAACACATATTTTAATGTCTCATTAACATGTGGACATGACAGGTGACGTGGTATGCAAGAATTAAAAATAAAATAAAAATGTTGGTCGTAGGATTCAAACCCCCACCCTTTTACCTTAATATTGTCACCATTACTATTAGGTAAAAATGTTAGTTTAACACATAAATAAAAATTATATTATATATAACTTAAATATGAGATAATTGCCGTATATTTATTATTACCAAATGAATTAGTTGTCCTATATATAATTTATTTTATATTTATTAATATTAATTATTATTATGTACTAATAATATGAAATATTAATAAACTAAATATCAAATACTAATAAATTATAAATTAAATTTATTAAAAACTTATACAATAATAAATATATGATAATATTAAATATTAATGCATATAAATTAATAAATATATAATAATAATATTGAAATTAATATTAATTATGTAATATTAATAATTATAAATTAATTTGTATTGATACTTTAATAACTTATACTTTTATTAATTTATAATTTTAAATTAAATTATTAATATTAATTTTAATATTATTAGTATATATTTATTAATTTACTAGTATTTAATAAGATTTAATTTATAATTTATTAGTATTTAAATTTAATTCATTAATATATAATATTATTAGTATATATTACTAAATTAATGTTAATAAATATAAATTAAGTTATATATAGTATAAATAATTTATTTAGTAGTATTAAATATACAATAATTTTGGTGTCAAATTTAAGTTATATATAATATAATTTTGATTTATATCTTAAACTAACACTTTGGCCAAGTGATAATGGTGGTGGTGATAAGATAAAAGGGTGGGGATTCAAACCCCAGCATCAATATTTTGTAAATTTCTTCTCAATTTTTTGCATTTCACATTAGCATATCATATCACCTACCATGTCATCAACATATGTATTGGACCACCATGTGAACTGCCACATACATTTTTGATAAAAGACTAATAGAGAGACCAAAATTGCACAATTGTAATACTTAGGAGACCAAATTCACTCAATTAAAACCTGGAGGACCAAAATCACACAATTATAATACTTGGCAGACCAAAAGTGAAATTAAAACATATTTTTATATGAATAAGATAATATGTTATAATGGTTTAAGTTTTATTGAATATTTGTATAAAATTATTTTATATTGATAGTGCATATAAATTAAATTCATAGTTGAATTTAATTTATATATTATCTGTATAAAATATTTTACATTTAATATAGTAAGAAATTATTTTATCTTTAAATTATATTAATGAATTAAATAATGTAATAAAACAGTCAAATATTATTAGATGAATGTGTAGAAGTATTTATAAATTAAACTCTTATTACAAATCTTATTAAACTTAGCTTAGCCATGCCAGTTGGATCGAGAACCGTGCTCATAGCTAAATCGATTTGGAAATTCGATTAGTTATGATATTAACTTGGTGTTTATGTCATCAAATTACTCCTAAACTAAATTAAATCGATGTAACCGTTTCTGATTCGAGTGCAAGCAAATTAGTTCAATCACTTTGATCTCACCTATGTCATGTTCCTCAAGGTCTGCATTATGCGTTTTAAGACTTGTTTGCCATCACGCCCCCATTGTATCTCACACATGTTACATGTACACATCTCACTTGTCTCATTCTATCTCACAAAATCACAACTCACGTGCTACTCTTAAATCAATCATATCAAACTATTTTTCTTTTATCTTTATGTGAATAGTTAATCTTCTTGACTATCTATTTCGTTCAATTTACCTTCTTTTATCACTATTTCTAAATTAAATTTCAATATATTTTTTTAATTATTGATAGTTAAAAATAACATTACATCACAATATTAGTTCATTGTAAATCCAAAATATAAATTATGTATTAAAAGATATTTATTTATTGTGATTTTAATTATAATATAATTTTTATATTAAAAATATTTATTTATCATGAATTTTAATTATATAAAATAAATATTTATCTTATGTAATTCACAAACTATACTAATTAAATAATAAATTATAAAATTATTGTTCTTGTTGTTCACTAAAAAATGTATGCTAAATTGCATTTTTAGTCTCCCTGTTTTTCCCAATCCACAATTTTAGTCCCCTTATTTTTTTTAGAGATATTTAGTTTTCTTATTTTTAAAAATTTGCAATTTTAGTTTCACCTTTAAATCTCTTGTGTTGAACGTTACTAATTTAACATTGATTCTGATATATCAGTACTTAAATGACATATTAGAGTCAGTGTTAACATTAGAATCAATGATGACACGTTAGAGTCAATGCAAGAAATTTGACTGTAAGATCAAAATTGTGGATTTTTAAAAATAGGAAAACTAAATATCTTTTAAAAAAAATAGGGGAATTAAAATTGTGGATTTTTAAAAATAGGAAAATTAAATGTCTCTAAAAAAATAGAGACCAAAATTGCAATTAAAAAAAATAGGGAGACTAAAAATATAATTTAGCCAAAAATATATTGATCTTGTTATTATATTCTTAAAGGAAAGAAAAAGAATTTAGTTTACAAGTAGAGTCAATGTAAATCTTTTTAATACAAATATGTAATAAGATTCTATCATTTTCTCATATCATTCCATTCATTAATACGATATGGCCATAGGATAAATTTTTATTCAATATTTGTATAAAAATATTTTATATTGACGAGACTTATAAATTAAACTCAAAAGAAAAAAAAAAAAACTTTCACCATGTCTATCTGCTCCTGTATACAAAACAGCTACCAACAAAATTTAAACATTGAACTTCTTTTCTTGCCAAAGTTTAGCTACCACTAAGTTATATTTGTATATTGTTGTATATAAAACAAACATAATATATATATTATAAATATTTATTTATGTTATTATTATAATTTATATTGATTCAATCAGTGACTCGTCACCTTTCAAAAAAAAAAATAAATCAGCGACTCGTCAATCCGATCAATAATTCATTAGCGACTCAATAACCTTACCGAATAATGATTGATCAATTTCTAATAACATCGCATATAACTATAAGCGCTGATTTGTTTTCGTTAGCCTTTGGGCGTATCTAAATCTCCTTGAGAAAGAATAGTGATAGTCCATGTACGTTTTGCCCCATGAGTCTCTTGCAAAGCAACGGTTAAATACTTAATGGACTATGGACCTCACTATTCTCAGCCCATAATTGGACTTTATACTCATTAAATTTGATATTGATCATTTGCAGTTTTTAAAATTAATTATTTGATTTATAAATAAAAATTTAAACACGTTTTTTAAGTTTTACAGTTATAGCTATTTTCATTTTTACTTTTATAATTATTTCTTTTGAAAAAACAAAAAAAGTACAGATGGAATTTTTGCCGTATAGCTACAGGATTATTTTTCTCCCCTTGAGGCCTCCTAGATTGCTCTTGATGTTCGTTTGTGCTGGATTTGAAAAAAAATCGACACCCTCTAATAGTAGAAAATCTTGTTTTGGAATTTATTATCCCCTCAAGTTTTTCTCAAAAAATAATAATTATCAAAGGATAAAACTTATCATAAATATTTTTATTACTTTTTAATTAAAATTAGAATTTTAACTCGATAGTTTGTATAATAAAAATTGACATTAAATGTTGGTAAGAATTATTAATATAAAACTTTAATTTTAATTAAAAAAGCTACAGTTAATACTTTACTTAAGTTTTGTCTTTATCAAAACATACATATTGGAGTTTTATTTTTGTCAAAAGGTTAGAAAGGATGACAATTATTTCTAAATCCATTCATGAAAATAACATTTGAGATAATTACGACCATTAACATTTCATTAATATTTCTAATATTTTAACTTTATTTTGTTTTTTATTGATTTAAGTTTAATTGGATGAATATACTAAAGGACAAAACTCTCACAATGTTTATTTATTCTATTCATAAGACTTGAATTTGAATCCACAAGAAATTAACATAATCTCTAAAAATACTTTGGCTTAATTGCACTTTTTACCTCCAAAGTTATACAATTTTACAAATTTTGCCATTCCAAATTTTTTTCAGGAATTTTATCCTAACATAGAAAAATTGTACACAATTAAGACATTTTTGTTGCGGTTTTTCCTTTAATTGTAGCAGGTTTTCTACTCGGGGGCAAAATTTGTGAGAAAATTTTGGAGTGGCAAAATTCACAAAATTGTAAAATTTTAGGGTACAAAAGTACAATTAAGCCAAATACTTTTATGTTAGGTAGCTTAATTAAGCATGACAAGTGTAAGGCAGCTTTTTAATGCTTTGCCTAAGACCCTATATTAGGCCAACATAGTAATGTTATTCATAGAAGCAACTAAGAGAACATAAGACTAATCCCACATGTTTCTTCGTAAGGTATCCATAAAGCAACAACATGCCTCCATATTTGACTCGAATGTTAAGATGTGTTTTGTTGAGTTGAAAATGAATAGGTAGAAAATTGGGCGGTGAAAATTTAGAAAGAGAAGTGTTTTACATTTGTAATGCTATGAATGTGTGGAACAATTAAAAGTACATTATACTTTTTTTACTCCTCTCTCCATTTTCTACCTTCAAAAGGCAATTAGGCACAGTATTAGTTATTTAACAAATGTAATGGGTAATAAGTCAAAATTTAGAGTTTAATTAGAGTGAATAATTATAATCTTGTAACAATTTTTAATAAAATTTATTTAATAAATAAAAATATTAAATACTTTTCATATTTTTAGATATTAAATGTATTCATTTTTGCATCTAATATTTTTTATATAAAATATCAAAACGATTGATGAGAAAATCCTATAAAATATTAGAGATATAGTTAAGTTGGTTAGTTTAGTTAGTGATTAGTTACAAATGGTTATGTTCTTTTATTGTATATAAGCCCACATAGACAGGTGAAAACAAGAAAAAAGGAAATAAGATGTATCTTTTCCATTGTTTGGATGAGTGTAAATACATAAGGAAGAAAGTTTAGGGATGAGACCCATGTTAAAAAATAATAAAAATAAAATCCCCTAACAATTAGGGATGACAATGGATAGGATATGAAAAAGATATTATAGTACAAGCTCTCATACTTACATTTCAAAAAAGGTTTAATACATTAGCAGGTCTTCGAATTTTTTGAGAATTTTAAGTAGGTCCTTACACTAAAAAAAATTGTAATTAGGTCATTTGATCTTGTATAATTTTTGTAATTACGTCCCATAAGTTACTTTATGGCAAGCTGAAACTTGTTAGAAATAATAATAATTTGTGACGATTTTACTAATTCCAAGGTCTCAATTACAAAAAATATTGAAGATCAATGACCTAATTATAAATTTTATAGTTTAAGGACCTAATTAAAAACTCTCAAATAGCTTAAGAACCTATTGATGTATTAAATCTAAAAAAAAAAAGGATACTTGGACTTATACTCGTGTGTAGTAATTTTAATTCTTGTACCTTTACCCATTGGAAATCTAAGTACCCATATCATTACTTGCACTTTAATTAACTATGATACATCAATGAATAAAAAAAATGATTAGAAATACAACTATAAATTAATTAAAATACTATTTAAAGATATTTTACAGAACAATATGAACATAATTATAAAACATTACACGAAACTTTTGCAATAATAAATTTATAACATTCAAGTTTGATGTTGCAATAGTACACCTTTGATGTGCCAATTCGTGAAGCGCCTTACACTGCTTTAGTCACAATTCAATCACTTATCTCATGCAATCACATAGGGAGTTGGAGCTTAGGTGCAGTAGGGAAAAAAAAAGTAAGAGTCTATTAGGTTTTCATAAATTTCATTCTTTAATGTATTATTGTATATATACACATATTCACACACACACACACACACACACATACACACACAAAAATCACATAGGAGTTGGAGCTCGGGTGCAATAGAAAAAGAAGAAGAAGTAAAGGTCCATTAGGTTTCCAAAAATTCCATTCTTTAATGTATTATTACACACACACACACACACAAAGAGAGAGAGAGATGGATATACATACTACATACATATATTGGGGGTGTGTATTGGATCAATTTTGAAGAAAAAAATCATTCGATCTAATTACTTCAGTTTGGTTCTTTGATAATTAATTTAGTTTGATTTTAAAACCAAATCCTATCTAATCCAATCCAATTTATTTCAGTTTAGATTTGATAAATTTTTAATTTCTGGAAAAAAGTCTACAAATATTAAAATAAATGATGAAATACATAAACTAATCCAACATCAAACATCACATCTCATATATAACTCATATCATAGTTTAAAGTATACATTCAAATTACAAGTTAAAGATAATCTTACAATCTTTTAAAAAATAAATACACAATAGATAACACAAATTTCTAGTTCATACAAATTCTTAAATACATGAACATGTAACTAATTGTTAAATAATTTTGAATACAAAACAAAGTTTGGTTCAATTTGGATTGAATTAGTTTCAACACAGGATCTAAATTCTAATCCATTTCAATGAAAAAAATCACTTTTTTTTTTAATTTTTTGGTTGTTTGATTTTCAATTTTTTTAGTTATTAATTTTTCAGTTCGGTTAGCGCAGTTTGTATTATAGTAGATTAATTGATGAACACCCCTTGTATGAATCAAGTGAGAACTTTTGGTTACTGTGAGAAATAAGAATTATAAATCTGAACCATATGCTATACATGAATGGTTAAAATTGAGGGAGGTGTGTTGGATGGAGATTTTAAAGGATTTTAAAATACTTTTTTGTAATAAAACAGTCTTGTGGTCCTCAATCAAAACTTTTTAATAATATAAATAAATCTTATGGTATTCAATCAGGACTATCAAGATTTTTTTAAGAGTGTAACAAAATCTAATAATATTTAATTGAGATTTTTTATGACTTACAAAAAGTCTTCTAGTATTCAAAAACATACAAATTTCAATGGATTATTTTGTAAGGTGGATTTTGTGTTACTTTTCAGTGAGATGTATAAGTACCACACTCATCCAACAATCTCGTGTAAAGTCCTTGAGACTTTCCCACTCTCTCATTCCTTCTTTTTTCTACCGTTGCCAGACTTTTCTTTCTTTCATCACACATAATTCCTTCTTTCTTCATTGAAGGTGGTATGGACGTTAATACTTTACTTGATCATTTCTTTCTTCTAATCCTACACGCATTCTCTACAATTAGGTAAAAGACATTTCTATTTGCCTTTGTCAACTTGTTTGGACAAATTCATTGTGTACATTACAAGAAAGACAATGTTAAAAACGCATAAAAACCTGTGCATAACCAATGTCAATCACATACTCGCACACTGATTCAACATAAATTATAGGACTTTGTTTCAGTTTCGAATAAAGTAGTGTGCTTTGCACATGGGTTATGTGAACTTCATGCTCCCTAACATTATTAGAAATTTTTTCCTCCATAAAATTATTAGGAAGTTTGAATTTTTTTTTTTTGTTTTTTCTCATGATGAAGTGCTTTATCTGTTTGTTCTTGGACACTCCCTATTATTTAGATAACAATGGCATGTGCTTATAGATCTTCAATACTAAGCAAGCATTATGGACTATGACTTATTATGTGATTGAGGTATTACAATAAGTCTCAAAACGAAATAATGAAATGGGTAAGCAATAGGTAATAATTTGTTCTATGTATTAGAAAATAAATATTTTTATTTTGACAAAATTCGTAGGACATGAAGTTAGAATCAATTAGCTATTAAAAGATTAGGAAAATTGTATTGGTTTTACTTTTTTTATTTTATTCAAACCTTATCATTTTTTTGTTATTTTTTATGAACTCTTGTAACTTTGAATGTTTCTAAAAATCCATGAGGTTCTTTCAAATCTTATAAATCTATAAAGTTCTTTCAAATTTTATAAATTCTTATGATATAAATCCATTAAAATCCAAGCTACAAAATCTTGATTATAAAAGTCGTTGTAAAAAAATCTTATAAGTTATTACATTCCAACATAGTCTTTTAAAATTCATAAGACTTTTTTATGCCAAAATAGTCTTTTAAAATCACAATCCAATACACTCCCTTAAAAGTTAGTTAGTAGGTCATATGTTCACTTAAAAAAGTTATGTGCTTTTATCTTTTATTTTTTACCATTCAAATGTAGTTCTCATTTCTCATAATAATAAAAGTTCTCACTTGATATGTTCTCTATATACCAAAGCATGAACCTATGCAGTGCACGAGTGAATGTTGAGGGAAAGTAATTTTTTGCATGAATAAAAAGTATATTGACATGCTCATTTTGATTAAATTTTTTGTCAGAATACACTTAATTTAGCATATTAATATAGAAGAATGACATATGAATTGCATATAAATTTATTCATTTATGAGAAAAAAAATAAAAGATAACTGAATAAGCTTATTTTGCAATATGACTATAAAATTTGATGATAATGTAAATGTTGGATACACACAATATATAAACAAAGTATTTACTTATCATAATATGTGTACAACATAACAAAACTGTAACCATCAACCATGTGAATTAACTGACATGGGATTGTTCTAGTTTAACAAGTGGTCTCAAGTTCAAATCTTGGGTATGTCCTACATTAAATACTCGGAGGGAGAGTTTTGTCGCCCATAATGGTCTTACCTGGCTCAATCAGGATTGCTTCCTACAGAGGATACTTGTGGGCTTAAAAAAAAACATAACAAGCTATACATTTAGTTAAATAACAAGTACCACAAAAATAAAGATGACATTTTATATAAAAACAAAGTCCTTTAATTAATGATTCTAATATAAATGGTGCTAGGATCATTTTTATATTTTCCTAAATGAATAATATATTTGTTTATTTGGCCTTTAGCATTACTCTATTTTTTCCATCCACTTGTTATGTAGTGCTCATTATTTGTTTTATGTTGCCATTCAAGGCAGGCAAACCATTGTTTGTTACTTTCATCCTCTAACACGCATGTTTTATGTTTGGTAAGGGATGCCACAACAAAAGATTGTAAGTTACTTGAATTAAATAATCAAAATGGTAAATTTGCAACAATTAATCATAGTTAATAATAATTTGCTTAAGTTAAATAATGATAGTTACTTATAAAATAATAACAAACTTTATATTTAACTATAAGTTATTAATGATGAAGCTTTGACTTAGTATGTTGTCAACAATTTATCTGCAAATGAATCAAAATATTAATTGTGACAACATTGCTTTCTTCCCTGTTAGTATTTACAACCATTTAATTTGTGGAAGTTTCTTGACCAAGTTTAAATAAATGAGGAGATTTTGAACATTTTACTTTAGACATACATTTTCTTTAACTTGAATGATAAATTTTGCATGATCAAAATAGTACATTTTAATCTACTCTCCTTCGTAGAGTTTGTATATTGTTTTTATTTGACACCATCCTTTAGTCAAATATACACTACCTAGATTTTTATATATTCAAACTTCAATTTAGTTGTCAACATGATCAATAAGCATGACATGATTTGAAATATTGTGATAAAACTTCTTTGCAAACATTTGTGACATCCTTATTTAATTATATCGTAAATAAATTATTAAATGGTTGTTTACTTTATTTCTATAAACTACATGTACATAAAAAAAGTAATTTAATAGTGTAAATAAATATCTTTTTATATATTAAATAATGTAAATAAATTATCAAAAATAAATTATTCTATTTTTATAAAATATATGCACATAAAAAAATAACTAAGAATCATACTCATTAATTACCACAATTTCTCAGCAATCCCATAATTTGAGTAAACACTTTTGTTTTTTATTAATAAAATATTAATAATAAAAATATAAATAATAATAACGATATTAATAATAGTATTTATATTAGTTATTAAACAATTGACAAGCATAAGAATCAAATTATTAAAGATTTAAAAAAATATTAAATGAATAATAATAATCATAACAATAATATTCAAACACTGGTA
The DNA here is from genome assembly GCA_004329165.1 of Spatholobus suberectus. NCBI lineage: Eukaryota > Viridiplantae > Streptophyta > Magnoliopsida > Fabales > Fabaceae > Spatholobus > Spatholobus suberectus. The sequence continues at coordinate 65,464,602 of CM014734.1, read as the reverse complement.
ATTTTTTTTTTTGAAGAAAACACTGGTATTGTTATAGTTACTCCTCCATTATCAATTTTTTATCTGTTATTATTTCACACTTGTTTCGCTTTAGATTTATAAGAAAATTTGCGTAATTTTCCAAGACACTCACCGTGAAATGAAACAAATAATAGGGCCGTTTAAGGTGGTTGTGAGTTTGTTTTGGTTTTTGGTTTTCAAATATAATTTTCAAAACAAAACGTGTTTGGCTAAATGAAGCTAAAATGATTTTTAACTCAATTTTAAAACACTTTTACATTCATTTTCAAAACCAAGAAAAAAGATTTTGTGAATCTAGTTTTTAGTTTTCAAAAAAGTATACATTACTATATTTGACAATAGCTTTTCCCACCATCACCACTAACACTATCATCGTCGTTGCTTGCCGTCGCCTTCGCCGCTGCTACCACTACCATGATCATCAGCGCCGCCACCACTGTTATTGTCGTCGTCACCACCACCACTACTACCACCACCTTTGCCGCTACCACACAAACATACCCTTAAACTAATTTTAACAAAATGAAAAAAATTTCAAAATGGGTTTATTTTGTAACCAAAAATTGAGAAAAAACTAAAACTAATTTTTAAAAACTAAAAACTAGTTATAGTTTTTGAAATTTTCGGAACTCATAACTAAAAACTATCCCAAACGGGCCAAGTTGAACACAACCTATAAATATAATTAAGATTTAAGAACCAAATTACATCAATTTCAGATTGAGGATCATCATTCCTTATCTTAAAAATCTAGTGCAACAAAGTTAAAATAGGATAATTGAGAAATATAAAAAGTTATCACAGCCATAGTGAGTTAAAGATATAAATTTCTTGCTCTCTCAATAATTCAGCTCCAAATAAGAGAGATTAGGGTCTGCTTGGGTGATTTTTACTTGTGAGTTTCAAAAATTTAAAAATTACAACTAGTTTTAGTTTTTAAAAATTAGTTTTAATTTTTTTTCCTAATTTTTGGTTTCAAAATAAAATTGCTTTGAATTTTTCTATCTTATTAAAATTAGTTTAAAGATATGTTTATGTGATGGTAGTGGTGGCAGTGAAAGTGGGGGTGACAATAGTGTAGGTGGTGCTCGTGTTGGTGGCAGTGGTGGTAGTGCCATTAGTGGTGGCAGCAGAGGTGGAAAAAGTCATTATCAAATATAATGAGAGTGTGTTTTTTTAAAACTAAAAACTAAATTCACAAATCATTTTTTCTTGGTTTTGAAAATAAATGCAAAAGTGTTTTAAATTTGAGTTAAAAACTATTTCAACTCCATTTTAGCCAAACGCGTTTTGTTTTAAAAATTATATTTAAAAACCAAAAATTAAAAACTTGCAACCATCCCAAACAAGACCTCGGCATTTTCTTGTAATTCTTCAAAAAGCCAAAAGATTTCCCCAAAAAATTAGGCAATGACAAATATTGATAAAGTTCATAATGTATACTTGATATTTTAGGCGTATGGTCATGTGCTCTAAGATATAAATATCAAACTTCTTACGTATACACACGTTAGGCAGACTCAATTGTTTTTCTATGTTGGCTTGGGGGTAGACAAGTTAGGTTTCTAGCATTTTTACAAGCTAACTAGGCATAATTGAATTCTCCTAAATTGTATCCTAGTGTATAGCTCTTTATTGTCAAAATTAATTCCATTTGCTTACTTCATCTCCCATGCATGTTGTACACCAAAAAAAACTGTTTTATACATTAACAAAAATGCTAACAAAAAAAAAAAAACACTGAATGCTAAGATTCGATACAAATAGGATAAAACATGATATAATTCTACAATAGTCTAAATGGAAAAAGGAAATTATACAATAAAACTAATCATTCTTATAAACAGAAACAAAATAGAAGAGAAATAAATGGAGCCAAGCTATATTTGCTCTCTAGATTTACTTATGAAGTGGGTTTAAGGAATACAATAGGTAAGACATCCTTAATAAATTATTTTTTTATATTTATTGTGTATTTTAAGATTTATTTATTATTTTTTAAAAAATTGAAAAATTAATCCAATTCAAACGTTTTATATTAACTTGAATTACATTAAATTTAAAACCAAACTAATAGTGTGATAAATAAAAAATAATAAAATTAAATCAATTTGATATAAATTGTTTTTAAGATTAATCTAACATAATTATCGAACGCACCTCCCACGAAAAGGAGATGCCAATCTAATCTACATATAGTATTTAGGAGTGACAAAAGACCAACCAGTTCGGGAGATAAGAAAATATAACCATGCTAATCTACCAGACGTACCCCCACAGCATTTCTTTATTCGTGTTTAGACCCGTTTTGACATATACAAATAAGGATTACTCAGTTTTGACTATTTAATTAATCATGACTAGCAATCTAACTAACATCAAGTCTGAATACTGAACACTCTAAGCTTTAACCGACCTTTTCCCATTAAATAATGGGTAATGAGATCCGAGTCAAAAACGCTTCCCACTATGATTTAAGATTAGGTTGATTAATTAATTCCAAGAATCTCAAAGTACCAAATTCTTTAAAATTTAATTTGACCCTACCAATGCAATTTCAGAAGCAGTTATTATTAACCGTTAATAGCACTGCCAGGTGTCAGGGGATCTGCATCAAGACCTGTAAACTAAAAAAGTTGAGTCTTCTGTAAAATAGTCAAATAATGATAATCCAATGCGATGAGATCCACACAAGGTGCAAATTGACGACGTGTCAAACAATGTTGGAGTGAACGTGTGGGCATTTTGTTTTGCTAAATTCATGCTCATTCTACTTTCCACTATGTAGGGTACAATGCAAACCGACAAAGGCCCACTGGGCCCCACGGAGCCCGGTTAAGGAATACAAAAGAGCGAAAACTCTATAATTGGCGATCCGGTGGGTCCCACACTCTTACGCCAATCCAATCCCATGATCCGGCGGAATCCGTGTATCACTCGCTGGAGTCAATGAGAGTGAGCCACGTGTCAGTCCCCACCTCACCGTTTCGACACCGCTTTGTGGCATTACGATAAGGTTATCCTTCGCTGATTGGTGATTGCATCCACGTGTTGTCCCCGTTGGACTTCCCTTTTTCCTGCGCACTTTACGTACCTGCCGCCATTCTCGGGTCGTGTCCGATTCACTTTTCCGGGTTCGGGTCGGGCATGTATCCACTATCTAATTCTAATTTACCGAATAATAATTTAATGAAATACAATTTATTTTAAAATACTTCTGTGAATTAACCAACAATTTTAAAAATAAGAAAATTTAAATGCAAATTAGTATTTTTCAGGAAAATACTACTAATTTGCATTTAAATTTTCTTATTTTAAAAAGTGTCGTTACATTTTCATATTAATTTTTTATATTATAAATAAATATGAGAATGTTATGTTATTTTACTAAATAATTTTTCATTTCTTATTTTAACATTCTAAGTTCGAACAGTTTCTTTCATGCAAACCGCGTTATGTTATACTAGTGCACAACAATTCTGTTTGTGTGGATTTTTATTTTTTGTAGGACTTAAATATATTTTAAGTCTTTCAAATTTGAATTAAAATTTGTTTTTTTTTTCGAATTTAAAAATTATTTTTTAGTCCCTTAATTTATAAATTGTTCAATTTTGATCTCTATTTTGTGATTTTTTTTAAATCCTTGATAAGGATTAAAAGTGGACAATTTTCAAATTAAGGGGACTAAAAAATTGTTTTTAAACTTGAAAGACCAAAAACAAATTTAGTCTAAATTTGAGAGATCAGAAAGATATTTAAGTCTTTCAGTATATATAAAAATATCACAAAGAAATATTAGAAAAAAGAGAAAGGGAAGAAAATTGAATAGAAATAAAAATCAAATTTATTAATTATAACAATCAACGTTGAACGAGGTATCAAATAAAATAAAAAAATCAATGTTGACAAATGAAAAGTTAAAAGAAGAAGAAAAGAGAGAATGAATATTAAATAGAAAATGAAAAAAAAAATCAGTTACAATATATAATTAGAGGAAAAAAATAGGGAAAAAAATGGAAACAAAAATTAGATATTGCCTTTATTATTACTAGGAAAAAAAAGAAGTATTTCGTGCCTTTTTATACGTTTTTTAAAATAAAAAAATAAATAATAGAGAGAAAGTGAAGATTAAATAAAAAAATAGGAAGGAGTGTGTAGTTAAAATGTAATGCAGTAATCGCTAGTCAAAAAATATAACTAATTATCACACTACAAGAAAATCAGTTTCATGTATAGTAAATAGTTATTTTTCTTCTAGTCATATGCAGACAGTTGAATATATGTGTAATTATTAAAAGTAAAATAGGAATAATAATATGAAAACTAACTAAATGGCGTTATGGTCATTATTATAAATAATACTATAGAAATCTTCACTATATATTTTAATTTTTAAAATGATATTATATGTATTAAAATGTTTTCCAGTAATAGAAATGAGAACTAAAGTTTTGAAAGAATAAAATAAGTATTCTCAATATTAATTAAAAAAATCATTGTTTAATATTACATGCATATACGTAATAAATTATATATGTGTTGAATTATAAATCATTAAATTTTTTACCCACGATATATATATATATTTATTTTAGAGGAGCGAAATTCAAATTTTTATTATCTATGAGAAATAATAAAAAAAAAAACTCAATAAGCACGGAACCCAGAGAAAGAAAATTTCGGATATTGAATTGGGTAGACCCGACCCATTATAAATGGAGCAGCAAACGTTACTGAGACAGCAAAAAGGTCCAAACTTGGTGACAAGCATACAGTGGCCTCAAATGCCGTAACAGACGTAGAGAGATTAGTACAGCAGATAGAATTTCCCCATACAAAAAGGGAACATTTTTATTTTTATTTTTTCAAAAAAGAAGAAGAAACAAACTGACAAAGAAAAAAAAATTAGTATTAAGGTCTGGAAGAGTGGAGAGGTTGGTGGGTCATGTGGTGAGGGAAAGAAATTGCTCTTAGTGGCCGTTGTTAGTTTTTGCTCCATGATGTTGATGCCTTCAAGAGTACGTTCAATTAATGGGAAGCTCTTGTGAGTGGGTCAAAGCAGCAGCACCCAACAGGTGTGTGTGTGCATCTTGTTTTTTTCATTCGTGTTATTCGTCTAAGTGCTTGGATAGTTGGATTTTCGTGTAGCTTAGGGAAGATACAGTACGTAGATAGATGGGTTTAGCCAATAAGCCAACTTCATAATTTAATGCTGTTTGCTATTTGGGTGTGGAATGAATGATAAGTCGTAGTAATTGCATCTTGTTTGTTGCTCCATACTTTCTCTCGTGGCAATTGCAACTCTTTGTCCTTTTTTTTTGGGAGGAGGTGTTGTTTGGGTTTGGATCCCCATTAGGTGAGTTTTTGTTGTATTTGATGAAAATGGTTCTTTTTTGTGTTGTTCTGTTTTTCCCATTTTATATTGATGCTACTGTAATGCTGAATATGATGTTTTTCCCATCACAGATAGCTTTTGGTAGAACCAGCTTTGAAGTTGCTGGAACTGTGGTTTCCGAGGCTTTTATAGGATTAAAGGCAATTGTTTTGCATGATTTGCCTGTGTTTTCGATTTAATGGTTCTCTGAAGGATTAGTATTTGAGAAATAGAAAGTCAAGAAGGAAAGGAATAAGCTCAACAAGCAGGTTTCAAGAACCCAAGAGTTTGGTCATGTCGGTGACATTATTATGGGTTGTTTCCTCCCCTGGCTTGGAGGTTTCCCATTCTTCCAGGTTACTTGATTCTATCCGACATGTCAAGTTCTTAGATTCTTCGAAGGTCATGTCTCGAGATTTTGGGTTGATTAGAGCGAAGAAGGATAAGAAAAAGAGGTGGAGACTTTGCTCGTTGAGTGCAGATATGAAGTATGCATGTGTTGGTCAGTCTGGCTTAGAAAGTGCAAGCAACTTCCCTCTGCTAGCAAATGTGCTTGCAAACCCGGCAGCAGGAGAAGTGGCTGTTTCATCAGAGCAGAAGGTCTATGATGTGGTGCTGAAGCAGGCATCTTTGGTTAAGAGGAAGCTGAGCTCTACGGGTGAACTTGACGTGAAACCAGATGTTACTCTGCCTGGGAATTTGAGCTTGTTGAATGAAGCATATGACCGTTGTGGAGAAGTTTGTGCAGAATATGCCAAAACATTTTACCTGGGTTAGCTCTCTTATCCTTCCTTCATGTGAGGATGTTAACTTTAGATTACATTTGGGGTTGTAGCATGGTTTGAGTCCAATTTACATGGGATTTTGTCTTTCAGGAACTCTCCTAATGACTCCTGAAAGGCGAAGAGCTATCTGGGCTATATATGGTGAGTGATGATGCTCATTTGGTTAGACTATTTTCTTTTTATCATTTTTTATTCATAATTTTGCTTTTCATTTGGTTAGCAATTGAGACATAACTGGATTGCAAAAGGAATCTACTGTAAAACTTTTACTGTAGTGGGAATCACAACAAGCAAATACTTTAAGAAGACATTTCATGAACTGTTCTTGAATTGAGAGTTATCATATCAACAGAATTTGTTGGTTTTACAATGCACTGAGATGGTTTATGGCTTGTTTGGCTACTCAATTAGGGAACAAACAGCATATCTAATTTAGTATCTAACTCAGAAGTTAAATGCATAAAAAGCAAAGTTTTGGTCTCCAAAAAGCATATTGACTAATTATATATTTGCATAAAATCTTTTTATAACTTTCGGGGTAGTTTATATTCAAGACAAGTTCAACTAATGGACCAGTTTTGCTATAGGGATCTTCAGGCTTGAAAATCTTGCTTTTCAATTAACATTTAATCCAATTTTATACAAAGGTTTGAATGAGTCCTCCAAAATTGAAAAATCTGAGTCTTTGTTCCTTCTAGATGTCAAAAGGAACTTGTAGCAATGTCCATTCCCTAATGAAAAAAACTTAATCATCGCATGAAAATGTATTTGACCAAATATGTAAATGAGAACTCAATCCTCTTATTAGTACAATATAATTTGACAAACTTCTGAACTAAGCAATCAATTTTGAAGCTTTCACCTCCAGATGATAAATTTGCCAAAACAGTGGTCCTACTCTAATATGCTTAAATTGTTAGACATTTCCAGCTGTCAAAATCTCTGCTGTCCATTTTGATAACCAAACTTGGAAAGATAAGGGTAAGCTATGGGCGATGCTTATGGATTCATGAGTTAAGAAAATCTGGTTATGCTTTATCTTGTCATGTATTACACATCTTTTGTCAGCTGATTGTGCAAGACTGCTATATCAAGTAAGACCAATTTACCTTATCAAATTTCAAATGCCTTATATTGCTCCCTGTTTTTCAGTGTGGTGTAGGAGAACAGATGAACTTGTTGATGGCCCTAATGCTTCACAAATTACACCAACTGCTTTGGATAGGTGGGAGTCAAGATTGGAAGAACTTTTCCAAGGTCGTCCATTTGATATGCTTGATGCTGCTTTATCAGATACAGTTGCCAAATTTCCTGTTGATATCCAGGTACGGATCCATTTTCTTGACCAAATAAGTTATTGGCAGGAAATTCATTGCTAATATTTACACACGCACACAATTTAATGTGGATTTTGTGTAAATTTTAAAGCAACCAGAGGTGAAAGATCTTTTAGTTCTGCATCTTCTCATTACTTTCTCATAATACATATTTATTCCTTTGTATTATTATTATCGCTTCTGAACTTTCCTTCATTATATTTAATCTTTGATGAGACTGACCTCTGGTTGCTCTGAATTCTTTCATTAGTGTAGTGATCAGATCTACATTTTATCTTACAACAGATACCTTTATGGGAATCAGACTAGCATATCTGCAGTCCCTGTGTCCTAAATTTTCTTGTTATGTTGTCCAAATCAGAGTTCTTAACTCCTCATGACACTAACCTATTTGATTCTTAATTTGAATTCCATAACCTAATTCAATCTCAAGACATTAGGGAAAGAATTTAATATGGGTTGCACTTTGCACATGCAATGTGCCTGACCCATTTAATATGAAAACACGCTGAATTTATTTATTAATTTTTGGTGTAACGCTCTTTAAATTTTTATGCAAACATCACTGCTTGTCTTTTCTATAAATATATTGTAAACTGTCAAGGTTCTTCTTGTGCCCCTCATATGGTTTTTTGAAGCCTTCAATTATGTTTTATTAGTTACAATAATAAGCTTGTGAGTTTAATATATTCACATTCAATGTTAGATGACTTATTTTTCAAATCATTTATTTGTGTCCGTGCAGCCATTTAAAGATATGACAGAAGGAATGAGAATGGATCTTAAGAAGTCGAGATACAAAAACTTTGATGAACTATATCTCTACTGTTACTATGTTGCTGGGACAGTTGGTTTAATGAGTGTTCCAGTCATGGGCATTTCACCAGATTCTCAAGCCACAACAGAAAGTGTATACAAGGCTGCCTTGGCCCTAGGAATTGCAAATCAGCTAACAAACATACTCAGAGATGTTGGAGAGGAGTAAGTCCATAACTATTGATGTTTGTTTAAGTCATCAGAAATGTTATGAATTGTAGAATGAGAAGTTTACTTCTCCCATTATCACCATTGTGGTATTCTCCATTAGACCATTACACGTCAACATCTAACTTGATTCCAGAAGATTATCAGATGCATATCTCCTCATTGAGACACAGGATAACTGAATTGTATTGTCTCACTAAAAAAGAAAAGCTTGAGATGTATATTAAATGCAATACTTTTTATTAATGTGCAAGTGCAGCAAGTCTTTCTGTTACCCCTTGATCTGGACTCGTCAAAACTTGTCTACGAGTTTCTTTTATTGTTAATATATACATAGCCGTTCATGGGTTTCAAGGTGTCTTTATTCTGTCTCAGGTCCCTAAAAAACTTAAATATGGTTCTTCGTGATTTGTCTGGATTTCATGACTTTGTGATGTCTTGCCTAATTGGCTAGAGAAAAGAAAACATAGGGGGATGAAAAATGAAAAATAATGGTGGAATTGATATCAAAATATGCTTCAAGGAATATACAAGTAGTCTGTGTTAGGTACTGGTTTTGTTTCACTCTAATCTGAGATTCTAATGTACTAAAATCTGATACTGATTTCAAGAATGAACCTGCATTTCAATTTGGTTCCACCTTCTTATCACATGCTCAATTTTCAACAGTGCCAGCAGAGGAAGAGTGTATCTACCACAAGATGAGTTGGCTCAAGCAGGGCTTTCGGATGATGACATATTTGCTGGTAAGGTGACAGACAAGTGGAGGAACTTCATGAAGAGCCAAATTAAAAGGGCAAGAATGTTTTTTGATGAGGCAGAAAAAGGAGTGATGGAGCTTAATGAAGCTAGCAGATGGCCGGTAAGAAATTCCAACACTTGTCACTATATGAAACCTTTTCTGTGCTTGAAATTTTAATGTGGACACACATGCAAAGCCTTTTCAAAATGAGTGGGGTTGGGCCTGGGGAAGCTTAATGAAACATGACTATTTGGGTCAAAATATTTGTTTCACGGTTACACACACACACACACATTTAAAATCTGAATTTTAATCCAACAGATAAAGCTTTGCAGTCAGTGTCAACAAAAGTTATTAATTGGTTATGCTCTTACGTGTCTGCAAATGATATGAGTTCGTGGCATGGACAAATTTGTTGAATGGAGTGACGTCATTGTAACTAACTTTTGATTTGCCATTATAATAACAATGTAATGTTGAATGTCGAATAAGAAATTTTTAATGTTCAATACCTCAGTGCTCGTTAGCAATTTTTTGAGGGTTACCCTTGTCCTTGTGTGCTAAAGTAAGAACACACGTAGACCCCTGAGCTCAAATGGAAAAACGGTCAAGCCATTGGCTAAGGCTAATGAATTTATCCATTATTTAACTTTTTCACATGTGAACACAAAAGGGTGTTGTGGATGTTGCAGGTATGGGCGTCCTTGCTATTGTATCGCCAGATATTGGACGAGATAGAAGCTAATGATTACAACAATTTCACGAGGAGGGCTTATGTGAGCAAAGCCAAGAAGTTACTTTCCTTGCCAGTTGCCTATGCTAGATCTATGGTTTCTCCATCAAGAAAGTTATATTCTGTAATGAAGACATAAATCCACCGCCATATAACGTTATGTAGAAAATGGATAAAGAGGACCACAAGAAATGGTAAAGCACAATTTGTATATGATAAAATAAGGCTTGTATTCATAATTATCCACTAATTTTAGTCAATATTGGATTTTGGTATTCATGTTTTCCCTCTCTCTTTTTAATTTGGCTAATATATTATTGTTTCGAGTTATGAATTATTTGGACTGACCCAATTTTTCTTAATTTATTGTTACTATTATAACTGAAAAAAATGACGATTTTAAAATTTTTTTGATTAAATTGTATTTCAACAAGTTATTTGAAGTTGACATTTCCACTACAACAATCATACACTCTTAGCTGTAAATTTCAATTATATAATAAACATGCATGGAAAAGTCATTTGTATTTTAAATAAATATAATTTGGCTGTGTCATTTAGAATAATATAATTTGAATGTTACAACCCAGTATAACATAAAAAGATAAATTGTAAAGAGGTTTTAAAAGATTTTGTTAGACAAGTCAATAGTCGGTAAGGGCCTGTTTGAACCCTTAATTTTTTTTTTTGTTTCAAAAATTGCCTTCTAAAATAATTTCACACTACTGAGTAATTAATTTTTCTTACAAAATCTATTAAGTTTTGAAAATTATTTTCAAAACAAGTGTTATAAATTTTAAATAATAGAAATTGTTGAGAGAAAAACTTTTAGAAAATATAAATATGTTTAGGATACAAATACAAACAAAATTTAGAAAATATAAAACCATTTTTAAAAATAATAAACAAACAAGGTCTAAGAAACTGCAATTATAATTTATAACTACCCTCTTTGGGCTTTGGAGAATCATTCATGCATACCTAAATGCTAATTGACACTTGGAGAGAAAAAGATAGAAGAGAGAAGAATGTAAGTATGATAAGTGATAAAAAGAAATGATAGACGTTAATAGGTGTTTAAAATATAAGAATGAATGTGTGTGTGTGTGTGTTACTTTTAGATTGTATTTGTTCCAAGGTATTACAAATTATTCCTTATCACATTTCTATGTTTGGTGTAAGTTTTGAAAAAACATTTCCTGACATTGTTGATTCTCAAAAATATAAAATATTCATATTTATTTATTTCTTATTTCTATGGTGAAAGGGTGAAGGGTAAGTATCTTGCCTTTTTATGAGAATGGAAGTTACTTCCTACAATAATTACCTAATCCTTCTTTCCATATTTCTTCTTTTGCCTTTATTTTTTCAAAATTTTAATTAAATAAATTTTAATTTTTTATGAAATTATTAAATGCCAATCAAACGTATCGATGAGAATAGTATTCCTCAACATAATATTCATAAGAATGAAATATTATACCTTGAAACAAATGTCCTCCTGTACTATAGTTAGAGTATGTTAGTCTATTACTTTGTTAGTTATTCGATGATTTAAGAAAAGTCAAACAAAATACATTCAAGAACTTAAATGAATTTTGGAGAACATTTTACTATGTCTTGATTTTTTTGAAATGGCACAGTTTATATTGAGAAAAAGTGCATGCACGAGCACGAACATCGTCAAAGTTGTTAATAGGGGTGTTTATGAGTATGGGTAACTCTTTGACTTGAATTGACCCAATTACTTCGGTTCGATTTGTTTAAGCTTTCGGGTCGCACTTGACCCAACCCGTTCAAACCCGTCCAAGTACGGGTTGGGTAATGGGTTTTAATTTACGGACCCCGTTTACCCGACCTGTTGAAGTGATATTTTATTTAATTTATTATTTATTATATATTTTATGTCTTAATAATTATTAATTAGTGAATTACTAATACTAAATAAGACAAAGAGTAAAGACGCCCCACACACTCGTGAAATCATGAACCCTGTTAATTTTGGATCACTACATATTTCGTATATGTTATTGCTGTTCTTTTTTTCTCGATTCTCATTCTAAGTTTCTTGTAAACTTTATATTAATTTTAGAAATAAGAATTATGAGAAACAAAATCCAAAACTAAATACAATATTTTTATAATGTGTCAAAATTTATAAGAAAAAAAATATAAGTTTTAAAAGAATTAACAAATTTTAAATACACGGATCCGATTATCCAACTCAAACCAACTTGTTAATGATTGGGTTAGTTTGGTTTAGGATCTGACACCCAAAAAACATGAACGCAACTCAACCTAACCCATACAATTTTGATAAGATTGGGTAACGGGTTTACACAAATCCGATCCAACCCGACTACACCCCTGTAGTTGTTAATCCAGTGGTCCAATTGTGCTACCAACACGTTGATCCTAAATAAAATAAGATGATGTAGTGATGTACCCTTTTACCAATTCGCAAAAAAGTTGGAAGGAGTATTTAATACAACGAAAAGCAAGTGGCCTATTAGCTCAGTTGGTTAGAGCGTCGTGCTAATAACGCGAAGGTCGCAGGTTCGAGACTGCATGGCCAGATAGTTCTTCTCTAACTTTCTTTTTCTCTTTTTTAACTTTGGAGAGTTTGGCCTCTGTCAGGAAGCAATGATGTTATGTTACTTCGTTACGACTCCCCCAATACCAGTGTGATTTATGTGTGGAACAACATTTACTTCATTATTTATAAGATTGCCTGACTTTTTGACGGCCTTGGCCGTGATTTTTGGCAACGTTAAGATATGATTATATTCCTGCTCTTCCTTCACTTCAGCATTGCATAAGGCTGTATATGACTATATGGTAGGAAAAGTGATATAACCAAGGACGTGTTGAAGCCACAATGGACAAGGTCCAGTCATCCATAATGTTGAAGGAAGAAGGTGAGAGCTACCAAGAACAACGAGAGGAAGGAAGAATAAAGTTTACGCAGTGGAATTTCTGAATTTTGTGAATCGGCTCAATAATCTATTATTGGTTGTGCTCTTGCGTGTCTGCCATACGAGTTTATAGCATCGTCGAATAGAGTGACAGTCATTGTAATAACTTTTTCATTTGTCGTTATAATAACTAAAAAATAAATAAATTAGGCTAACATATTGTTTGTTTAGTATAGTTCACTTTGATGCGAGTTATGAATTATTTGGACTGGCCCGCATTTTCTTGATTTATTGTTACTGTTATAATTGAAAAAAATGTCAATTTTATGTAACTTTCTTGATTAAATTGTATTTCAACAAGTTATTTGAAATGTCCATCTCCACTACAACAAGCGTACTCTATTAGTTGCATGTTTCAATTAAATAGTAAAAATACTATGTAAAAATGTAATTTATATTTTAAATAAAATATAATTTAGTTGTAATATTTAAAAGGAATATAATTAGAGTATTACAACCCAACATAATAAGATAAATCAGAAGGAAGGTTTTAAAAGATTTTTATTAGACAACCGAGTCAATAGACAGTAAGAAACTACCATTATAACTACCCGATGTCTTTGATTTAAATCCTCTTCAGTATCAGCCTATAATCCTATATTACTTTACAAGTTTTTTGCAGATTTAAAGAATAATAGATTATTCAAAAAGAATACACTCAAGAACTTACATGAATTTTGGAGAACATTTTTACCATGTCTTGATTTGGTTTACTGAAATGGCACAGTTTACACTGACAAAGGTGCATGCACGCACACCGTCAAAATTGATAATCCAGTGCTCCAATTGAACTACCAACACGTTGAGCCCAAATAAAATAACATGTAACCCTTTACCAGTTTAACCAACCATTCGTCCCATGCATCAGATTATGCACATAAAACAAAACCGTTTGAAAAATATTGTTGAATGCATCGACTAGCAGTTGGCCTATTAGCTCAGTTGGTTAGAGCGTCGTGCTAATAACGCGAAGGTCGCAGGTTCGAGACCTGCATGGGCCACACGTTATTGATTTTAACGCCTTTTAATGTTTTGACTTTTGAGTTGCGACTTTGAGCTTCAAAGACGGAGGCTAGGTGGGGTACTTGAGAATGGAGAGTTTGGTCTCTGTCTGTAAGCAATGATGTTACTTCGTTACGAGTCTATCAGTTTATGTGTGTGGAACAACATTTACTGGCCTGACTTTTTGACGCCCTTGCTTAGGAACAATGAATGATTATGATTTATGAGCGTACTGGCCGTGATTTTTGGCAACGTTAAGATATGATTACATTCCTGCTCTTCCTTCTGCATTGCATGCATAACCCAAGTGATATTCAAAATCCTTCTTTCAAGTCTCTTGCATAATCTAAATGACTGAAAAAAATAGAATTATCTTATCAAAATAATATTAAAGTTTACTTTAGAGAGAAAGGGCTTAAACACTAAAATAGTAAAAAGAGAAAATTTTAAAACATTTGAATGATGGATACAACAAAAAAGGTGAAAAAAAAATGAAAACTTTAGGATAAAAAAATGGAGGCCATATATAATGGACATTGGACAAGGTCCGGTCATCCAAAAAGTTGAAGGACTTGTGATCTCTTGAAGAACAACGAGAGGAAGCAAGAATAAAGTTAACACGGTGGGATTTCTGAATTTTGTGAATCGGCTCAATAATCTCTGGACCTAACGGCCTTGACCTTGAGTTTGATTTGATCAACATATGAAAAAACTTGGCTTCATTATTTGGGTCTAGCTTCTAAATCTTCACCACTGTAACTGTATCATCAACAATGATATATTTTCATAATTCCTAATTTTTACACTGTTTCTATACCTACCCTTTTTATAGTGAATGTAATGCCACTCTTAAGGTGGGGTTCTTGGAAAAATGGCGTATTAATACTTTAGTGGAACATTTAATTAAATTTTATTCATGATATATTTTGATATTTTTCTTATAAATGTGTCATTAGATTAAAGCATTTATATTTTTCAAGAGTACTACAAAGGAGTATGCCACTTATATCACGTTATGTTCACTTTGATTTCTGTAATTAAAGATTTAGAGAGGAAGTAATCAGATTATTATATATATTCCCCAGCCATTCCCAACCACTGCTAGGGTAGATGTTCTAACTCATAGATATCAGTAAGCCTTTTACATTCTTCGCTTTAATATGCCAAATATGCATATGGTAGTATTGATTGGGTCATTCAAGTACTAGATATGAAAATAATTTGATTTTTATCTACAACTGAGAACACCACAAGTAGACAAAAAGTAGAGAAAATTTCTGATTTTCACATGCGTGTGACAAATACACACTATTGACGTCCATGAAATTTACTTTACAATTTATTGATCGGTTTAAGAACAACTAGTTTAACATACATATACAAAGATGTAGGGAAAGAAAAGTGGGGAAGAGTTGAGAATTGGTGATAGGATGACGTGGCAGAATATATGCCGCGGAGTTTAAGGGGAGCGACGCACAGATTTGATGTAGTCTTCAAGGCCCTTGAGCTGCTCCTCGGAAGGGGGTGTTTGGTTGTTCTTGATGGATCTATGCACATCATACGTTGTTGACGCCAAGAACAGAAGCCTGTTAGGTTTGTACAGTGTTCAGCGTTAATAACGAACAATTTAACAGAATTGGAAACTGCTGAAATTGAAATTAGTTAGAATTGAATTGAAGCAGGTACGTACCCAGAGGCGAAAAGTATAATTTGGCGTGGAAACACATGTTTGCCGAAAATCCTCATCGTTATGTTTATTCTGTGACTCACTCACGCCGCTCCTATCTCCGACCCAACGCTGAAAATGTATCGATCGATTTGATTATTATTACTTTTTGTTTCGTTATTACTATTTATTTTATTTGTGTGTTTATCGAACCTTTTGGTTTGGGCCAAACAAGGATCCGACCCAGGGCCTTCAAAGCTTGGACATGGGCTCGTTTTATTTGCACTCTTTTTTCTCACTATACTCCCTTTTTTTAAATATTCTGAAAATACTTTCTTAGTTTCTTTCCCTTTCATTTTCACTCTCCTTCTCTCCTCCCGGTAACCCTCCCTTGCGCTGCACCCCCCGTGAGCTACTACCACCTCCTTCTCTCATTTTTTTGAACCCCTTTTGCCTTTACTTGTCATCGCCAACCTCCTCCATCTCGTCTTCGTCGCTTGACATCTCTCATTAAGCTGGTAAAGGTTGGGTGCAGGTCGGTTAGAATTTTAACATTTCAATAATTAATTTCTAAAAGGTATTTAATTTTAGGAATGTGTACATGTCTTAGAAATTTATTTCTGAAATGTAATAAGTACATTCCGAAAATAAATTAAATTTCTGGAATGTATTTAATACATTTTGAAAATAAATTACTGAGACATTTACAAATTCCTAAAAATATCTGTTGGAAATTAATTTTTAGAATGGATTTAATACATTCTGAAAATTAATTTTTAGGACATCTACAAATTTATCAAAAATACCTTTCAGATATTAGTTTTCAGGAAAGGTACACACACACACATATATATATATATATATATATATAAACGCGGATAGGTGCAAAGAAAAAAAAGTTGGGCGTAAAAAGAAATATCCTTGGACATAACACAACTATTAGACTTTTCCCACCCTTCTAATCTTTATAATGACTTGAAAAGTAAGCTAATCATTATTCAAGAAAATATTTCTTGAACATCAAAGTGGAACTTGTCCCTTTTTATTGAGCTCAGTTCCATTGATTTAAGTCAGTCAATAGTCAATTTTTGTTGTCACTTAAACCAGATAAGTATCAATTGAAGAATCTATTAGCTAATGAACGTGGATCCACCTAGAAACTTAAAGGTGGCCTTTTTGGAATATAAAAAAAAAATGCCATTTTTCTTGAAGTGTCCATTTGGAGCTTAAAGTGTGTTAACTATTCCAAAAAGAATAGATGTTTGAGTAGCTAGGTAAGGAAATTATTGTATAACTAACTCCTACGTTTTAGAAATAAAAATCATAGCTAAACCAAACAATTTTATAATGATAAAAAAAAAAATTCAAGAGAAGGTAAAGACAACTTGAAATAGTCATTTCCTTAAAGTTATAGGGATGTGCTTGCACGGTTAGTTGGATATCCAAAAAAAATCTCAATCATCGAATGAAATTTTGATAACAAACTATCTGACATGGCAATTATCTACACTATGATAGTCAACAATATATGATTCTAAACTGTTGCAATTATGAGTTTAGTGGGTTTAGGAAGTGATAGACAAGTTTAATATTAAGGATAACTACTTGTATAATATTAAGTAAACAATTTGTAATTAATCTCTGTAACACGACTGACACACTAATCAGACTAAAGTCAATCAAACAAGCCTATATCTCATTCCTTCTTTCCATTTATTGTCTTTCTCTATAATTACATTACTTCATCCACATTTTATGCCTTATTTCCATATTTATATTCACATTTCTCTATAAACTTGGTCAAACTATGCATCTAATTAAGTTCTTTCTTCAGTAGTTTAGGAACTCATAACTAATTAAGGAGTTTTATAATTTTATCAACAAGGAGATCATAATGTTTGTAATAAGTTGATTTATTTGGTTAGTTAGTTGAAATTACTTCATTCACATTTTATGCCTTATTTCCTTATTTATATTCATACTTTTCTATAAACTTTGTCAAACTATGCATCTAATTAAGTCATTTCTTTAGTTATTTAGAAACTCATAACTATGGACCGGAGGATCCTTTTTATAATTTGATCAACAAGATCATTATGTTTTGCAATCAATTGATTTGTTCGGCTAGTTAGTTGAATTATTCAATTGAATCCAGAATCTACATAACCAAATCTTTTAGCATGCTTACGCATAATCTAAAGATTGCAAACAACGAGTGTAGGAAAAGATAAAATGAGAGATAAGAATAATTGTATACAAGGTTGCATCTGATATCGCATATGATATCTTCTTCTTCTTCTTCAAACTATGCATCTAATTAAGTGCTTTCTTCAGTAGTTTAGGAACTCATAATTAAGGAGCATCTTGTTTGTTATTTTTATTTTCTTAAAAAGAATGTAAGAATGGTGTAATAATAGAGTTTTGTTATATATGTTAGCTTACAAGAATCTTAAAAAATAGGTATGGGACAAAGAACATAAATAATTAATGTGTTAAAAATATTTTAAAAATAACTATATTTCAATCATAAATCTTACACGTGTCAAATAAATATTTAAATGTTTATATAGTTCATGTTCGACAAAGAATTGTTTTTAAAATATCTTTTGAATAATCAATCAAACAAAAGTCAATTAATTCGTTTAAAATATTAAATAATGTAATTTTTTTTTATCTTTATGCACATATATAATTGGTACTATATATAACTAATATTAAGGTTTTCAAAATGACTTGAATAACGGCATATTACTGCCTATATATATTTCTATCTCTAGTCCACAACTAATTATGTTTAAGAAATATTTAATTAGTATTAAATGTTAATGTATTTAATGTTAAATATCTTTATTTAATATAAAATATAAATATGGCTTGTTATTTGTTGAAGTGCTTTTTAAATATATTGTAAGTGTAGTATATTTCGTAAAGATCAAATCTAGTTATTTTAAATAGGAGTATACGTAAAAAAATAATGGTTTAATTTATTTTTTGGTCCCTATACCTGTGCCAACTTTTAGTTTTAATCCCTATATGTTAAAACTTTATGTCTTAGTCTCTATACAAGTAATTTTTTTTAATTATGTTTTAGTCCTTATGTCTTTATTTTGTGACAGTTTTACTCTTCCAAAATCTAACATGGACTAAAATATATAAAAAAAATGTTTGTATATGAACTAAAACATAGAATTTTTAGGTATAGGAGCTAAAATAAAAGTTGACGCAGGTATGAGGAACAAAATATTAATTAAACCAAAAATAATTAATAAGATTTAAAAATTGTAAAACATCAACAGTTTTGAAATGAAAAAAAAAAACTAAAATATTAATAGTTTTGAACCGGAAGTAGTATGTAATATAAATTGGATTTTAAAGATTTAAGCTTGAAAAAATAATTTGGCCCAACCTATATCCGGTCTAGCTAGCATACAATTTTTAGTGTATGTTTCGAAATATATTTTTCTTAGAAATAATTGTTCTAAATTTTAACAAATAATTGTTTTCTTGACAAATAGGAAAAAAAAAATTACCTGTGCATGTATTTTATGTAAATATCATGATAAACACACCCAAGATTCTCTGCAGAACTGGATGGATATGATGCACATTTTTCTAACCGTAATCAATAATATTAATTATTTGGTGATTGTTTTATGATGAACGTACACATACATGTTTCGCAATTTATTTATTTATATATAATATCGAGAGAGTTAATAAACTAAAGGAGTAGAACCTCTTAGACTAAAAAATAACATATTTATTTAACTCAATTCAGTTCATTTTGTCCATGACTGAAGTTTGTGGAGCTAATTGAGTTAATTTGGTTAATTGTCAATTTGTCAGTCCGATTAAAAGCTTTTCTTTCCATCCTTTGTTTTCATAGAAGAGGAGTGCTAATAACAATCTTTTTAACACTTTTTTTAATATTTTATCTATTATTAGTTAAAATTTATTGAAAACTACAAAATTAGAAGAGACTCATTAAATGAGAAGTGAAGCTTACTAAAATTTGCTATTTCTAATACATTTCAACAAATAATAAAGAGTGCGTTAAAAGAGAGCATTAAGGAGAGTGTTAATAATATTTCTCTTTATAAAATAGTATCTATGAAGCATTTAAAAAAAATAAAATTGTTAGTATCTATGAAGCGTTTGATTGGCTACCAGTTACATTTAATTGAAATTTTATCACATATCATAAAATCAGCATATTAAAATCATCCTTAAGATGATTTGGACGTGTTAAAAGAAGATAGATAAAAACATCTTTTAAAATAATCGATGAAATAAAAAAATTCTAATAATTAATTATAGAGATAAACTAAGAAAGACTCTAAGAGAGCGTTTGATATAGGAAAATGTTTTATATTTTCAAAAATTTAAAGATGGAAATGTTAGTTTTTCATGTTTGATATATAATTTTTTAAACAAATATTCTCAAGAAACATTGTTTTCCAGAAATATTTTTGACTCATGTTATTTATAAATTATTCTCATCAGGATAGGTGAGAATTTAACTTTTGTGAGTTACAAGAAAAGTTTTAATGACGTAAAATACTACAATACTCCCATTAGCTTATTCATTATAATTATATAACGTTTTGAAATATTTTCTTATTAATTGTGATAAATAATTAAATTTAAGAATAAGAAATACTAACAAATATTCTTAGTATACTTATTATAGTTTTAATTTTTTATAAACTATATTATTGTATTTTTATAATATGCTAAACAATATACATTTTAAATATTTTTTATTTTTTAATTCTTTAAAAATCTTCAAGACATTCATTAACAAATCTTTTAAGAATATTATTTTTGCAAGAAATGTTTCAGTAGAAACTGCAAAAAAAATCCAAGGTGGAGAGAATGGAAATTTTCATAATGCTAAAATTAAATAAAAAATATTAATAATCACACCAAAATTTATATAATATTAAAATTTATGAAAAATATTTTTACCACAAAAATTATCCAAACCTATAATTTAATTAAATTAATTTATAAAAACTATCTTAATTTACATACAAAAAATGATATAATAAATTATTTATAGATTTTATTATAAGTATATTTTTTTTACATATTATTCATATAAATTATTTAGATGGAACTACTAATACTAAAATTTAAATAATTTACATAAGAAAAATGATAAATAATTTACATAGAAAATGAAAAAAAAATACATAAATTTAATTATTCTTAAATTTAATTCTTATAAAATAATTTAATTATTATCTTATTAAAATTCAATATTTTCTAAAAAATAGATTGTTAGTGATAACTATTTTGGATTTACTTCTTATTTAATTAATAATTATTGCAAAAATATCATGTTTTTGAAAGTATCTGAGTCATGACAACCATAATAATTGGGACAGTTGGAAGCACTATTACCACTCCAGATATTAGTTCTTGTCCCATGTCTTATCCTCTTCTTCAGCACTTGTTGCCAGCTTCACACCTCACCATCTTCTTCTCCCACTTTGCAAAGGTTGGTCCCTGCAAGTTTCAATTTAAAAGACCACTACATCCTTTCTGCAGAAAAAAAAGAGAGTCATTTGAACATTGGATGTGCCAATTTCTTGGCTTTGACACCTTCTTTTACATAATAAATAAAAGAATTGTATCATTTGAAAGCCTATCATTATGTAAAAGAAAAATTGTATTCGTTTCAACTTGTGATGCCCAATGTAGTTGATAAAAATATTTTCTTAAATTATTTTTTTTACAAAATAATATTCTTTTAAAGTAAAGATATAAAATAAATAAAATATAAAATATTTTGAAATAAGGATAATATAGGAATTAAAAAATTATAACTCTTTCCGTTCCGTCATTTTTCCAAACAATAGAATGGAATCTTATGAAATATCCAAATAATGGAATGATATTTTTATTCCATTCCATTTTGATCTACTTCACTCTATTATATTCCGATTCTATTTTATTCATTTCTACTACCAATCCAAACATACCTTAAGAAATTGAAGTGCCGACACATTTAATTTCAGGGACTAATTTAAGTTTTTACTGAAGTAAATTCCTAGATCGTAGCTTAGAAAAACTTGTTGATTTGGTTTAGATTACGAGGTTGTTGAATTCCCAACTTTCTATGTATAAAGTTTGTTATGGGGTTGTTCATTCGAAGAAAATCAAGAAGAGAAGAATTAGAAAAGCACGACGAGCCTGATGTTTTCACTTACAATGCAGTGATCACTATTTCCAATGTTTTTAAACTGGACCAGTCATTGAACCGGTCAAGGCACTGATTCAAGGTTCAATGGTTCAACCGGGGTTGAACCGTGGTTGAACCGTGGTTGAACCGGTATTAATAAAATAATAATAATAATAATTAAATAATACATAAAAAAATTAAAAAAAATTAATATCATAACTTTATAATATTAAAAACTAAAAATAAAATATAATTTTATAAGTTCTTAACATATACAATACTTAAAATAGTTCAACTTAAATATGTCAATACTTAAGTCTAAGTTTTAATAATACACATAAATATTTATTAATAAAAACAAGTTTATATTTAGAATTAAAAAAATGACAAATATTTTAGGTTGATTTTCATTTTTTAAAAAAAAAACATTAAAATAATATTTTATTAGACATTTTTATCGAACCGCTACGAACCGGTTTTTGACCGGTTCACAGACCGGTTTTTCGCCTGGTCGGTTCTCTGGTTTAATTGGACCGGACATAAGACCGGATCACCGGTTTTTCGGTTGAACCGGCCGGTCCGGTCCGGTTTGATAACATAGCTATTTCTACCATAAAGTTGAAAAGAATTGATGGTGGCATGGATATTGTTGTTAGAATTTATGCCTCACGTCTCAGGAATAATATTTTGAACTAAGGTTAAATGGCAGTTATAATTTGAAATTTAAATTTTGATATACTATTGTTGTCCATTATTTTATAATTTTGATGAAAGTAAATATCCTTGATGGAAGGGAGTCATTATAGGAAAATGATCAAGTGAAAGGGTTCCTGGTCTCGCCTATATAATAGCCTGTGATACTCTCTATCAAAACACACGCAATTTCAGAAGCAAAGACTAAAAGTCTCTCCTCTTCTCTCATTTCTTTTATTATAATATTTTGAGTGTCTTTAAGAGCAGTGTAGAGAGATTTGTACGTGATAGCTACTGTCTTCCATTGAATTAGTTTTATAATACAAGCTATTTTCTAACATTGTGTATCAGAGCTTACCTTTAGCCTTGTTATTCGGCATATGTTCATTTATGTTGAATATATTTCTTTATTTTTTATTTCCATTTAATTGTTAACAATACTTTTTTTTTTTTGATTCAAAATTGTTAACAATACGTACGTTGATTGTTATAGCGTAAGGTGTTTTTATTTTATTATAATACCCAAATATGAATTCGATTGAATTGTTTTTTTCAATCTATGCACCTGTTACGCTATTTGCCATGCTACCTGGATTGGTATTATTTTTCAATTATTATAATATATCTTCCATTCCTGTTATTATTATGCTGAATGGGTACTGTTACGCTAAAATCGAACTTCAATTGCGGTGATTTCATTATTAATTAATGTCAATTGCTATTGTTAAGTTAATTGCTATTAATAAATTGTTAATTGCTATTAATTTGTTACGTTAAATTGTTTATATTTATTTTATACTGTAGTAAGGTCTATTTCCTGATATTTTGGTTACAGCAATTGGAAATATTTTATTGCTTGAGATATTGTGTTTTAAATTCAAAAATTATTTGATATAAAAATTTTCTTTTTTTAAACTACTTACAGTTGCCGTAGTGATATTTTTGCTTTAAATTTTTTAAAAAATAAAATAAAATCATGTCCTGATTAGTTAACATTACCCAATTCATATATAAATGATTTGTTTTATATATACAAGTTTAATCATTTTGTTTAGCAATTATATGTTTAGGAGTAGCCACAACATCTCAGGCATTATGATATTAAGGTAATTACTTGGCCTGATAGGAAAGTAATTATTTATTATTTTAAGGATTAATCATAATGATATAATGGATCAAATACCATAATAGAATTTTTCTAAATGCATAGGTTGTGAATTATTTGATTTTGGTATTTGGTATTCATTTATAAGTTTTTTTTTTTTGGAGTAAATTTTATGCATGTTTTGCACCTCTACCCACAAGAAAGGTTTGAATTTACTTATTGAAAGATTAAATTTTTATTTCACAGCATTGATATACATTACTCTTGGTATTGCAGTTGTTAATGGACAAGGAATGACTTGAAAATGTCTATTTCAAGATACTTAAGCTTAGTAGCAATATCTCTTATTTTTATGATGTGCTTATGCAAACCCCTACTCTTGTCATGTTTCATGCTTGAAAGCTTTTTCACTAAAGTGTTGGCCAATGACTTGTTAGACCTAACAAACTAGTTCTCATTAGCCTTCATATAAGTTTTTACTTTATCTCACTCATGAATATATCCCCTAATGCTTTTGCTTATATGAGACTTAATGAGCATCAAACTTAAGCGATTAGTCGCTCCCACTGCTCATAGTTAGCTTTTTCTTCTTAAATGCTCTTATTCATGGGGATGGGTGGCTTATCCACACGAAGTGCCAAGTCCAATTCAATGCAATCCAAGGTCAAAGGAATTTGTTCTTTCCAATCAGAATAATTATCACCAATCAACAATGGAATACGTGATTTAGGAAAAGTAAATTATCCTTGGTATTGCAGTTATTCCTAGTAGTACTTTTCTTGAATCTCATATTCCATTGTTAATTGGTGATAATTATTCTGATTGGAAAGAACAGATTCTTTTGACCTTGAGTTGTATGGAATTGGACTTGGCACTTCATGTGGATGAGCCACCCATCCTTATGAATGAAAGCACTCAAGAAGAAAGAGTTGATTATGAGCGGTGGGAATGATCCAATCACTTAAGTTTGATACTTATTTAAGTCTCATGTAAGTAAAAGCATTAAGGGATCGATTCCTGAGTGCAATAAAGTAAAAGCTTATAAATGTGAAGGCTATTGAGGAGCAGTTTATTACCTCTAACAAGTCATTGGTCAGCACCTTGATGAAAAAGCTTTCAAGTATGAAGCATGACAAGAGTAAGGGTGTGCGCAAGCATGTCGTGGAAATGAGGGATATTGTTGTTAAGCTCAAGTCTTTTGAAATATAGACATTTCTGAGTCATTCCTTGTCCATTTCATTCTTAACTCTCTTCCTATGGAATATGGACCTTTTAAAATATCCTACAACACATATAAGGATAAATGGTCAATTAATGAACTTTTGACCTTGTGTGTTCAAGAGGAAGAAAGGTTGAAACATGAGACACCTGAAAGTGCTCATATGGTGATTCATGATAGAGGACATGGAAGGAAAGACAATGATGGTCCTAGTAAAGTCAAGAATGTGCAAAAGAAGCGAAAAAGCAATAAAGTAAGATTTATTTTTTTTGGGCAAGAAAACAAGACACATGAACAAAAAATGTCTTAAATACAAAAAAATGGCTTGAAAAGAAAGGTAATTTTACCTTAGCTTGTTTTGAATCAAATTTTATTGAAGCTCCTACCAAGACACATTGCTAATAATGTGCAGGGCTTCCTAAACCTGCAAAATCTAGTGGGAAGTGAGCAAGACATCTATTTAGGAAACTGGATGAGTTTGCCTGTAAAAGCTGTGGGGACTTATAGACTTATCTTAAAATTTGGTTTTTATTTATATTTGGGAAACACTTTTTATGTTCCTTTGTTTTCAAAAAATTTCGTTTCTATTTCTAGACTTACTTGTATTGGTTATCAATTTAATTTTCATGATATTTCAATTAAGCTATTGAAGGAAAATAAAGTTGTTGGTTTTGGTTCAATGGTTGAAAATTTGTTTAAATTTGAATTAGATTCTAATTTTAAGACAAGTCTCACAATTTCACATACCATTGATATTGGTACTAAGCAAAGTATTGTAAATAAAAATCCTCTATGCTTTGGCATAAAAGATTAGAGCACATCTCCATTGAGAGAATCAAGAGATTAGTAAAAAAAAAAAATCCTAAAAGATCTCGACTCTACTAATCTTAGTACTTGTGTGGGATGCATAAAGAGAAAGCAAACCAAGAAGACCACTAAAGGTGCCAAGAGAAGTAGTTAGCTTTTTGAAATTATTCATACAGATTTCTATGGTCCTTTCCCTACGCCTTATTTAAATGGTCTAAAATATTTTATTTCATTTATCAATGACCATTCAAGATTCACATATCTATATTTCTATACAAAAAATCTAAAGCACTTGATGCTTTTAGAGTTTTAAGAACTGAAGTTGAGAAATGAAAGAAAAAGAAAATAAAGATAGTAAGATCTAATAGAGGAAGGGAATACTATGGAAGATACATAGAAAAGGGACAACAGCTTGGTTCGTTTGCTATATTCCTTATGGAAGAGGGAATTATTGCCCAATATACTATGGCTGGCACACCTTAACAAAATGGTGTTGCCGAAAGAAGGAATTGCACCCTTATGGACATGGGTAGAAGCATGATTGACAACTCAAAAGTTTTTCTTATGTCCTTATGGAGTGAAGCCTTGAAAATTGTTGTGTATGTATTAAATAAGGATCTAAAGCTGTTTCAAAAACACCTTTCAAAATTTGGAATGGATGAAAACCTAGTTTAAGACATTTGCATGTATGGGGTTGTCCAATTGAAGTTAGAATTTATAATCCAAACATTGGGAAATTGGACCTAAGAACCACTAGTGGCTATTTTATTGGATATCCAACTAACTCTAAAGGACATAGATTTTATTGTCCTTCATACACTCCTAAAATTGTTGAGGCCAGAAATGCAAAGTTTCTTGAAGATCATGAATTAATTGGAGTGAAAATACTCAACAAACAAAATTTGTGGAAATAAAGGAATCACTTATGATAACTTTAAAAATGTTAGAGTTGGTTAGTGTTCAATGTGATCAATATATCACCATTGAACATCAATCGACTCATTAGGAACCACCTGTTAAGGATGTACCACATGAGGAACCAACTAATATAGAACCTATTGATCAAGAACCAATAGCAATAAGAAGATCTTTAATGACCAAAAAGTCTACAATTTCTAGTGACTACATTGTGTACCTTCGAGAGTCTGACTATGATGTTGGACCTAAGGATGATCCTACAACATTTTCACAGACCATGAGTAGAGAAGGCTCTAACTTAAGGTATGATGCCATGAAAGATGAGGTGGAATCAATGGCTAAAAATAGTTTCTACAGTTGGATGCAAATGGGTATTTAAAACCAAAAGGGATTCAACTGGTAATATCGAAAGATATAAAGCTAGACTTGTAGCCAAAGCTTTTACGTAGAAAAAAGGAATTGATTATTAGGAGACAATCTCTCCAGTTTCAAAGAATGATTCATTTAGAATAATCATGGCTTTAGTAGCTCATTTTGATTTAGAGTTGCACCAAATGTATGTGAAAATGACATTTTTGAATGAGGATCTTGAAGAGGAGGTATACATTTGTTAACTAGAGGGTTTTAAAAGCGAAAAGGATAATCACTTAGTTTGCAAACTGAAAAAATCTATATATGGACTAAAACAAGAATCTTACCAATGGTATATAAAGTTTCAAAAATGTTGTATCTACTTATGGCTTTGTCAAAAATGTTGTGGATCAATGTATATACGTTAAAGTCAATGGGAATAGATTCATTTTCTTAGTCCTCAATATAGGTGACATTTTGCTTGCAAGTAGTGATTTAGGTCTATTGCATGATACAAAATTTTTCTTTCTCAAAACTTTGAAATGAAGGATATAAGTGAAGCCTCTTATGTCATTGGCATAGAGATTCATAGGTATAAATCCTTATGGACATTGGGACTTTCTCAAAAATCTTGCATTGAAAAAGTTTTAAAAGATTCAACATGCAAAATTGTTCTCAAATTGCATCGCCTATGGTTAAAGGGGAAAAGTTTAGTAACAAATAGTGTCCTCAAACTACTTTGGAAGAAGAGAAAATGAAAGGTATTCCTTATGCTTCAACAATAGTAAGTCTTATGTATGCATAAGTGAGCACTAGGCTTGATATTGCCTTTGTGGTAGGAATGTTGAGTAGATATCAAAGTAACTCAGGTATGGAACATTGGAAAGCAGCCAAGAGGGTTATGAGATATCTCCAAGGAACCAAGGATTATAGGCTAACATATAGACATGCTAATAACTTGGAAGTAGTTGGCTATTTAGATTCGAATTTTGCTGAATGTATGGATTCTAAAAAGTCTACTTCAGCTTATATTTTTCCTCCTAGTTGGAGGTGTTATATCTTGGAGAAGTAAAAAACAATTCATTATTGCATCATCCACTATGGAGGCATAACTCATTAGATGCTATGAGACTACACAAACATTATGGTTAAAGAATTTTATTTATGGTCTGAAGGTTGTCATTTCTATTAAAAGACCAATAAAGATTTATTGTGACAATTCATCTATTGTATTTTTCTCAAAGAATAATAAAAGTGGAAGTCGAAGCAAGCATATTGACATAAAGTACTTGGTTGTCAGAAAAAATATCAAAAGCGGACTAATCTCTATTGAGTACATAAACACAAAATCAGTTGTTGTTGATCCACTTATTAAAAGCTTGCCAGCTAAAGCGTATTAAGATCATGTGCTTCGCATGGGTCTCATTGGCTTACAATAATTATGTATAATTGATGTCTTTTCATTATATAGACCAAGATATTAATTTTTCATGACTTTGTGCACATTTAATTATATAGGGTCCATTTGATTTGTTAAAAAGCAAGGTACTAGACAACACAAAAATAATTGTTGCACATTTGATTTAAAAAAGGTCAAGGGACAACACAAATCAAGTAATGATAGACAAGACAAAAGTTAACTTTTTTGTTACTTAACAAACTATGAGATACTATTTTGTCCCAAGTACAAAATACTCAAAAGAAAAAAATACTTATTTTTATTTCTCATTTAATAACTATAATTTTCTCTTTCTTGTCTCTCCCCCACCACCGTTACCCTCACCACCACCATTGTCGTTGCTACCACCACTACCTCAATCATAGTTACCACCATCATTATCATCGGCATCGCCACCGCCACCACCCCCATTGTTACTTCCACCACTGCCGTCATCGCTGTCACCATCACCATCACCACAATCGTCATCCTTGCTATCATTATCCTCACCACCACCACTACTGTTGCATCCACCACCACTACCATTGTTGTCAATACTATCGCCACCACCAATGTTGTCGTCGTTGCCACTACTATCGCCACTATCGTTGCCACCTCCCCCACCACCACTATCATTACCGTATTAAGATAATTAATATAAATTGTATAAGATAATTAATATTAAAAAGGATATTGTAGTAAGTTTTACATTATTTTGTTTGTGTTGTCTGATGTTTACCAAACAATGTATAGGATAAAAAGTTGTCCTATAACTTAAGTGTTTGTCTTGTACTGTTATCCTTGTGTTGGACCTTAATGTGTATCAAATACAACCATAAAGTTGTGATTCATTTGGATCATAAAAGTTTGGACTCTGTTTAAATTATTTTTGTTCTCACTTGGAAAGGGATCATGCTTTGTAATACATGGAAGGTGTTTATTTTTTAAAAAAAGAACATAACCACCATGATTCATATATGTTGATTTCTCTATGAGACCAAGTTGACAATAAATATTATGGCCATACTTGATTGTCAATCATACAGATTAGCTAATAATATATCTGTGGGCCAAGTGGTAGAATGTTATAATTTATGGCCATATCTCAGCAATAATACAGTTACAATTTGTAATTTAAATTTTGACCCGCCAATTATTGCCCATTATTCTATAATTATGACGAAAGTAGATGCCCTTGATGGAAGGGAGTCGTTATAGAAAAATCATTAGGTGAAAGGGTCCCAAGTCTTGCCTATGTAATAGCCAGTGATGCTCCATCAAAACATATGCATTTTCAAAGACAAAGACTAGAAGTCTCTTTTCTTCTTTCATATCTTTTATTATAATATTTTAAGTGTCTGTGGGAGCAATGTAGAGTGATTTGTGCTTAATAACAATGATTACTGGATCAATTACTATTTGATCTAACGGTTGTTTCCTACAATATAACATACTCATTGTGAATCTTTAGCAGGGGAAAGCTTAATTTGGCTTTAAAGGTGATGGATCAATTGCTGCAATTGCTGAAAGATAACCGCAAGCCCGACTGTGATTACTTACACCATCTTGACCGAAGCAACCATTATACAAGGTGGCATTGATGAAGCCATGAAGCTATTGGATGAGATGTTGGCAAGAGGGCTTCAACGTGACATCTACACTTACAATGTCATTGTCAGGGGTATGCACAAACAAAGGTTCATGGATCGAGCCTTTAAGTTTGTTAGCAACATAAGCTCAAAGGTTTGCACCCTGGATGTGATTCCGTACAATATTATAATGGAGGGTATCTTAATGAAGCAAATGGGAAGCTATAGAGAGGTTGTTGTGTGATATGTTTGTAGAAGGTTGTGAGCCAAACATTATGGCCTACAACATTTTGATTAGTTCGCTCTATTACTGTGGCAAAGTTAACAAGGCTGTGAATGTGTTGATGGTTATGAAAGAGAAGGGGTTATATCTCCTAATGCTTGTAGTAATGATCCTTTGATTTCTGCGTTTTGCATAGAAGGTAAAGTACATTTAGGTTTTAGAAAAGCTTCTCCATAAGCACTTATAACAGAAGAAAATAAAAGAAAAAATAAAATAAATTTTCTCACAAACTAAGATTAACTTATATAAGTTAAAATCAACTTTTTGGAGGAGACAAAATGATTTTAACTTTTCTGAAAAACTGATTTTAATTTATTCATAAATTAATTTTAGTTTATGAGAGAAATTTATTTTCTTTTTCTTTTTTATTTTCTTCTCTTATAAGTGTTCATGGAAAAACTTATCCACATGGTAATAAAGCTCTTGGATAATATGATTTTTGATGGTTGCTCACCTAATATTCAAGTAACTATGGTTTAAATAAAGTTGAACTACATGGTGCATCTAATCTAATCAGCCACTCATTCTTTTGAGCATTTGAATAAATGTTGTCATTTTTAAAAATCAGGAGGGTACATGAGTTACATCCTAGAGATTTGAAGAGGTATAGTAGTTTCAAGTATTTCATGCCTAACAGCAGGAGCTAGAGGGAGATTTTCCATGTGGCCTTGTTTCTGTAAAAGATGTCTCTGACAATTTTCAGCAGCCATCACCCCAGCAGAGTAAGCTCCATGCACAGATCCCTGGTGGTCATCCATGCTAACAGCTTCCCCACCAAAGAATAGATTACCCAATGGTGCACGAAGCCTTTCATACACATCATCTGGCTTCCCAACTAAATCATATGCATAACAGCCAAGAGAGTTTGGATCTGTTCCCCAATGTGACACAAGGTATTGAACCTACAATAGTCCAACAAAACTCAAAATTCAGGCTCCTGAAATTGGATGTAGAGAATAAACTGTGAAACACGTGACATGAGAGCTGAACTTACAGGCTTAGAAGCATCCGGAAACATCTTCTTGAGCTGTTGCATTACAAAATTTGCAGCTGATTCATCAGATAGCTTTTCAAGGTCATAGGCAAACCTGCCAGCTGCCATATATACAAGAACTGGATGGCCTGTTACTTTGTGGAGATTGAGAAAATAACCACAGGCATAAGAGGTGGGTGCAACTATGCCCAGAACTTCTACATTAGGCCAAAACACACTGTCAAATCTTAGGGCAATCTTATTTTCATTTCCCACACCAACATCCTTAATTGCTGCAACCTTCCAATCAGGCAGTTTTGGTGTAAATTCAATTAAATTGGCCTTAAGGATTCCAATAGGAACAGTTACAATAACAGCATCGGCAACAAAGTTTCTGCCATCCTCAACTGTGACCACTACCATGTTGTAACCATTGGATATTTTGGTCACCCTACATGGTGAGGTTTCACAAAAGGATCAAAGCCTGACACCCTAACCACCCCCATGAGAGAGGAAGAGGTAACAGGAAAAATAGGTATGTATTCTTCTTACTAAAATGACAAAAAATGATAATAATAAATTCCACATTTCTAGAAGTTCAGATTATAAAGCTACATTGAGAGGAATCCGACAAAATAAATTTGAAATTAATCTTCGAATTAATTTTTTTCACCTTTCTTTTTTGCATGTTGTGACACAAATCATGAAAATGATCATGTAACAAATTATGTAGCAAGGTCGTGCATTAAATTATACAGGCAAACCTGTGGTTCAAGCGTATATCAAGATCATTTGCAAGAGCTTTTACAACAGGATCATATCCTTGCACCATGAGTCCATGACCACCAGTGAGGACATGCTCCTGTACGAAAATTAATAACAAGAAGAATATATGCATTCACTTGAATACTAAACAATGCCAAGTTCATCTTCTGCATACAAACAGAACCCTGATTTAAATTTTATCAACTTCAACCAACGGAATAACTTACTGAATCAAAAGCCTGATAGGGTAACACAAAATGTCATGATGCAGAAATATAGCTAATAATGTTCAGCAAAGATTTCTTTATGAAATCAAGACTCAAGTATAAAAAAACAGAAGGAGGACATTGTTTAGGGGAAAGAGGATCTTGTATCTTTCAACTAATAAAATGGCACTTGCCTGATCCCAGGTTTTCAGTGATATCATGTCTGCATCAGCAGCAAACCAAGCTTCCATTCTGCATATATACCATTGCAGCACTTCATGAGCAAGTCCTTGTTGCCTGCAGAAAACTTTGTTAGATATACTGATAGATTGAAACTTCAAGCTTCAGTGCTCATACAATATATGCTCTAATCAATCTTACTTAAGTTCTGGATGTCGATTTAACACAATTGAAATCGCTTGGAGAATTGGCATGTCATCAGGACTCTCATCCCTCACTTTCACCGTCTAGAATTGTCACCAGAAAGACAATAAATTCCCGTTTAAGATAATCACAATTGCTTTCATGATTAAAAAGCAACACAAGCCATATGCAGCAAAGATCTTACCTCTGCCAGAATTCTCTTGAAAGTGTCTCCAATTTCCATTACCATATGTTGAGGGACTTGATGACCATCAATGTTAAATAGCATACAGCTAGAAAGATGAAATGGCATTACTAGAAAGCAGAAATAGTAGAATTTCAAAAGTTTCAGATGTTAGACACTTGTTACAAAATCATATATGAATGCTTCAATTTCATGAAAGACAAAGATTGTAGAGCTGTCTATGCGTATAGAAAAGGTTAAGGCGCACAAAGAGATTTGGCAAAAATTTATATAATCATGTACATTTCATGTAAAATACCTTTGCTCCTTATCCTAATTAATTGCATCATAAACCTTCAAATACATTGCAGAAACATGAAGAATAAATCTGAATTATTACCTTTCCAAGTCATGATCATATAAGACAGAGTTATCACCACTGGTACGATATAATGTAAGCCCTAAACCACGTATCAATGGAGCCAAGGGATTCTCATTGCAAACACCATGTAGCCTGGAAAATAATGATGAAATAATTAATGAAATGAAAATTAAGTTATTGAGTTCTGACCCTTTTCATTGACAGTTCTGACTTTTTGGATTACTGACTTTTGGAAAGTATACATTGGAATGGACTCTTTAAGCTTTAAATCTTGTATGCAATTGTGATGGAGTTACATGAAAAAAAAATGCACTAAGTTGCAGTTCACCCTTTTAGCAAACTTTGCATACATTGTTTCATTGAGTATAGATGTTTTTCTCTGAAGGACCAACTATATAGACAGAAGACTTAAAAATTGGCAATAAGAGGAAGGTGGCAGGATCTTTCAATCTCACAAACAAGTATTTGAAAATTGAAATAGAAAAACTTTCCTTTTTTATAAAATATTGTTTTTGATGAACATCTTTTAAAATGGTAAAAAAAATAATAGATGTAACCCACTCCCTTGAATATCCAAGCATGAGTAGCCTACCAACAAGTTTAACAAGATCAAACTCCTTATGCTCTGTGTGGTGGGCATAAAAAGGAAGAGAAAGATAAATAGCTGACAACTAGTAAGTTAGAGCAGCAAGACTAGTTAAGTACCTAAAAGGAGGACATCAAATTAATGAATGACAAATTAGAAGATGTTAAACAAGGCGTACAATTCATCTTTTATTTATGAAATAGTGTCTCAGCAGCAAAAAACAATTATAGTAAAACAAGTAGAACTTACCATGAGGCTCCCATATCTACTGGACAGCCAAATGAGTAATCAGTATAAATCCTGCCACCTATCCTTTCCCTTGACTCCAGTACAGTCACCTAACCGAATGATGAGAATAAGCCAAAGCAGAAAGCAATAGAAAATCATTCCTTGACCTAATTAAAGAAAATAGAAAGAATAAATAAAGATGGAATCTGATAATAATGATATGACACCTTAAAAGATGCATCATAGAGACTACGGGCAGCAGCAATCCCTGATACTCCAGCACCAATAACAATAACTGTAGGAGGAGAGCTGCATTGCCTCTTGATGTGTGAGGCAACAGTGCCTGGTGGACACCAAAATCACAAGGGAAAACAATCCTTATATATTAAGAGAATGAACTAAATAAACCGCATAATGCAAAATCTCTCTCTTGCTTTTCAAAGAGATGAGAGAACAAGAAAGAAGAAAATATAGATATGGAACCACCAATTCAAAAATGGTATTCTATACCATAATATATCTACTTGAAAGATTCAGAAAAACAAGCCATGTAAACAATTGCATTTGCATCCCATTAAAGAATATACATCCTTGTGTTATAATGCTCTAACACAAGAACCAAATCACTGACAAAACCATACATTTCCCACAATTTTACCTCATCCAAAAGAATAAGCTACTTTGGGTTAAAGGAAAAACTGCACTGTTCTCTATTTCTCTCTTCTTAATTTAAGTGCAAGTCCCAAGAGTGATCACTTTCAAACATGAATAAATGTATTAGGGAATGTCACGCAAATAATGTGCTGTCATAACTTCTTTGAGAAGAAGCTATGTACACAATTTAGAAAAGTGACAGTTAATTTTCTGTTTGTCAAAAATCAAATTTTATGAAAATATCCATTGACACTATTACCTTCCAAATATGTGGCTTGGTGAGGTTAAAAGTTCAAGGTCATTCTGTGACAAGAAGTAAGAATAACAGCACTAGCAGTTGCCACCTAATTCAATATTTTCCTTTTTTTTTGTTCAAAAAAAAATATGAATGAAAAATTCCACTGAATTGAATTGGGTCCATGAATCTAAGAAATAGCAAGAATTCTTGATTTCTCTCAATATCTCTCTCAATTCAAAAATCCAGAATTTGAATTGATGTCTTTTCATCGAATCTTTCTAAATTGCATTGATTTATCTGAAAGATTTCACTTCAATTGGAATTTGGTTATTTACCATGTACGAAGATTCCGCTAAGCATTCAGCATTTTAAATAGAACTACTCTATATTCTGTCTTTCAGCAATTTATGATCTCGGAAATCAGAATAACAAAATACACAGGTGGATCATTGGATAGTCTATTGAATTGATAAAATTTTTAATTTGGTGTATAATGATTCAAACAAGTATCAATACAACTTTCCCAGCCTCTAACTCCAGCTAAAACTAAAACAATTTTTTTAGAAGAAAAGATAAACAAGAACTTAAAAATTAAATTGGTCCAAGTCAATGTTCTTAGCACAGAAATTTTCAATTTTAACGAAGGCCACCCATTGTACACTAAATATTTCTTCAAATAATATAAATCTCACTTTTCCTTTCAAAGTGGAAGTTTGAAATTGACAGACAAAAGTGAAACAAATACAATCATATGAAACAGATAATGGGATCCATGTGCTGGTAGTTTGTTGTAAATAGTAATTGTCTAAAGGAGCGTGATAACTGAAACTTATTCATGAACTTAGTATGTTGTTCTCTCATGTTATTTATATTTTCCATAAAATTGAAGGAAGGAAAGAAGAAATAGCACCTGGACATAACAGTGGACCACACAAGAACATAATATGCACAAGATTTATAAATCAATTAATAAAGCCCCAAGATACCAGTATGTCAAGTATAGTATAAGCATAAGAAAACATCAGTAAATACAAACGCAAACCACATCAACATATATAGACGTGGCCATGCATGGCACATACTCTAATCAAAAGCATCCATGCCATGACAATTATGTCTTAGCTTCTCCAGTGATTTTCCCCCCTTCTCAATTGACTATTTCTTTCAGATACATCCACAATTACACAACCAGGGACACTTAATTGCAAACAACTATTTATGTAGCAAGCATCTACCATGTAGCATGATTAAGATCTTAATTATTCCAAAACCATTTTAGAGACAGGTCTTATCGCCAGGGTTGCAATCACTACCAGGAAAATTCAACATTCAGAAATATTACTATTAATGCACAATATTCCTGTTATATTGGCATACATAGTAGCGAGATCCTCAACAAGAAAATTAGAAAAGGTAAAATCTAGAAGTTTCAAACATAAGCTTAAATGTCACCCCTCTAGGACTGTTTCATCCCAAGATCAAATCCCACCCAAGTGGCTTTGCCTAAGAGTATGTTTGGCCCAACTTTTTTTCTTCTTAAAATCCACTTTTAAATTAAAACTAGAAATAAGAACTTAAAAAAGAAGTAGAAGCTGTCTGATAGTTTTTATCTTTTTAAACTTAGAAACTCCTTTTAAATTAAAATTGATTGGTGAAAATTTGAAAAACTTTGGGCAACCAAGTTCCTACAAAGTCTCAAAACAGTTAAACCTTTCCTTTGTGATGAAAATATATAAAATGTGAGCAAAAGTAAAGCAAACATAAAGTGAGCTTAGGAAACCATAAACACTGTCTGTGCATATGATATGATTGAGAGTAAAAAGAAAATACTAACCATCTATCAAATTTGTGGAGAATAATTTCTTTGGGTCCATAGAAAAGGAAAAGGATCACAGAACTTGCAATAGGAGGGTAGGCACTCAAAAGGGTGTGTTGAGAAACCAATGGAATCAAAGAAGGAATCAAGGGGAATAGATTGGAAGAGAAACGCAGTTTATCAAACCAGCTTATCACTCATAAGGTTAGAGCTGAAATGTTCATTTTATTTTTTCATAAAAATCAAACAATCTCTACCGAAGGTGGCCTCAGATTTGCAGCGTCCGTTTCATAGATCAATGGAGAATTGGCAATGCCTTCTCTCTTCCACAATCACATGACCACACGCTTTCTCTTCCTTTGAATTCTCTCTGTAAAACCAGAGAGATCCAACAACCAACGACACTTTGTTGGTGTAATGTAATAATAATATATAATGTAATGTAACAGTAACAAACAAACAATACGAATACCCGCCAAACACATTGTCTGTGCTATAATACATGCCAGAGTTATTTATCCGTGCATCCATGTCCTAACTTCTTATTTTTGATAAACCACGTCCTAACTATTAGGCATGTATAACATTAAATCAACCACTCGTTAATTGCATTAAGCTTTCTTTAAATTAATTTTATTTTCTCATGTAAATGGAAAGTATAATGTTCAATATTTTTAATGTAATAATCTCTAAATTAAATCTACACCATTGGATATATACAGTATATAAATATAAATATTTGTCGAATACGGCATGCCGAAGTTTTATAAAGACGTAAAAAGATTAATGATCTGTGACTACTAACAAGTTTGACGAAGACAGTAACCTAAATACTAGCATTATTCATTTAAGAAAGAGGATGTTTTAGTGGGGGCACTTTTGGAACTTAATGATAATCAGTATGTGGGAAAAAGTTTCAAACTTTAAAACCGACCAAACTATTTTGGATGAAACCGGAATATTTTCCAGCCAAAAATTAGAGATTAATTTTCTGAAATACTGAAATTTATTTAAGAGTTGATTTTTTTTTTCAATAGATATCTTTTTATACACACGGACCTAAACTGACCACATATTTAAGAGACGTGGTTATATGTCAATCATACCATACCATGTTAATAAATCAATAAAACTATTGTAAATTGTTAAACCAATCCTAAAAATATCAAAAATTGATCAAATTTGAACACCAACAAAAATGAAAATCCAAAAAACTATATTTTTATTTTGATTTGGTTAAATTGTCGATTCTTATTATTAAAACCACAAGGCCATTTTTTTTTGTAACCACCGTAATTAAAGCATTTGGTTTCTTGGTGAGACCCCAAGGTATCCCTACAAGCATTGGTCTTTTGGGTCAAGAATGAGACTAATCCCTAGTTCAAGACTTAATCATACTTAAAAGTCCTTGCCCCTTACCAAGGATGTATTCATCAAGAAAGACCATATGTTTAGTATGCTTATATTGGTTCTCCTTTTATAATCCTACACAAAATTTTCAATTAGGTTAAATATGTTTTTTGTCCCTAAACTTTTCTCAATTTTTGCTTTTAGTCCCTAAACAAAAAATTGATTGGTCTTAGTCCTTGTGCTTTTCATCCGTTAATGCTTTTAGTCTTTGTCGTTAAGTCCTACTGTTAAGTGATGATGTGGCAGCCATGTGAGTTGCCATGTCATCAATTAGTCTAACATGACTGTCACATCATCATTTTTGGTAAATTATGTTTTTATTCCCTAATCTTTTTACAAAATTCACTTTTAGTTTCTCAATTTTTTAATCAGTTTTAGTCCTTCATCTTTTTATGAAATTCACTTTTAGTCCCTTAACAATTTTTTGACTGATTTTAGTCCCTCAACTATTGTTTATCATTGGTTTTTGTCTCTCCCATCAAGTATCATCGTTAAGCAGTGATGTGGCAATATGTTAGTAGTCACGTGACTTGCTCTGTGGGTTATTAGTTTGACGTAGTAATCATGTGATAAAATGTTGCTGGTTCAAGATATTTTTGAGCAGTTTCTAAGGTGCTACAAATTTTTTAGCGGTGTGAAACCACTAGAAAAAGGGTTTGAAATTTAAAAAAAAATAGAAAAGGAGATGCAGTAAGCAAAATCAACACCCCCCGTCCCAACTTTAACAGGAAAAACCCACTTTAATCAAGTTCGGATCTTCTCCGACTTGTAAAGTCGAGTTCGGGTTTGGGTATGTGACTTCCCGTCCAACCCTCGTTTTCATACCCGCCCTCGTTACATTTTTATATATATATATATATATATATATATAAGAGTTAAGTTTTTTCATACTTTTATTTTTTATAATTATTAAAAATATAAATTATTTATTTTAATAGTTAAATAATTTAAATTATAATAATAATTAAATATCAAACTTATAATTATACATTTAATTAAAAATATAATTTAATTCTTAAATGTTTATTTTTAAGTTCTTTGTTATTTAATAATTTTTATATATTATTTGAATTAAAATATAATTAATAACTTAATATATAATTTATTTAAAATGTATAACTAAATTAAAATTGTAAAAAAAAAAGTGAAGGGTTCCCCATAAGTTTATCCAAACCCAATAAAACCCAACAGTGATGGGGATGGGTTTCAAAAATATTAACTCATATCTTTTAAACCTGAACCCATCCCGCTTTTTGTTAGGATGGGGACGTGGAGAACAAAAACTACCCCTGACCCATCCCATTGTCATGCTTACATCAAACTAGTAATCTACATGACAAGTCACCTGACTGTCAACGTAGTTGTCACATCATTGCTTAACAGTGATACTTGGTGGGAGTAACTAAAAACAATGACGAGCAATAGTTGAGGAACTAAGACTGGTCAAAAAATTATTAAGGAACTAAAAGTGAATTTCGTAAAATGATGAAAGACTAAGACTTGGTCAAAAATTTGTTGAGAAACTAAAAGTGAATTTTGCAAAAAGATTAGAGACTAAAAACATAATTTACCAAAAAAATTTACATGTGACAGTCATGTCAAACTAGTTGATGATGTGACAACCCATGTGACTACCAACGTAGCTGCCACATCATCACTTAACTGTGAGACTTAACGACAAGGAATAAAAATGTTAACAGAAGAAAAGTATAGAGATTAAGACCGATCAATTTTTTGTTTAAGGATTAAAAGTGAAAATCGAGAAAAGTTTAGGGACTAAAAACATAT
Organism: Spatholobus suberectus; assembly: GCA_004329165.1. NCBI lineage: Eukaryota > Viridiplantae > Streptophyta > Magnoliopsida > Fabales > Fabaceae > Spatholobus > Spatholobus suberectus. Next base: position 65,424,800 of record CM014734.1, on the reverse strand, counting down.
TTAACTCTTTTCAATTTTTCCTTTAACCCTGCCTGCATGTGCAAATTGTGCGCATACCTGACCTATTATTTTTAAGTCATTCTATTTCTAAATGTCTATGATGTTGAATTGTCTTCCTAAATGCCTACAATACAAGCTATCATACAAGTTCATTTTTTATAATGATAGTACGTAATTTAATGTGTTAAATATTTTAGTTATGTTAAATTATGAGCTTATAAAAAATTGTAATATTTTTATTGCTACCAAATAACTGATCAAAACTCAAGTAACTATCAGATTTTATATTATGTGAATTTATTTTATTAGTAATCAAATTAAAAATAATTTTAAAAGCTATATAAAAATATAATTTAAATTTTTTTTAAATTGAATAACTAATAAAAACCTAATTATTAAAAATAATTTAGTTTAGTTTAGTTTAGTTTAATTACATTTAAATTAAACTAAACTAAACAGTATATACTTTTTATATTTAATTTAAATTATTTTTTATATGAAAATCGAATCAAAACAAAAAAAAATTATTGGTTCAGCATAATGATCAGTAGTGCACTCTTTAGTCTTTCTTTCACCATGTGCCAAATAAAAAACATTATCAATTATCATGCAGCTAAGCCAGTCGATCTTCATTTGGGGCACAAACTTCTAGGGTAAGGATTGTATGGACTATAATAGTAGGTACAAGAAGTGACTAATTTGACCAATCATGCCATGTCCCTCCATCTTATATTATCAAATTTAGTTTATGAAGGGACAGACTTATTTTGATTATATCATTTGAATTTTGGTTCATTCATTTTAATTTTGATTCTGTTACGTGGATTTTGATTCTTTCATTTAGTAACAAGAGAAAAAAGGATATGCACTAGTAGTGTTAAGTTTTTTTACATTATCATCTAATCACAAATCATTGTGTATGATAAATTTGTTAACTTTGATAATAATTACCTTAAAAGTCATACAAAAACTTATTTTTAATTGGTTAACAGTGTAAATTACACTGACAATGTATATTTATTAAACTTCAATAACAATTGTCATATTGATATGGTACCGTAAGTACACGGTATTGTCAAGTAATAAAATTTATCATTCTTTCACATGAACCATGTGTATGAATTCACAATTATCACAATTTAATTGAAATTAAACAAGAAAGAAAATTGGGTAAAATCCGCACAAAGATTTCTTATTTGACAAATCTCCTTACCTTAGTGGCCTAAAAAACAACATCAAAGTGTATTTATGGTGACCCGTACTTTATAAGACCAAATGGCCTAAAAAAGTGTCCTCTGTTCCACAACCAAAGTTTGGGGACAGAACCAATATTTGTTAGTTGTTTCATCATAGACTTAATTGATGATGCTTGATATAAATGAAATGGAAGAAAAGTATCCGGTGTATCAGAAAATTGTATTGTAGTGATGGTCAATTTATAATAAGATACATCATACGTGCATCTCAAGGACATTATTGAGACTGCTTTTTTATTATGAGGTGCACTAACACAGTAACTTGAACCTGTTTTTTGCAGCAGGGGCAGGACTGCTGAAGCTTCAGGATGATATACAGACTTGTGGATATCAAGTGTACAAGTGATGTGGGAAAACCTACAAAGAACCGAAAGCGAAGTTGTAGAAATCCACTATCAGTAAGGTTTCATACGTTTTGTCCATATGGCTAATAAGTAAAAGAGAAGTCAAGAGTAAAATCCTGAGTCAAAACTCAGACAAACTGTTGAAGTGAACGCATTGTGATATTATGTAAGAATTATCTACTTTCAGACCACAACAGTGTTTAACAAAAGACAGACGCATTATTCAAGTACATCATAATATGGTATACGTGAATTTCTATTTCAAGAGTCTAAGATCGTCCTCAGCCTGCTAATAGGTCAAATGTGATGGAAGCAGTATATCAGATTGTTCCAATTGTATACCGATTTTATCAATTCTAGAAGACTTGATTATCACACAAATATCATTTTCCTCTTGCTAATTGATATAAATTATATAAAAAATATACAAATATACTGATGATTATTGCACGACAAATCTCTTGCTGTTAGAAGAGGCGCTAATTATCTCTTAATAGGTTTGGAATATGCACTAGGGTTAACCTCCTTAAAGTAATAGGCACTACTTAGGAGGTGAATTAGGATTAACCTTCACCTTAGAAATATTCTATAAATACAGGAATAACACTTATCTTTTCCAATTCAAATAATATTAGAGTATTGCTCAAAATTTTATGTCTATTGTGTTAAACTTAGATGTATTTTCATAAAACTTAATTATGAATATGTGTGTGTGTATGCATGCTCAAGCACCTTATTAGTATAAAAATAAAAAATATACTTTTATCGGTTAAGCTAATAAATCATAATTAGTACCTTTACAGTTTAATAACCCGATTTTAAAATGCATTGCCCAAAAGAATTGAATCATAAAAATCATATATGCAGTAATGGGCTAGGCTTAGCTACCATATTGGAAAAGAATTTTCGAGCAAATCATTTTCTTTGGAAGATAAGTTTCAAAATCAAGCCATAATCTCGGAATCGGTCCCATTCCACGGTGACAAATCTCTCAAAAACTTGAAACTTAGTCAAAATTGGCTGCACTAAATTTTCATTTGTTTTCATATCAGTGTCTTCTTTCATATTCCGAGCTTACACAACAGTTACAAACATAATTTCATTTCCATAACAATCATGCTATCTTTTTTCATCTTCATTTTCCTCAACCATACAATCATTAATTTTGTGATGATTCCAAGACACTCGTTTCCTTCCTTTACAAACCCCATTCATCATATCCACACCCAATCCATTGCGCTTCTCCGCCTCTCCTCCAATTTTAAACTTCATTCTTTCTCTTCCCTCTGGCAATTCCATCCTTGTGTCTTTCTCTTCTTTTCCATTAATGCCCTTGCTCTGAAATAAGCCACTGGTTTCCTCCCCAGCAAGTGAATGTTCCCACAATTTCTCACCACATTTCCTCTCCTTAATCAAGTGACCACAGTTTTCCTTAGGAAAATGTGGGAGCCATCTTGGTATGTGAGTTTTCACTTGCTTAAAGGAACACATTGATGTACCAGAATCAGTGGTTACTTCAAAAACATTTCTGAATGGAACTGGTTTAGCAAATGGAACTTTCTTAGAGAGGTTGACAAAATTCATAATATCTTTTAGAGCTGAAGACCTCAGCAGGTTACTTTTGTGCATCACCGAACTACCAGGAAATCCTTGAACAGAATACAGATCATGAATGCCATTGATGAGGTCAAAGAGGTTGGAGTCAGTACGATTAGAGGCATTAGCAAAAGACGCAGCTGATCTCACAATGGTTTCCAGATATCTTGTGGAAACATTAGTTAAGGTTTCAAGAGCATTGTATTTGGAGGTTTTAAATCCAACTGATTTACAGATCTGAGCGACTGCAATTTTGGCTATAGCAAATGAGAATTCTGATGGGGTTTCTGCTACTTGAGCATCATTTACTCCTACACCTCTCTTTTTTCTTTTTGCCCTTCGGGGTAGTTTTGAAGTGGCTCTTGTGCTGCTGTTGTTTTGCATAGGGTTCATGGAAAAATAGTTAAAAAGAGAAAGGTAAGAAGAGAGACAGAACTTAGAACCCTACGAAAAACCCTGGAGTCACAATTTGTCCCTAATATGGAAGAAATGCATACAAGCTACTTTCCTGCCATCAGACCAAGATATATAACAAATAAAATTTAATCAGGACTTGCACTTAGAAATGATGAAACATACTATATAGTTTCTACAAAAGGGAAAGTCATTCAACTTTCATATAAAAGTTTCTATAGGTACTCATCAATTGTAATTAGCTCATTCCATCAATGATTGAGATTCACAAGGTTCTAATTCTAACAAGCAACTTCAATTTGAAAGCAGACAAAAAAGGCAAAGTATGAACAACGTAATCCAGAAACACCATAAAAATTAAATCCACAAATTATAAAAATAAGGCACCTCAATTGTTATTTCCCCAGCCATGGAAAACCCCTTGGCTTTGGAAAACTGATAGGAACTACACTGATCAAAAAGAAAAGCAGAGCCACAACCAGAAAATGTTCTGAAAACTCTCGAATGTGAAACAGCAACACGAGGAATAAATGTGACCAAGAAAAACAAACTAAGAGACAGTTCCAGCCTAAGGAACGACCGACCCCACTAAAACCACAATTTCCCTTACTCTCCTTCCCACTACCACGATTCCCTTTCACACTGTGCACCCATTCAATTAGGATCATTCATAGACAAAAAAAATTAACAATTAACCCATAATTATGGTACGCAAAATCGGTGCTAACAGCGCAAGAAACACCCTATGTTATGCATGAATGGGGGAGCGATGAATATATGCCAGAAAAGAGTTGCTAACAAGAACAAATCATTCATTCATTCATGAAGAAGTAACGGGAAAACTGATCTTACTCGTTATCGAAATAAAAACTGCGCGGTGCTCTCATTTCCCCTTCGCCATACTCTTCTCCGCGGAAACGGCAAGGTTATTAGTGAAGAGCAAACAAAAGACTTGTCGTGTGCGGGACATCACTATTAGTTGGGTCCACTGTGGACTCAATGGGCTGCCTGGGCTTGGATTAAGTATTGAAACTTGCTCAAAAACAAATTTCAAAAATTTATACTTATATTCACATTTAATAATTCTTTTATATGTGTGTGTGTGTATCTTTTAAAATAAACAAATGTCCAATTAAATTAAAACTTGTATGATCATTTTGATAATATCAATATATTTAAAGTATTAAAATTTAATATATATATATATATATGTGTGTGTGTGTGTGTGTGTGTTAGTTTAATGTCACATGCTTTGTACGAGTATTAAGTTTATAAGTTAATTTTTTGATATTATTATAATTTTAAATGTATTTATTTATTATTTTTAATTTTACAAAAATATATGTTAATATATATGTATTTGAATGAGTGTATAAACAATCATGAATATTAGTATATTTTCAAATAATTATATATTTATAAATGTTTTATGTCATTCTAATTTATATAAATGTGTCTTATAAAAATATTAGTTTTATAAATATATTTACATATGTATATAACTTAAATATATAGGCTTAAATAACTTTTTAGTCCCTATAAAATAGGAGGATTTTGCTTTTAGTTTTTTATGCATTTTTTTTTCATTTCATCTCTGTTATATTTTTTGTTTCATTATGGTTCTTGTCATCAGGTTTTCCTGTCAAATCTTATGAAAAAAATTACAAGAACCAAAATAGAAAATGCAGAAAATTATAGGGACCCAAAATTGAGAGCACCAAAACAAACACAACCAAAATTAAGAGGAACAAAATAAAAAAACAATATATTATAGGGATTAAACAATTATTAAACCAAATTTATAAAAATTAAACTTTCAAACATTGCAAATGCATTGTTGGAGAACAGAAAAATTAAACCTACAACGAATGCATTAGTGACCAACCAAAAAAATTATAAAGACTAAACTTTAAACATACAACTTCATATTTTTGATAGTTTAAAAAAAATATGAAAGTAAATTAAACCAACATTCTCTAATATTTTGTCAAAATTTTCTCAATATCTTTCCATTTTTTATCCCTACACTAACCCTTTTAATTGTTTGAAAAACATTATACTGGCACTTCTTATACATTATACTAACACCCCTTATACATTACACTGACACCCTGTGTTACCTAAGAAACACATTACATCGTGCATCCTTCTTTTGCTTTCTTTGTTATTCTACGCTTGTCTGTTACCATTTGTTTTGATACCTCTATTTTATTTTATATTTCGCTTTTGTTGCTCCCCATTTACTATACTTGCTTTATAACTTGAAGATGGTTGCATCATTGTTGGACTTCTACGAAGTTGTACGTTTAAGGTTTAATTTTAATTATTTTTTTGCTAGTCACAAGGGCATTTATTGTAGGTTTAATTTTTCTACACCCTATCAATGCATTTGCAGTGTTTGAAGGTTTAATTTTTATAAATTTGATTTAAATAATTGTTTAATCCCTATAATATAAGATTAATTTCGTTTTGATCCTTTTGATTTTGGTTGTTTTTGTTTTGAGCCTCTCAATTTTTGGTCCCTATAATTTTTTGCATTTTTTATTTTGGTCCCCATAATTTTTCCATTAGATTTGACAGATGAACCTGATGACAAGGACCACAATGAAACAAAAAATATATATAATAGGGACGAAAATGAAAAAAAATACATAAAGAACTAAAAGCAAAAGCTCCAATTTTATAGGGACGAAAAAATTATTTAAGTCTAATAAAAAAAGATATTAATAATAACAAATATTTTAATTTATATTTTGAAATTATTGATTTTTCCTGTAAAAATTTTTTTTCCATCATAAGAGAAAGAAATGAATAACAATAATATATATATATATATATATGAATTTTGTGAGAACACTTGCTTATGTGAGAACAACTAATAATAAACCTTTGATCAAGATTAAAAATAATATATCACTAAGATTAAAACCTTATTAAAAATATCTTTTATGAGACCACCAATGTCGTTGTCACCGTCGTCACCACCCCTATCACCATTGCCTCCACCCCACCACCACCACCATCTTGGTAGTGACAGTGGGGGTGATGGTTGTGGCATTGGGGGGTAGGGTGGCGATGGTGGTGGGGGTAGTGACAACGATGACAGTGGTGGTGGTGGCGATAATGGTAGGGGTGGTAGCAATGATAGGGGTGGTGGAGCGAGTGCGGCGACAGTGGTGGTGTCAATTATGGTTGTGACGGTGGTGGTGGGGCGGGGCGATGGTGGTAGGGGTGGTGATGGCGGTGACAACGACATTGGTGATCTTATGAAAGGTGTTTTTAATAGGATTTTAATCTCAACATTTTATTATTTTTAATATTAATCTAAGAGTTGTTATTAGTTTTCTCATGTTCTCACACAAGCAAGTATTCTCATAAGATTCGCTCCATATATATATATATATAGAGAGAGAGAGAGAGAGGATCAAGCTACTCCAAAAGTAACTTTAAAAGAATTATTCCTCTTCTTCACTCTTCATTTTCTTTAATCTAATGGATCTAACGAGTAACTCACCTTTAATCATTATATTAAAAGAAAATGAAAAGTGGAGATGGAGAATGTGTGTGGTGGTGGGAGTGCATGATTTCTTAATATAAATATGTTATAAATTTGAATCAGAATATATATTTGTGTTATTAAGTATATCTGTTGCAAGATTTCTTAATTTAAATAGGGTATAAATTTGAATCGTAATATATACTTATGTTATCAATTTGAATGTTTAAATGACAAAAATGATATTGATTATAATTATCTTAATTAGTGTAATTATATATTTTCATGAATTAAAAAAGGTAAAAGTCTTTTGCACACATAATAATAATAATAATAATAATAATAATAATAATAATAATAACAATAATAAAAGAGAAAGACAACATTAGTTAAATGAAAAATAAATCATTAATTAAATTTGTAGGTGCTTTACTAAAACTAGCATTTTATGTAAATTTTATTATTATAATTAATTATCATAAAGAATTTAATAGTAATTAAATTAATAAAAATTAAATATATATTAATATTATATAATATATTAAACAATAAATTGAAATAAATTATAAAAAAATAAAATGAGCTAAAAATATAAATAAAATAATCATATTAAAAATCATATATGGTAAAAAAAATTATAATATGATATGGAATAACAATTGCAATCAATCCTTTTATTATAAAAAATAATTTTACTTAACAATCTTATTGAACAAATGAAGCATCAAAAATGAAATAATTGTTAATAAAAGAAATAAAACATCTATAAGGACAAACAAACAATAATTTAGAAATTGAAAATAAAAGAAAAGTAAGAAAATGTCTTTTGTTTAACTTCTTTATCTTTATTCGTTCCATTTTTATCTTTTTTAATCATATATATTTATTCTTGATTGTTTGTTAGTTAATTTTAAGAGAAGAAAAATCACATATACATATTTTAAAATCTATATGCATTTTCAAAGAACAAAATAACAAATCTATCCTAACATACTCAATTTATTTTTATCTTTTTCTTTTTATTTTTGTGAAAAAAAGACACCATTGGTGGAAAATCCAACTCTTACACATAGGTGCAATTAAAAAAATTAAAAGTAAAATACTAAGTAACAACATAAAACTTGATCCATAAATAAAATAAGAAAAAAATGTAAAATTGAAAAAAAAAACACAACTTTTTTCTACATAACCAATGTGTTGTATTTCAACAACTAATAGCATAATACCTATGCGATTGCAAGGTAGCATTTATTTTCACACACATTTCTCTAATTGATCTTGCATTAAGTACAGTATGCATATTAATTCCAAGGATCAAATGATGATCATAATTACACTATATTTTTTGCAGAGCCATGGCAATTGAACTTTATACTAATAATAATATCCATCTCACAAGTTTGCGTGCCATCCACAAGTTGTATTTTAAGATAATAAGGGGTTGCTTTTGGGTGATCACAGATCCATTCAGGTTTCCATCTTATTTACAAAAAAATTGAGTGTCTTTTAGCCAAATTTTATAGTGGTCAATACTAGTCAGACCTATGCTTCCTCATTTTGGCTTACTCTCAGCTTCAGTAGCAACTTTTAAGCTACTAAACATATACTGTATCGTAGCATAACTTAAAATATTAGAAATACAAAGAAAAATAACACTAAAACAATTATAAAGAATACAAAAATAAATTAAAAAACACTAAAAAAAAACAAGCATAAATTCTTTTATTCAAGTTCATATGTTAGTATATGGTCCATTTAGAATTTGTATTTATAATGAAATCTTTAAAAAAATCAAGAATAAACAAAAAATTAGAGATTTGATTAAGAAGAATATAGAGAATAATAAATAAAGAGAAATCACTTGAATCTCAAATGAAGAGATTGAAACGAGAAGAAATATTGTTAAGATTTATGAAATGAAACTATTTGATAATTTGATCTCAATCTCATATATGATATTGCAAACCAAAAAAAAAATAGCCAAAATAGAAATTGTAGCAACTTATATAAATCTTGCACATGACATTATTATGTGGCAAGTAAATAGGGAAGTGAGAAAGGAAAATCTTCATTCTCATGCTACCAAAATAATGTGAACATGTGAGGGGAAAAAAAAATTAAAATTATAAAAGAGATAAGAAATTCAAATCAGGATGGAAGTTAAAAGGATAAGAGAAGAAGATTATAAAAGATAAGAGAAAAGGAAAGTAGAAAAATTTTACAGATAATGGAGAAGATTGTAGAAAAGATGATAGATTGTTGCTGATTTTGAATTAGAAGGAACATTATTGTTAGAAAAGAATGAAAATAAAAGCATTACAAAAGAGAAGTGTGTACTTCACCACAAGAGAGCATTTGAATGAAAGTGAATGTGAAGGAAAGTGAACTCCTTTGTGAGGGATAGAAGTTCTAATTTAATATATAGGGTGAATTTTAAAAAACTAATAATGAGTTGACGTCTTCTTATTTTTTTTTATTGATTTACTTGTGTCAATCAATAACCTTTTCTCTCATATTTTTCTAGGTTTTCTATTATTTTTGTGTGAGATTAAAAAATTATAGTCTCACCTAAATCTTTACAATGTAACTCAATGTTGGTCCAGTTTGAACTTTGAGGGTGAGCCATTTGAAAATTTTGAAAAATATTAATATTTTACTCTTGTAATTAATTGCATAATTTTAAATTTTAGACATATTACAATTAATTAAGGAATTATTTTATTCATTATTTTGATTACTTGGTAATTGATTACCATATTAAGAAAAATCTTTCCATAAATTTTAATAAATTGATTATCATATTATATAGAGTTAAAATCCATATAAGATTAATGATTTAATTGAGTGATTTAATTATAATACGTTGTAATTATTTTAATTACTATAATTATATAATTTTTATCAACATTTGATAAAAAAAAGAATGAATATAGTGTTGCTACATGGTATCTACCTATGTGGTAAGACTTTCTTTTATAATTGATAAAATCCAAATCTATATAAAATTTAATGATTTAATTGAGATTTAATCAAAATGTATACTCGTTGTAATCACATTAATTACTATACTTATATAATTTTTATGAATTCAAAAATAAAATAAAATTTTCGTGACATTGGAGCAAAAAAAGAAGGAATGTAGTGCTGCCACATAGTATCTATCTACGTGATAAAATCTTCTTTTACAAAAATATAATTGATTATGTCAATTTTGGTGTACTTGAATAATGTATCAAATAGTTTTGGATTAATATAAAATTTTGTAGATATAATCTAAATGAAATGAATTTTTAATCTAACATTGAGTTTTAAGAAAAATAATCCAATCAAAAACTATTAAATCATGTAATAATTGATGTAAGTTATATTAACGTAATTTGATCCCTCCCTTCACATGCACACATTTATTGTGTAAGGTAATGTATAAAAATTAGGAAAAATATTGGATAGTTTCAATTTTTAAATAGGCTCAAGTTAGGGTGATCCACCTTATAAGTTGCGCATAGTGAAGCACTAAAAATGACCTAATATTGAAGTTAATTTTAACATGTTAGATAAAGTTTTCATATTTATTATTTGATCCTTGGCACTTGATATTATTATTTGGTTCTGACAGTTGGTAAAGTTATCATCTATACCCGATTGAAATCGGTAAAGTTGTGGAACAAAATAACTCCATCTCAAGTTCCCCAAACTCATTCAAGCTTCCATTGCTACACTTGTCCTTCCTAGAAAACCATCTTGCCAGTCATCATCGACGACTTCTCCGGCAAACAGGAACTAAAGCTCTCGCTGCTTCCACTGTCGTCGTACTTTGTCGCAAAACAAGAGCTTCCAAAATCGCTTTACCTATGCCTTGTTTGACGAATATCAAAGTATAAATGTGAAATTTATAATTTGAGGAAAAAATTAGAAAAATAACCTTCAAGGTTTGTAATGCCTCATAGCTCATACAAACAAAAATCACTGGCTCCTATTAGAGAAATATTCACTCTCTGATAATTCCTTTCACTGCAACCACATCGAACCATTTGTGTTTTTAAGATTGAATCACAGATAACACAGTGCCAAATTTGAACGATTCAATCTCATAGAGAATGAATCTAAAAGCATAACCTCAAATCTAAGTATTATCTCAACGGTTTAAATTGACTTGTGACAAAAATGTTATCGTCGAACCTTGACGAATCCACAAGCTCCGCAATCAACTCCTCTATCCCAAAATACATGCTACTTCAATCTTTACCACTAATTCGACCTTAATGGATGACTAATTGTGTAAGGTGATGTATAAAAATTAGGAAAAATATTGAATAGTTTCAATTTTAAAATATGGTTCAACATTTTTTGGGGGAAAGAAAAAAACATGTGTTCAATCGTTGGATTCCATATTCCCATTTCTATTACGGGCACAACAGGAGGAGAAACAATAATGTCTGATAATGAAAGCACATGGGAAATTAATGTACACAATTTCTGGATCATACCCCTATTATTATCCACTACTTAATATATAATTTTATTATTTGCACATGTGTCTGTATTTTTCATTTATTTTTTATATAAACATTTTAAATAAGTGAGGTGGTTAATTCAAGTTTGGAATGAGTGAGAATTTAAATAATTTAAGTTGTAATAATATTTTCTCATTTTTTGTATACTTCAAAAGACTAAGAGGAAATATTTATTTAAGAAACACAGCTAACTATCCAATTTATCTAACAGTTGTGGTTAATTATTTTAGTTTTAATCTTTATATTTGGCCACACAAAAAATGGCTAGTTACGCCCTTAGTCATAGTAAGAATCTTTTTAAATATAATTTTTTTCAGGTTACTTTTCTTATATTAAATATTTTATATCTATTTGTTATTTTCAAATATTATTACGTAAATATAAGCAACCTTAATTTGAATTTAAATTTAAATTTTCAATATATCATATCAAATGTTTATCTCTTTAATTTATTTCTATTTAATAAAATGGAATCCTCCTTATTATATATTCTTCTCCTCTTTAAATATATGGTTTCACCTTTTTTTTAACAATATCAATATTTTTTCTTATATATTTTCAATTTTATTTTTAAAATTTACCTAAATTTAAAAATACTTGTACAATTTCCAGAAAACATATTCATATGCCTATATGATAACGTAACAAGCGATAAGGATTCTGTTCAATTTTAAAAGAAGGTTAAAAAAACATTCAAACCACTAAAAATAATGTATTATGATAAAAAAGATAATATCAAATATAATTTGAAATAATATAATCTGTTAAATTTTAGAAATGCCTATTGTATAGTTTGTTTAAAGTTAAATTACTCTTTTGGTCTATCTTTTTATTTAAATTATTCAATTTGGTCCTTTTATTTTTAAAATGTTCAATTTGGTCTTCTAATTTTTTTAAAAATGTCCACTGTTATTATTTTGTCTGTTTGACAATAATGATGTTAGTGTGAGTGGACATGGGTTTACTTTCATGCTATACGAGTAAAGAGAACACCTTGTTGATGGGAGGGATGGGGTTTATGAGAAGAATTTGTCCTCGAATGTGAGCAAATTGAGGATTGAGTCCCATCAAAAAAATCAAGACATATTCCTCTTGATAATGATCGATTAATGGTTGAACACCACCACAATGGCATTTGTGAATGGGTCGATATTCACCAAGCTCTTCCCAAAGGGTTTTAATCTTGGTGAAATATTGACTAATGGTTAAAGATTCTTGTCTACAACTAAGCAGTTCTTGCTTCAACTGGAAAACATGAGGCCCATTATGCTGGTTGAACTTGTCTTCGAGATCACTCCAAATGGCGACGGCAGTCGAGGAGTAGATAACGCTGGCACTGATCTCCTTAGAAATGGAGTTGAGGAGCCAAGAAGCCGTGATACTATTATTGCGTTCCCAAGAATATAAAGCCTGGGCATTTGAAACATCCGGTTGCTTGATGGAACCATCAACAAATCCAAGTTTATTCTTGGAGATTAGGGCCAAGCGCATGGCATGTCGCCAAGAGTTGTAATTGTCCCCCACAAGAGGTTGGGTGATGAGAATCAGGCCCGGGCTATCTGAAGGATGAAGATAGAAAAGGTTGGTAGAATCCTCCATGACTAGAACAAAGAAAGGACAACAACTAAGAGTGGCAGCTATGGAAAAAAGTCTCTTAATACCATATTAAGATGATAATCTGGCAAAGAGGAAAATGATTAATTTTTTATTACAAAAGTCTACTTTTTATATTGGGCAAAACCAGTAAAACACAACTACAATTGATATCAATCAGTTAATGACCACTACTAATAAAATAACAAACTAATGATACCACTTAATGGAATAACAAACGAAAGATAAAGAATACAAATAATTAAGGCTAACATCTAATACCATCGTAACCGTGCAAGTCATAACACGTCGACTTCATGTGACCAAACTCAGAGTCATGTATCAACCATCGGAGTTGAAAAACAACGATGTATTGGAAGAACAAGAGCAAGGCATTAACCTTCTGTTTAAGAAGGAAGATGACAAAAAAATGGATGAGGAAGCAGTTAAGGGTTTACAATAAGAAAACATTAGGTGTTTGTTGCAAGCGAGGAAGAAGCCATTGATGGAGGTGGGCTACAATTGGAGTCGACGGTGATAGAAGAGTTCACAGAATAGTCTGATTGTTAGGGTTCAAAGACAGATTCTAACATGGGGGACCAAAACTTATCCTTATTGTGGGAAAGCTACATGGGCCATTACATTTGTTATGAGTAAATGACTAATTTAGTTCCTGAAACAGTATCTCACTGTCATATTAGTCCTTGAAACTAAGGACAACTCAAATAAGTCCTTAAAAATTTTTAAGGTTTTATTTAAATCCCTAAAATTAACTACTTTTTTTCATTTTGGTCCCTACTCTAGGGATTTAAAAGATAATAATGACATATGTTTAAGAACCAAAATGAAAAAAAAAAAAAAAGTGGTCAATTTAGGAGCTTACAAGAAACCCTAAAAAATTCTAGGGACTTATTTGAGTTTTCATAATTTTAGGAACTAATATAACAGTAAAATACAATTTTAGAAACCAAATTAACCATTTACTCGATTTGTTATGGTTAACATAAGAATCGGATAGAAAGCCATATGTAAGAACCAAATTAAAAAAAAAATCAAAAATTATATTACACGTGGGACTGTGATAATGGTATTTTGAAAAGAATAGAATTGTCTTTTTTCCTCTCTGCTCAGAACACGTTTCCCACTGTATTCCCGGACCGAAGGTCTCCCCGACGAACATTCACTTTTCCGATTTCTCTATTTTTTGTGGTCATAATGTCGTGAGTTCTGCCTTCGGCTTTCGATTTGTCCCACCGTCCGTAATGCTGTGAGTACCGCATCCGGCGCACAATCTCGCTTTTCGACGCCAGCTAACAATGTCCTGTTCGGTTCGTGGTTGCCCTTTTCCGTTGTCCGGATGCGATTGACTGGGCGGAGGCAGTGGTTTTGTAGCTTTTTTTTTTATAATTTTTTCTTCCTTTATAATTTAAATTGATATGTGATAAGCAAAGGGGAAAGGGAAGCTATTTGGTTTCCTCGCATTAATTTTTTTTTCCCTCCCAATATTTGCCAGACATTTTGTAATTTTTTTTTTCAATAATAAGGATTAATTCGGTTTTTGTTCTTTTAGCATAATTTAATGCAAAAGACCGTGCGCTTATCTAATTCTTATTACCTTGAGTCATTGACTAAATATTTTAGGCTTTATTTAAAAGGCTAAAAATGTTTAATAATTTATGTAATTTTTAATGGTTATAATTTTGATTATTTTTCAAGAGCACTGCTCAGGAAAAAATAAATCAAAGAGACCGTTTTTGTATGTATCAGTTTGTAGATGATTTGTATGAAAATTGGAAGTTTAGTTTTTCAATGTTGTCTAAATTTTCTGTTTAGATCAAAATTATTAGCAATAAATCAAAATAAATCTTAGTTTTCAACTAAGCACAACTAACATGTCTGAGAATATATGTAATAAATAGCATGACCCCGATATTTTTAAACATAAAACGGCGACAGGTGACTAATGAAGGAGACTGCAGTAAATAGTTCATCATTTTGAAGTTCAGACTAATTTACTCACTATCATTAGCCAGTTAGAGCATAAACGAGTTGGGTTACGTTAAGTATTGTGAAACTTCTGTTTAGTTGCCTGATTTTGCAATGCTTAAACTTATTTTTCCAAATTTGAAGTCTGTTTGATCTATTTGTATAATGTTATTTTTAAGATCTTATTTTTTTAAAATGTAATAAGTATATAATATTAAAATATTATAGTAAAAATTTTGTGGGTGTTGACTGTTGAAGAGTAATGCCACCCATTCAACATCCATCCTTTTCGGAATAAAAATCGCACACTACTGCATACCAAGAAGAGTCGAGATTGAACAGCTATCAGCAACCTCAGTGCTGCTCCACTTCTATTGTCTAGCATTTACCTCATTTTTTGCATCACCATAACTATGCTCATTCTCATTCTCATCTACATGTAATGTTATGTCCTCCAATCCCTACCAAAAATATAAAAAAATTAAATACACAATTATATACAAAATCTTTACATATAAAATCCAACAGATTTATTCACACAATTTGGTTGTGCTTACTAACAACTGTGCGTCCAATGGATCATTACTCATAAATGATGGGTCCATCTCAGGTCCACTTATGTTCATACCGGCCCAACTTGATCGACACCATCCATATTAACCATGACAAATCTAATGGCCCACGTAGCTTTTCCACAGTGGGGGATATGTTCTGGCCCCCCACGCTAGAATCCGTCTCAAAGAATACAGAAGAGACTCACTTGGCAATTTTTGTTAAATATCAAAGAATTATTTTGTAATTAATATATTTTAAAGCCAAAAGGTAACCGGTAAACAGATCTGAGCGTCAATTAAAAAATTATTATATCCAACGGTTTATACTAATGATGCACCTATGGTTCATCCTGGAATTCATATATTGTGTAAGGATAGATTTTTTTATTTTTTTTTACAATAATTATACTGAAATTAGAATTTATAACTTTATACATACTACTCAAAAATCTATCACAAGGCCGACCTTAGTGGATTACCAATTGTGTAAGGTCATGTATAAAAATTAGGAAAAATATTGAATAGTTTCAATTTTAAAATATGGTCCAACATTTTTTGGGGGAAAGAAAAAGAAAGGGGGGCGGGGGTTGTCAAAACATGTGTTCAATCGTTGGATTCCATATTCCCATTTCTATTACGGGCACAACAGGAGGAGAAACAATGATGTCTGATAATGAAAGCACATGGGAAATTAATGTACACAATTTCTGGATCCTACCCCTATTATTATCCACTACTTAATATATAATTTTATTATTTGCACATGTGTCTGTATTTTCCATTTATTTTTTATATAAACATTTTAAATAAGTGAGGTGGTTAATTCAAGTTTGGAATGAGTGAGAATTTAAATAATTTAAGTTGTAATAATATTTTCTCATTTTTTGTATACTTCAAAAGACTAAGAGGAAATATTTATTTAAGAAACACAGCTAACTATCCAATATGTCTAACAGTTGTGGTTAATTATTTTAGTTTTAATCTTTATATTTGGCCACAAAAAAAATGGCTAGTTACGCCCTTAGTCATAGTAAGAATCTTTTTAAATATAATTTTTTTCAGGTTACTTTTCTTATATTAAATATTTTATATCTATTTGTTATTTTCAAATATTATTACGTAAATATAAGCAACCTTAATTTGAATTTAAATTTAAATTTTCAATACATCATATCAAATGTTTATCTCTTTAATTTATTTCTATTTAATAAAATGGAACCCTCCTTATTATATATTCTTCTCTTCTTTAAATATATGGTTTCACCTTTTTTTTAACAATATCAATATTTTTTCTTATATATTTTCAATTTTATTTTTAAAATTTACCTAAATTTAAAGATACTTGTACAATTTCCAGAAAACATATTCATATGCCTATATGATAACGTAACAAGTGATAAGGATTCTGTTCAATTTTAAAAGAAGGTTAAAAAACATTCAAACCACTAAAAATAATGTATTATGATAAAAAAAAATATCAAATATAATTTGAAATCATTTGATCTATTAAATTTTAGAACCGCCTATTGTATAGTTTATTTAAGGTTAAATTACTCTTTTGATTTATCTTTTTATTTAAACTATTCAACTTGGTCCTTTTATTTTTAAAATGTCAATTTAATTCTCTAATTTTTAAAAAATGTTTAATGTTGTCATTTTGTCTGCTTGATAATAACGACGTTAGTGTGAGTGGACATGTCTCTACTTTCATGCTTTGACACGTCATGTAACACGTCAATCTCTCTTTACGTTGTTAGTGTCAATTTAGACGGAAGAGTAACATTGAATATTTTTAAAAATTAAATGACCAAATTAAATATTTAAAAAAAAGGAATCAAATTAAATAATTTAAATAAAAAGAGAGACTAAAAGAGTAATTTAACCTTTGTTTAACTAAAATTCCTAATGATCTTCTTCCAACTACAACCTGTCAATTGAATGAGTTAGAGGAAGTACTTTGATGTTATTTAGACAAGCAATCTCCTCTTTGTACATATTATTAATTAATAGGTTAGTTTGCCTCTTTGTACACATGCTTAATAACCACAAACCAAGCCCTCTACATCATCACTTTTATAGCATCATTAATTGTTGTGACAACCATTTAATTAACTGAGGATATATTAAAATTAAACTTCTTATCCGCTTTCTTTGAGAATAAAACTAATTAAATCAACATCATGTGAACTCTAATTACATTTTTAAAGACTATGACTGAAAATTTCTTACACCAAATAACTTTTACCAAAAGAACAAAAAACCCCTTCAATTGCAACTTTTCTTTTCTTTTTTTTAATCACATTCAAACAAAGAAAGTGGTTTGATTAGGAATGGGGCTAGTAGTGGTAGTGGTAGGTCTATGAGGTGGGATTGGGGTTCTTCTACCCATGATGTTATCACTGCCCCTATTTGCACTCAAGGAAGAACATGAACCCTTTGAGAACCCTGCCTAGAGATAGCACTAGGAGTGCACTTTGCTCTCTGGGTCTCACCCATTACCCCTCCATAGCTTCTGCAAGACTTCAACTTCTTATTGTATGGATTCTCTTTCTTGACAAGATCCTCCAAGCTGCTCACTTTTGTTAATGAAGTGAAAGACTGTGCCTTGCCCTGGTAATACTTGGAAAGCCCCCTCCTAAACATTATCAAACACACAAACTTTAGAAAATTTTAGAAGAAAAAACAAAAAATAAAATAAATAGACCAATAGTGTAAATTATAGTCCAGTTATATATTACATGACAAGATTATTAACTTTTGTAATAATTATTTTAAAAATTATGATTAGAACGATTTCTAATTAGTTGAATAGTTGATAGTGTAACCAAAATTCACAAAGAGAAAACAAAAACTAAGGGGTAGATAGAGAAAAGAAACTTACTTAATGGGAAGATGTTGTAACAAAGAAGACATATCATTCAACGATTCAGTTGCAAGTTGATCATGTGATGATGAAAACGAAGAAGCAGGGGATGTAACTTCTTCAAATGAATCAGAATCCAATGATGAACCACTTGAAATTCCAGACTCAGACTCAGAAGAAGAAAAAGAACGAACAAGATCACACTCATCAACTGGTCCTTTATTATCAGCTTGGATAGCCTTATACTTTAGCTGTTCCATCTCTTAACAAACCTTGTTTCTCAAATACCCTTTTTGGGTTTTTATGTCTCAACTTTTTATTCTTCTTCCCAACCAATTAACCACACGCAACGATTTGTATTTGTATTTGTGGAAACATATACGCACTTTCCTCTGTTCCAAAGTTGTGCTTTAAATAGAATCACAAGGACTTTGTATTTGTGAAGACAAGACTTGGATGGTTTATAAGCAAGGCTTTAAGATGTTGGATAAGATTAGTGTTATTTTATTATTATTATTATTATTATTACTCGCATTATCTATTTTATTTTATCATAATCTTTTTTGACACAGAGAGTAAGATTCGGCTTTATCCGAATTTGATATTTCTTGTTCCCCCTACTACGACTCCCACTATACGATCCTTCGCTCTTGCTAGTACTGAGTTTGGATAGGCGAATACAGTTAAACATATTTTTAACGGTGCTTAAAGTGATTTTAAATTGCTACGTTTTATTAAAATTATATTTGTTTTCAAAGATATAAACTGAAAATGTACAATTTTTGTATTTAATTAAAAATAATATATTTTATAGTGGGAATAATTCTAAATTCTTCGGTAAAATCTTTTTACTATTCTTCTTATTTATTAATAAAAATATTAAGTATTTTTTTTAAGATGATAAATGAATTTAATTTTTGTTTAACTCTTTCTTTATAAAATATTAAATATATTAATAGGAGGAGTTTATAATCAAATATAAATGACTTCTATATAATTTTGTTTTTAATTAAAATTAATTTTATGAAATTAAGAGCATACAAACTTAAATTTGTAAATGTTGATAAACGACACATTAAATATGACACGTCTTCGATGGCTTCAAAACCCAACAAAAATGTTTCAATATAATTTCTTACAAGAAAAATAACATTATAAAAAATGAAAGCATAATACTAAGAAATAAAAGATATTATTATTATTATTATTACTACTACTACTGTTGCTACTACTACTACTACTAATAATAATAGTAGTAGTAGTAGTAGTGAAAAATAGGCACTTCGTACCTTGTTTATCTACATTTTATATTTTTTTAGCATTAGATTTAATTGTATATGTAATTACATTTTTTAATTAAAAATAAAAGATAGTTAAGGGATGTAAATAATTGTCATGATTGAGTTGCTTTTTTGTAATATATGAATTAGTTAAGTGTATGTGCAGTTATTAGGAATAAAATGAAAAACAGAATATGGAAACCAAATAGGGTTATCCCCGTTATTATTAGTGTATAGTATAGATTATAACAGTTTTGTTTGTCTTTTTGAGAAAAATTATTACTTAATATCAACTCTTAGATTGATGACGATAATAATAATAATAATAATAATAATAATAATATTTAATATTATTATTATTATTATTAAAAGAGGTGTGAAGATCAAGAGTGAGTGCGTGGATTATGAAATTGACAAGGAGATTTGGATAAGGGTGAAGTCCATGTATTGTATCCCATGTAGGAGCAGAAGTGGATATCTCCAAGACCGGAAAATGTCTTGGTGTGGTAAGCCCAATGTGAGATGAGTTGAATGAATTCCGGATGTTGCGGTCATCCAGTATTTTATTATTTAATTGTGAAGTATTTAATAATTTAATAATAAGATTAATTTTTATGCGTTGTGAGCGTACAAAATTTTATACTATTAATTAATTAAAAATCATAATAGGCATAACTTTTTAAGTAGTTTTCATAAAAATCAACAATGAACTAATTATTTGTTATTCATAGTTTAAAGAGAAAATTTTATTATAATATCTCATTTTTCAATTGAAAAGGCAATAATAAAGAACATATACAAGAAACAAATAATTTTACTTTTGGCCGAAAATTAATTTTAGTTTTGCGTGAATGATTAAAAAGTAATTTAATCCTCAGTTTTTATTGGTTCAAAGTAATATTTTGTCCCTATTTTCGTTTAATATATATATATACTTATTAACTGGTGGCTAGATTGGCTCCACTGCATAACTCCTTTTTGTTTTTCATATTCAGTTTATTTTGACTACATTTATGTAGTTAATTAAAAACTAAGAACTCACAATATATATATTTTTTGAAATAATACTAAATCTCAATATTCTTACAAGCAGTTAAAAAAATGGTAAATAATTGTATTATTCATATTATAATTATTTACAACATTTTTTACAACTCTTCTCTTTATCTCTCTTTATTACCTCACTTATTTTATTATATACTTCTCTTTCTACTTTTTTGTCTTTATTTTTTTAATATATAAAATGTAGTTTAAATTTAATGTACAATTAACATTTCTCAAAAGTAAATGTATGTTGTTTTATCAAGTATTTATTACTGAATATTACTAAACTATTAATTTAAGCAAGAGTGCAACTTAGGGATGACAATATTAATAACCTTATCTCACTAAGAATATAAAAACGACAACTGGACCTAAAAATAATGGATATTTGCAAAAAAATATCCATGGGAAAAGGATTTACTTCTTAAATAGGTTTGGGTATGGATGATCTCTTTATATATAAATTAAATTAAAGTGCACAATTTGAAAAGTGAGACTTTTATTTTTTTTACTCTCTCAATTAGTTTATTGTTTATATATTTTTCTCTCTCTTTTGAGAGTGACTTTCACTCATGATTACTAAGAGTAGAAAAGTTTTTTCTCATTTTTCCTATCTTCTCTTGAATTTTTTATTTTAATTTAATTTTAAATTATAAAATTATAATAAAAATTTATTAATAAATTTATCTAATATGATTCATATTATTTTTCATTTATTTAAAATATATTAAAGTAATCAAATTTTTTTTTAAGATTACAAAATTTTAAACTTCTTTTTATCTTTTTATTTTTAAATTATATTAAGTAAAAATTAATAAATTGAAGATTTTTAATTCTTTGAATGATTTTATTTAAATTTTAAAATACATCATTTTTTGTACTTGATATTATTTTAGTTTTCTTAAAAATATTAATAAAATATAAAAATTATTCATACATTATACGCATTAAAATACTATTTATTTATAAAAAAATCATGAAAATGAGTACTAGTAGGAGTGATTTACTACCTAACCCGTACTATATATGCACTTATTCAATATATATATATATAGTGATAAATGTTCATATTTAATTAGTTCATTAGTTCCTAAAAAAGTTGTCTTTTTGTTAATCTCTCGTTTATTAAGAAACAACCAAAGACTACAGTTGACACGATTTCATGAATAAGAGACTAAAACGAGACAATATTTCTTAAGGACTAAAGTTAATATTTTCCTATTTATATGGAACTAAAAATATTTAACCCTTCATATATTAATTTTTATAATATAAAAACTAATATTACACTTATATTCTTACACCTTTACTTTCACAACTCATAAATCTTATTAATTTGACTTAATTTTCTAATGTTAAAATTGAAAACTCTTAATTCTTTATTATTGTTGTCTAACATATTGGTCTTTGTAACTGTGCTACAGTATTGTTGGTAGGTCATTCTTTAAGCTCAATAGTCAAAGAATATCGCTAGTTGGCACTTAGCAGTATATAATAATTTCATTATTATAATTAGAATGTAAAATAATATTTTTGTTATACAAAAGTGCATGTAATAATTAGTTTAGGTATGAATATTTAGGTATATACAGAATATATGAAAATATATTTGTTGTTTTTTATTATACAATGATCATACTGAAGTTAGAACCTATAACCTTATACATACTATCCAACCCCTTATTAGGCTGCCCTAATGGGTTAGATATACGTTGTTTTTATAAATCTTTTCCAAGAAACTTAATAAAACAAAATGGAAAGAACTGAAATATCCATAATTAATCCTGAAACGGATGAATGTTGTTGAACTTCTCAGCGCATCATCTACGTTGAACAAGACTCTTCATTGCGCATCCATTAGTTTAGGTCTTGAATTTTTGTCCGCAAATATTGGTCGGACAATACTTTCCCATCGATCCACGCAACAGATGGCGGGTCTGCATTAGGAAATTAAACAATCACATTCAATTTTCAGGGGTGAAGCGGGACCGTGTGGGAGGCTCATGCATGGCTATAGATTGCAAAAACAATGCATGGTGCGAACAGGGTCGGTCTAAGATTTTGTGGGCATGGGGTAAAATAATAGATAAGGGTTCCATGTATATATGCATAAAAAATAGACACATAATTTCAGTAAAATGATAAGCTTTATTACGTTAAGCAAACAACATAATTTTAATAAATTTTAAAAAAATGAATCACATTTTTTTATGAGTTAATGGTCATACATATCAGTGTAAAAAGTTTTATACTGTCAATCAATCAGAAATCACCATTACTATGACTTTTAAAATATTTATTATAAAAATCAATAAACTTATAATAAATAGTGATTTGTGATTGCATGACAGTGTAAAATTACTTTACACTGTCAGTGCATAGCCTGTTTTCTCTTTTTTTATTACACACAACACACACTATGTATAAATAAACTTTTAAAAACAATTTTATACAATTTTATTTCTTATAATTCCACTATTTTCTTTTTCTTTCAATTTTTCTCTTTCTTTCTTATCATATCTCATATTACATCTCACTTTTTCTCTCTCCTTTCTTCCTATTCTTCTTGTCAATCAAGATGAATACACCTTCAAAAAAGTATACAACCATAATTTTTAATTAAGGCATCAAATTTTTTTCCTAAATGTTTCTTAATAAATAAAAGAATATTATTCATTAATTGTTTGAAGTAGAGATTAATGTATTATTTTTATTATTCTTAGACTAAAAATTAAATTTTTCTTTAATAAAATTTGAGGATCAATTATGCTTTTAAAACCTTAAACATGATATCTATATATAATAAAGATTTTCTATCATTAGAATTGCTACCATGGATTTTAAAAATTAACTCCTATTATAGTACTATAGTATTCTATTTTTTGTTTAATTTATATAATTTTGATTTTCATGATACTTGGTCAATTATTCATAAACTTTTTAGTTGTTGGTTAAATTTAATATATTAATTTTAAAATTATAATTTAATTTTTATATTTAGCCCTCTCAAAGAAAATGATCTAGCCACGTCCTATAGTCTAATATTGACAAAATACAACCATTTCAAATTAAAACTTATATACTTTTTTATCCTTTATTAATATATGTAGTACATACTAACTTTTAGTTTTACTTCGTTTATAATTTGAGTTTGGTCTCTGTTTTTTAAGTTGTTAAAAAACTTAACACTTTAACTCTATTATCACAGGTTCATTATGTATTGATATGTCTTGAAAATTCATTTAACATGAATTTATAAATATAACACGTCAAGAAAAAAAAATAACAATCAAGAGAGTGATACTTTCTAGTTACATGTCATATTTTAATTTGAAAATAATGAGACATAAAAAAGATAGTAAGTTCAATCCATTTAGAAAAACAACGTAAAACCATATAATTTTTTTTATTGCACAACTATATACATTTTTTTTAATTTTTGAACCCCTTCTAATTGTAGGCAAGGCCCAAGGTCATCGCACTTCCAAACTATACCAGGGCCGGGCGCACCTTGCACGTACAACATTAAGATTGGTCAAGAATTATTAGCGACCACGTGACCTGAAAGTTCCGAAAGTAATGGAATGAATATTTACTTAATAATTTCATATAGAATATAAATTTAGTCACTGAAATATGTAATATTATCTTAAAAAGTTTATTATCTTATATGTAATCTTATGTAATAGATATGTAATCTTATAATTGATATTTATTCGTATTTTAAAAAATATACATTACAAAAAAGCAAATAATTACTTACCAAATTTAGTAATGAAAGTTGTTTTTTTGTTTTTAATAATGGGGCCACAACAATTTTAGTGACAGAATTTTTTAAAATTACATATAAATTGTTTAGTTATTAATTTTAATTTTTCTTATAGTGATACTATACATTAAAATAAAGTTGATTGATGAGGGATTCATTAATTAATCTTAAATTATATAAAATTTTATAAATTGATCTACTGAGTTATCTAAACTTTTTGATTTAACACTTAGGAGGTGTTTGGTAAGGGAATTCTTTTTAGTTTCTCAGAAATTTTAGGTTAAGAATGTTAAATTTATATGCTTTGTATGAAAATTTTAAAAATCATTTTCAGAAATCTAACATATTTAAAAATCATTTTTTAATTGAGTTTTTCATTAAATCTTTTTCATGGGAAGAGGTGGGAATCCAAGATTTTCATGAAAGGAAAAGGGTTTTTTTTATATATAATTATGTCTTTTATTTTCAAAAATGTTTTAGATATATCAAACATATTTATGACATTCTTAGAAAACATGATTTTAAAAAATATAATTCCTAGAAAACATGATTCCTAGAAATGAAAAAAATTCTATATACCCAAGGGTTTATGAAATTCAATATTTTTAAAAAAATTATTAATCAAACTAAATTTAACCATACTTAGCCCCCCAATCTTGAATTAGTTAGAATTAATGCAATTTTCAAATATCAAGAATTTCGACTAACAAAGATGATTATTACAAAGAATAGAGGCAGCATTTAAATTTTAGAGGTACTATATATATAAACTTTGAGAGTTTATTTGGTGCATGGAATTGGAATTATAGTTTAAAATTATATATAATTCCAATTCTTATTATGTCATAATTGAAATTACTTTAAAATTACGATTATTATATTTGGGTTGTACCATTGTACATAGAATTTGAAAGTAAAATTATAATTCTAAGTTAAATTTTAATTCTATTTTGACATTTCTAATTAAGACTAAGTCATATGAATAAGGTTACATTGGGTTTAAGTAGAAAAAATTTTTTGATCCACACGTGACAATGATAAGGTTGGTAGTAGCAACAACAAAGACAGTGGTCACAAGTTGTAGCAACGATAACAATATTATTAGTAATGGTAGAGACCGCAATGGTTGAAAGAAAATGGTAATAAGAGTGGCAAAAACAATCAATGTAGTTATGTAGTATGAGATTAAGGTTAAGAATTATGATTTAGATGGTAAAAGTTAAGAATAGATAAATATTACTTTTATTTATAATTTCTTGGAATTGGGTCATGGAGTTGTGATTCTAATTCTAAAAATATTTTTAAATGACAAAATTAAAATTCTTAGGTCCAGTTTTAGACTAATCCTAAGGTGGACTATTAGGGAAAGTGGTTCATGGTGGACCTTTTTGTCTTGACCTTAGGATATAGTAGTATAATGGTTGTGATGGATTACCTGTTACCTTTTGAGAGAGTTTTTTTTTTAATTTTAAAAAAATTAAATGTGGTCAACAAAATTGCCCTAGATTTACCTCTTTTTTTTTTTTTTTCCCTCTCTCTTTCTCTTTTCCAAATCATCTCGTTCCTGCATTCCCTCCTTAACACAATCAACCATCGTATCTTATTTTAGTGTGATCATTTTGTATGGTAATTAGTGTATAGGGTTGCTGGGATCTACATATATAATTTGGTGTGCGGGTTGTTTGCTTCTAACTTACAGGGGTTGCTTGTTTCTAACTTGCAGGGGGAAAGAGAGAAGGTGGTGATGGCAATGCATGGTGGCATTACTGCCATGATGACCATATGTGGTACGTGTGCACAGCACATGTCCAGCAAGGATGGCAAGTGCCATAGTGGCAAACCTCAACGTCATCAATGAACCCCACAGTCCAAAACCTTGGAACAAGGACTGTTGTTGTAACAACCCGTTGTCCCTACATGGTCAACTTAACAATTAATGTAATGCGGAAGATTTAATTCTAGATGAAAACTCTTAATTAATTTATTTATAAAAATGAGTGTGAGTTTTTTTTTTTTGAAAGATGTACAACGTTCATTCCTTTTGAGAACTCTGACATATAAAGCATAAAACAATCATCCAACATCCTAAAATAAACCATGCATACATCACAAAGTATCAAATGTAAATATTTATGCCTTATGGTACTTACATACCAACATCATTGTCAAGGCGTCTCAAAAGATGGTGTGTGTGTTCATACATCAGTGTACCCATCAAACAAAAGAAGTACATCACAAAAGGGAGGGGAATATATCATGCATACCCTAGGCTAGTTGTACCACTAAACACTACATCTAAGAAGGAGGAATGATAGGTGGAGAATCAGTAGGTGGCTCCTCAGCTTTAGTAGCTCCTCAGTAGGGAGGAGGTCCTTGAGCAAATAAGCAGCGATACTCCTTAGCTCTCATGCGAGGTTGGGTGGTAGGAATAGGCTCCCTCCACATCACATGGATGGGTAACCAAAACTCCAACGATGTATACATGGTCACAGAAAACACAACAATTCTTGTAGAAGCATAGGAAAGCGTAAGTTCTCCCTTATAATAGACATTCTAAAGCTCACAGTCAATAATCCAAGTTTTACCATTCCCATGACGGTCTCACGAGAGTCAATGCAATAAGGGTCCATGTGAACATGGTTCCGGATCATTGGCGACGATCTCGACGCTCTAAGTTGTCTCGACATCTACTCCCACGAACACGACGTTGGAGATCATCACAAGCACGAACCACATGTGCAACTAGCACAAGGGTAAGCTTATGATAAATGTAAATAAAGAGTTCTAACTAACACAACAATTATTTTCAAGAAGGAGAGAATACTGATATCAGGAAAGATTACAATCATTTTTTTTTCATAAACATATATAAACACTATACAACATAATTCATAAAATTGATGCAGATACTACTCCATGGAGACTTTTTTTTAACAACTCGAGCAATCATCATGGAAATATCCCTAAACATAACACCTGAGCCATGGGAATCACATGAATTCCTTCAAGGCACAACTATTGGGAGAGCCCATGAACTGATCTTGCGAAAGTCAGTAGTGGTTTTGTCAGGATAGATGTACATGGGTAATGGCTTACCACGGCATAAGGTTCACGATGACCTTAACCTTAATGTGGGATTTGCCCGTCCACCTATCCTTAAGGTCCATCGACAGCTACCCCACTCTTTCTTCCAACACTAGGTTGAGAGCTATATACCGACTCCTAACTTACTTGCCTACTCATGACATTGTCCCATTTGGACCCATGCATATACATACATATCATCAACAACAATGAAAAACATCAACTCAACATAGGGCCAAGAGGCACACCTTATTTTCCACAGTCAATTCTTGATTGAAACCAGAGACGTATGAAGCGTCTAGTCCTTCAAATTTTGAAGATAACAAAAGCTTATTAAGTTTTAAGTCTCTGTTGTAAAAGGACTCTTTAAGCGTCCAACTTGTTTGTGATAACAGGCGTCCAACGTGTTAGCTTTTAATAAGCGTCCAATGAACTCTTGTATGATGATCATCCAAGTATAAGTATCCTTTACAGCTAAATTTTTAAAGCTTTAACTTTGTGATTTCACAAAAAGACTTTAAGACTGATGCTTTACCTTTTCGAGTGATTTAATGTTCAAAAATTTGAGCATTAATTGAAAATTAGATACATGTTAGTATATAAGCTCAGTGTTGTAGAAAAAGGAAGTCAACCTATTAAGCTGGTAAGCCAAATAAAGAATGTTTAGAAAAATAGCTCTTCAACTCAATACTGCACCTTTCTTTTTTAATGCAAGAATAAAAGTCACTTTTTTGACTCTGCTGCCAACTCGATACACGCGCACATCTTTTTCTCTTGAAGAATGAAGCTAAGTTTTCAACAGTTACTTTAAAAGGCTATATATCAGCTTAGGAGAGAAGAAGATATAGAGAGCACAACGACGAATATTGTACTTACTGGACGACTTGAAACATCTTCAAACTCTTTGTAGAAAAATTCTTGTATTACACTTAATCTTTCATATCCTCACATTATGAGTTGAATCTATTTAATCAACTGTCTTTACGTTATGAAAGCCTCGAGAGACTTAGTGACAAAGAATACTTTGGTGGTTAAGCAATTTAGGTAAATTGCATTGTAAGGCCTGAAGAGGCGGAGAAAAATATTTGTTTATAACCTAAGGTTGGTTAGTTGAACACCTTCAGGATGAAGGGACTAGACGTAGCTCAAGTTTGAGTGAACCAGTATAAAATTCCCTATGTCTTTGTTCTTTCCTTATCCATATTTTAGCTCTCTTTTAACTCGTTTTTATTTTAGTTAAATTTTTTTTTAAGATCTCACAATTCAACCCTCCCTTTTTGTGTGATCCTTGTTCTCTCAATTCTCGTTATCTATTAATTGACAGATAACGCGTTTTATTAAATTTTATAAACTTGGGCTTTAGAGTTTTGCTTTTCAATCTTTTATGTTTTATTATCCTTTCTAATAACTTAATAATTAATATTGTCAATAATAGGAATATATATATATATATATATATATATATATTTCAACAAATTACACTTTTACACATAGGGAATCATACTTAAATTATCACTAGTGTCTAAAAATTTTCCTCATCCATTTTAATTCCAAAATACTATAATATTAATTATAAATTATAAATTTACAATTTTATGCTTAAAATCTATTTACTTCATCCTTCATTTCATAATAACATATATTTTACGAGACCTTCACCTAATATTATAACACTTTAAATATTGATTTCCAGCTACTGCACGAGAGTCTTAATACTATAGAAATTTAGTGGTAGTTTTAGCACTCGGTACGCACTCTTTCACGTAATCTTCTAATTCAATTTTTTTTTAAGTAACAAATTTCCAGCTTGTATATCCTTACAACAGTGGCTACATCACACGGTGATACCCTTCTAATCATGTAGTTCTACATAAATTTCCTTATTTATATTTTTTTATTAATAACTTATGGGTTTCAAGCAGTAGTAGGTGTTATTACTCGAACCCATCAACCTAATATTTACCAACCCCCCCCCCCCCCCTTCCCTTTTCTAGGTGCAGTAAACAATCCTTGTAAAAATAGATTGTATGTTCATCCATGTAGCTCAAAATTTCACGTAGCTTGGGGTTCAAAAAAAAAATGTAACCATACAAATTTTCTAATAGCCTATAATCACTCCATAAACTCAAATAACCATCTAACATGATAAAAATCTCATAAAACCATACTTATTTCATACTACACAATGGCTATCATATTTCTTTATATTTCACTTTCATAGTTAAAAACAAGAAAAAATATATCAAGACAACAAGATATTAGTGAGAGTTGAACAACATCTTAACAACATTCTAACCTTAGCAAGCATTTTCAAATCTAACTAAGAGCCAATATATGTATATATATAATTACTTAGTTCATCACTTTTATGCTAGTATGTTAGAAATTAGAAAAAAAAAGAGTAAAGATATAAGCTCCCTTACTTGTAGTCCTATTTGTGTGCAAGGGTGCTCCAATGGAAGAAGAAATGAACACAAAGCAGAGGGGATCTACTCCAATCTCTACAATTTCAGCTATCTTGCAAGGAGGAAGGGCTTATAATTTTTTTTTCCCACTCTCACGGTTTCACTTGGCTGAAAGGTAGGTGTCTTTGTTTCCACCTTTCTCTCCCTCGTTCAGCATTTAAAAAAAATCCAGGGGCTTTGGTCTAATGGTTTATTTAAGGGGGTCTATTATATTTTTTTTCTTTTTCCATTTTGGTTGTTTAAAAATGCATCCAGTGGTTTAAAACTAGCGTGCAACAGGGGGTTCATTGTTATGTACATTAATAGACACATATAATGAATTGAATAATTGGGTAAAAAAAGGGGGGTCTTATTATATAGTGCGTTGACGAGTGGTTATTAAATTAAACATTGGGTAAAAGAGGATTTAAGTGTGGCCAGTCAAGTAAGCCCACTTTTTGGGTGATTTAGCTTTTGAAATTTTTACTGAAATTGGTTAAGGTAATTTACTAAAAATGGGAGATATGGTTTATTCAAAATTGGTAGATTAAAAATTAATTTACCTTGAAATAGGTGCTAATTATTTAGGAAAATGTGTTAATGACACATTAAGATTGGTTCATGATAAATCTCTGACTGCTTGTTCATTTATACAATGTAATTTTACACTATTAGTGTACAATTAAATTTTTAGTTCAATTAGAATCTCATCGAAAATTGTCACATAAAATCATACAAAGTGTTTTAATTAAATTTTCTCAATTAAACTAAATTTAAATTTTCTCTTGTAATTAATTTCAATCATTTTTTAAATCACATGTTAAGAAAATACAGTGTTATAGTTGCAAGAAAATTCCTTGAAGCCACATTGTCGAACATCTTCATAGGACCAATAAAAGCATCGAACATTAACGAGTTTGGGGCAAGAGGGGCATGGTCCGGGGTGGCAGAGCAACAAACAGTGGTGGCTGCAATTGTACTTCAAGGGCCTTCCATAAATCTCACCACAAGAGTGTGGTAGAACCCATGGATTGTTGGGAGGGTTCTCCAACTTGCCGTAGAAGCAAATATAGGTTTTGGGAATGTGGGATTTGGGGTATTCGGTTATGCATTTGGGGCAGTTCCAGAGGGTGGCTTTAGAGGTGATGGCGGGGGAGATGGGGAGGTGTGTCGTGGCATGTGCAGCGGTAAGGTCGGCGGGCCCACCTTTAGATGCAAATTCGGTAGGAAGACGATAAAGCAGGACCAGCTAGGGTTGGAGGGCATTATTGTAACTTCATTTATTAATTAGATTTTTTATTTTTTATTTTAAAAAACATTCTATATTAGGTAAAAAAGAGTTATCCATTGTGAGTCACCTAATCGCCTTATCCACGCTAGAACTCATTCTAATTTTAGTCTTCAATTTTATATCCAATTTTTATGTCAATTAAATTTGAAAAGTTCATTTGGCGCACAGAATTGGAGTGGTAGTTCAAAATTAAAATTCTAATCAAAGAATTAGGGCTTTAGCGAGCACTTTCAACTAACTTTTGGTCTTTTTTATTAGCTGGAAAACTTGTTTGACCTTATTAAGAGTGTTCGATAAATAAGTTTTTTAAGTAGCTTGTATTGTTTTTTAAGATGTTACTTCAAGTAGCATTTTTAAAAATGCTACCTTCTAGCATTTTTATGTTTTATTTCCTTTTTACCCTTAAAATATTTATTAGATTTCCTTATTACTTTTTTTTTTTTACATAAAGCAGGGTTTTATTATTATTTTTTGTTTCTCATCTTCTTGTGTTATTTATTTTAACCATTACACTATTTACATTGTTGACTATATTATTTTAATATTGTACTTCAAAATACTTTTACTATTACACTAATCAACATAATAAACATATGACATCTACATAAGTGTATGTTAACTTACTTTATTTTAAACTTGGTTGGAAATATTTTAAGATATAATATAAGATTAATAGTAGAATGCATAATATAAAAAATGATAATAATTAAAACTAAAAAATGAAATTAAAATAAAGATCTACAAATAAAAATTACAATAACTTAAAATTAATTAAAAGAGCTAAAATTATAATTATCCCAAAATATATTTTATCAATAAAATAAAATTAAAATTTTATAAAAATATCATATAAACATGTCCATTTGGCAAGTGTGGTCATTAGGATTTTATTATATTGTTTTTTTTTCTCTTCCTAAATTTTATTCCTCACTCAGTCTTCACCTAATTTAATGATTTCACTTTCGTCTCATTTTTATTAAATTTTATAACAAGGTCCAGATCACATGTTATGACTTTTATTTTTAATCTTATTAACTTTTATGACGAGGCTCAAATTATTTATTTGTTCTCACTTTTATCGTTATTAGTATTTATTATTATTACCTTTATTATCTTTTTATTTACTTATATATTATCGTTATTATGTTAGTTATTAATATGTTGTAAATTATTGTTATGATTATATTGGTTATTCTTTTACTTCATCTTAGACTACAATCAATATCATTTGCATGTTATTCGAATTTCTAATACTTGATGAAATTTTAAAATTTCTCAAATTCTAAACTCTCTTATTGTTATCTTGGCTATTTAATGTACTTAAACTTTTATCCTAAGATTTAATTCACTTATTATATGTTCTATTATTATTATTATTATTATTATTATTATTATCATTGTTGTTAGTTTTTTTAAGTCAAATGTTATTATTATTATTATTAGTGTTAGTACTGTGAATTCTTACTATATTATTTATTTATTTAATTGCTTTTATTAAAAAAAAATTATCATTATTGCTATATACATATAGACTTTGACTTGTTTCCTTTCCGGTATATGAATTATATGGGTGCCGTCATATTTCCAACTTTTCTGAGTATACCCCTAAAATAAATTGAGCCCACTACAACAACTTCTACCAGCCAATACAATACGGTCCCACACTCCCACACCAATCTACTGTGCATCATCCCCTTCTCACGCTGAGAACCACTTACCCATCATGTCTCTTTCTCAAAATCTTTTCTTTAATGAACAATTCCCAATCTCCTCCCTCTGAGTCCCATGATAACATAACAGAGAGTTATTTCCCTTGAACAACAAAAAGTTGAATTCAGAAAGAAAAAAAAGAAGTTGAGGGGGGGGTGGGAGGGCATTTGTTTTTTATTATTATCTCATGCAATTAATTTTTTCTCTTCTCCTTTTATCTCCCAGCTGCATTATAAGAAAAATTGTATAAATTTAAAGTAAAAATATAATTACTCCTCTAGTAATCAATGATGGTCCTTCACTCCTTTGTCATAATGAAATGAAATATCCATGTGGCCCATTGGCCCAGAGATCAAAGCCGAATTCAAGTCACATATATAGCTGGGAAATCAAAATGGTCATTATGTGGATCTTATGACTGGCTGATATGCCCGTTATTTTGATGGATCATTAAAAAATTGAGTTTTTTTTTTTTGAATAAAAAATTGAGTTTAATAATTATGTATTATTAATGTAAAAAAATTTCCAATGTCATCTATTAGAAATTACTATTAATATGACTTTTAAAGTATTTATTATAAAAGTCAACAAACTTAAAATAAATACTGATTTGTGATTGGATAACAGTATAAAAACTATTTATACTGTTAGTGCATCACCATTAAACTCTAAAAAATTAAACTGACATTTTATATGTTTCCTAATAAAATTCTTAGGTCCTGTTTATTTCTCTTCTAGAAACAGTTTTTAGTTTTCTAAAATTAAAAAATTTGTCTGATGGGTAAAATGAGACAATGTAATGGCAGGGAGATAGTTTTCAAAAACCATGCGGTGTCATCCGTTCCTGATTGCATCAAATTTAACAGATGTCAAATTTAACATGGGAGCAAACTCCCTCGTTGCTATAAGGAGAATAGAAAAACAAATCACACTCTCTCAAACTTACATGCACATAACATTAAAAAAAAAAAATGAAGATGAAAAAGCATCTTTTACCTGTTTTTATTTTTTAGTTTTTAAAACATTTGTTTTAAAAATACTGTTGAACATTTTATGAGAAAGCAACAATGTCAGCGGTCAGCACGACTAAAAATTAACTGTTGAACAATATAAAATTATTTTACAAAACAATTTTTAAAATAAAAAACTCAAGAGAAACAAACAAACCCTTAATTTTTTGTTCATGTTTTTTAGTCTTTACTTAGTTTTTTTTTTTTTATAGCGATCACATATATTTCTTATAAGAGACAATTTTGTTCAAGTCAGATAGGATCATTATATATAGTAAAGCTCTCTCTAAATATTTAACATTAGTTAATCTATGTGTTTGATAAATTTTAGTGAGATCAGGGAAGTTTTTACTCGGTCTTTGATATCCAATTGAAATTAAAAAAAAAAAACAAAGAAATAACATGAAGCACTAGTCCATGTTAACCTGTAGTCCTGAAACATTGACATAAGCTTGCTCCAAAGGTAGCAATGATACTGATTTTTTTTCTTTTTCCTTTTTGACGTTAAAGGCTAACTGACATCTTCTTTGGTGGACCACTCACTAATATAGTCTATGGCAGATCAATGTTTGTAACCAATTACAACAAGTTCAACATTTTTTTTTACATCATCAACTATTTTTAAAAAATAGTAAAATTTAAGTAAAAATGGTAATTGACATTAAACCACTAAAACCCTCCCCACCTTTCCTCCCCATGCCACCCTGCCTCGGCGACAACGCCCATCCTCAACCCCCCTGTGCAATGAAAAATTGGCATCATCATGGACCTATCAAAACTAACTTTAACGAGGAGGTTGTTAACGACCACAAGAGTAAGCAAAAGGCCGCTAAATCTTGTGAAGTCGTTGTGTGGGTAAAGGTTTTGTGAAGCTTGGTGGCACAAGTGAAGAATGCAATAGAGGCATGGTAACGGTAGAGGTACTTCATCGGTGCAAGGTTCTTGTCCTAGAGGTGCATGAACCTACCGTCGTTGATTTTGCGACTTGTTGTCACGAAGGGCACACATTGTGAATTTGTTTTTCCCTTTGCACGTTGTGGCAAGAACTCTACTTCTTGATCCTAGGCCACAACATTAGGCATCCCTCTTCCAATTACACTTCCTCTTTTTAAAAAGGAATTTGCCATAGGTTATGATGAAAATCTTGTTGTTCGGTGTGTGGCATCAATTGTCTCATGGCGGAGGCCCAGGTGGGTCAAGTCACAGTCGACTTGTGGCCTTTGGCTGCTACAGTTAAGTAGAAAGAGTTGCGCCCTAACTATCAGTTATAGCTTTTGGCCTAGTGGTAAGCGCTCGATCCAATAATTGGTATCAGAGCCAAGGTCACGAGTTCGATTCCCAGCGAGGCAATTGCTGAGGGGGAGATTGTTGTCCGGTGTGTGGCATCAATTGTCTTGTGGTGGAGGCCCATGTGGGTCAAGTCACAGTTGACTCATGGCGCTTGGGCTGCTATGGTTAAGTAGAAAGAGTTGCGCTCTTACTATCAACTATAGCTTTTGCTCTAGTGGTAAGCGCTCGATCCAACAAAATTGTCTCACATCTCCAGTAAAAAAATTGAATTTTATTTTCAACTATAATAAGATGAATAACTTAAATTATCAAAAGTTATGCATAAATGCACACAATCCATTATTGCCTCTTCAAATCTTGATTATTGTTGCATGTTGTGGATGTGGAGGCTTGTTTTTAGAATAAGAATCGGAGGAAACGATTTGGAAGGAAAGGGATAGGGAAGAAAGATTAATGATAAATATTTAAAAGGATAAAAAAAGTTAATGTGTAGAAAATAATTTTAATAGATAAAAATGATTAAAAAGGTTACCAGTCATTCACCTAGGACAATTCAATATTAAATTAATAAATTTAATGGTCATGACTTATTTTTCCATCATAGACCATATGAAGCATTGGTCTATGTTAGCTCGAGTTAGGCTAACTATGTACTTATATAAAGTACTAAAAATACATAGACTCAGAAAGGTGCCCTCTGAAAGGAATTGTTTTGTCTTTGATCAATCACACTACTAGCTTTGTTTAGATTAGGAATGAAACACCAAAAAAAAAGGAAAAAATGAAAAAGATAAAAATAAAAGAGAAATAGACTAAAAAAGATGTTGTTTGGATGAATAGAAATAAAAAAGAAATGAGTGAAACTTTTTTTTCTCTACTTGTTTGAATGAATAGAAAAGAGAATGAAAAGAAATAAATAATAAATTACATCAAAATTATTTTTATATTAATTAAAAAATTTAATTTTTTATTCCATTATTTTCTTAATATAAATATTTTTTATTTTTATTTTCATGTTATAAAAAATTATTTATTTTTAAAAATTAAAACAAAAATAATTTAATAGTAGATTTTAAAAAAAATTAAAAAAAGATGATTTCAATGCTACACCATGCGGGGCCCACCAAAACTTTTACAAAATTTCATTTATAAATAAAGAGGAATAGTTAATAATTTCCTTCTTACTTCCATTCTCTCTACTTCATTCCATCCTAATTTCATCTAAAGAAACAAGCTCTACCAGTCCGTTTCATAGAGTGAAAATAGAGTTGATGAGTGTGAGTTTGTTTCCTATCATCTAACTAAGAATTCATATCATAACTAAATAGACACTCCTATAA
This sequence comes from Spatholobus suberectus, assembly GCA_004329165.1. Classification (NCBI taxonomy): domain Eukaryota; kingdom Viridiplantae; phylum Streptophyta; class Magnoliopsida; order Fabales; family Fabaceae; genus Spatholobus; species Spatholobus suberectus. The sequence goes on along the minus strand of CM014734.1, from coordinate 65,387,922 downwards.
AACAGGGTTTAAATTCGTTAAATAAGGTCCCAGATTCTAGTTTTGTGGATAAAAAAAGTGATTGGGAGGAAAAACTCTATTAAAGGTGATCAATTAGATTTTTCGACAAAAATTAGTTATAAATAGAATCGGTGAATATTTCGTATTTATAACTTAGTTATAAAAGATAAACAAAGCAATAAATAAATAAATAAATAAATAAATAATTTTTTATACTTTTTTTTGTATAACATTTTTTATAATTTATCTTTTTTCTCTTATTTCTCTATCAAATCCCTGTTAATTAGTATTAATACACAGAACGGTGCTATTAACAAATATGTAGCCGTCTCACCTTCCTAAACTTATATTCGATGTCATGTCTCCTTCCAAAATTAATTATTCACAACCGTCATTATATCACGTCCCATTCAGCCAGTATTACCGTTAGTTTAAAACTCATTAGGATTGATGTAGTGGTGAAGGATTGAAACTAAGTTCTAATTTCAGTAGAACTATTGTACAAAAAAAATAAAGAAGCATTACTGTTAGTTTTTTAGGATTATTATCAATACACATTTTTTTATTTTATTTCTACTTTATTTTTTTATTTTTCGCCTCTTTTTCCATTTTATTACTTTTATCATATTTATTATTTTTTTCTCTCTATTTTTTCTTTGTATTTCTCTCCTTTCATCCCAATCTACTCAAAAATAGAGTGAACGTTTAATGGTTTTTCCCATTTTGTTAGTAGTTAAAACCACTAGCGAACCTGACATTGACGCACGGAAATGGAAAGTGATAGTTGATATGGCTTGATGGTTTAGGCAAACGCTAACGGAATTAAGGGCCTTATCTAGTTGACTAGTATTTGGCTATTCACCTTGGGGAATGCGTGGCTACCCTTTCATGACATGATGGACATTCAATGCTGCCCTTGGAATCGTACGTATATCATATCATATTGATACACGTTGCAATGAAGCCAGACAGAGCCAACTACATAACTAAACAGAAAATAGTTATGGAGGAGGGAACTGGAGTGCTTGAACCTTCGAGATCTTGCAAGAAGCTGATTGGACCTGAAGGACCCAATGAGGAATTAGAAGGCAACGATGGCGTCCTACGTATTGTGGAGACCTTCCTGCGTTTGCTCCCCATTGGTCTTTCTGTTGCGGCTCTTGTCATTATGATTAAGAACTCTCAGGAAAACGAGTATGGCTCTGTTAGCTACACTGACCTTAGTGCTTTCAGGTATCAAAATCAAAGTCACCACGCGGATACGATTTCTTTTTAATTTTTCGTTTTTGTTTTACAAAAATTGAAATTAGACATGTAAATATCATTCGCTGGTTTTGAGCTGATGAGGTTATGGTTTGGGAAGCAAAGAATTTTGGTTTGTTATTGACAAATTGAAACTTAGAAGTTTGGGGATTTTGGATTAATTAATAGGGTTATATATGTTTCTATTATTTCTAAATACAGAAAATAGGTTACATATTGACAGTGTGAAGCAGTTTTATACTGTTATTTAATAACAAATTATTATATATGGTAAATTTATTAATTTTTACAATAATAATTTTAAAAGTTATATTAACTGTGAATTCTAATTAATTGACAGTATAAATTTTTTACACTGATAATACATAGCCATTAAACTTTTCTAAATATGTGTAAAAAACATTTACTTTTAATCTCTAAAATAAATAATCTTCTTTTTAATTTCTTGTTTTTAGAAATGTGTCTCAAGTATGATTCTTATTTTTTTGTGATTCTTTATATATATATATATATATAATCATCTTTCGTTGATGAAAATAGAAATCACATATGATGTATTTTCGTAAATGAAGGATGAAAAATTAAGAAATTATTATTTTTGATGAACTAAAAAAAATATTATCATATTTACATAGACTAAAAATATAATTAACTTTAATTATTAATAGCGTTAATATATAAAAATATGAACCAAAACTTTTATTTTGACCTCTGGATTACGTAATTTGCAGGTATTTGGTGCATGCCAATGGCATTTGTGCAGGATATTCATTATTTTCGGCGGTCATTGTTGCTTTGCCCCGCCTTTCCACCATGCCTGGAGCTTGGACTTTCTTTTTGCTTGACCAGGTCATCTCACTTTAATTCCTTCTTATTAATTGTGTATGAATAATAGAAGTGATTTGGATATATTGCCAAAAGGATAAGCACTCCAATACTGGTTGCTCATCATTAATGTGAAATACCTAATATTTTTCGAAATTAAATATGAAGGCCATTAAAGAGTGAGTTGATATCACATGGGTTCTCGTTATCTTTAGGCTATTTGTGCATTCAAAGTATAAGGAAAATGATACCGATTTTGTTTAAAAAATTATTAAAAATCATAGTAAAAATGTATTATTAATAATAAATATTATATTTTGCAATAAAATTTTTATTTTTGATTTTTTTAAGAAATATAGTTAATTGAATATGATTTAGTCATGTATCTAAATTAATTTAAATTGAAATATGTATTTATTGAAAAATATGATTTTTTTTATTTTAAAACAAACAACAAATTAATAAAACTGAATGATATTCCTACTTAAAACCAAATATCAGAGAACTTTAGAAAAATTTAGAGCTTTTTTTTTCATAACATTAAATTTTTTAACTGGTACTACCTCTGTTTTAAAATTATTGTAGTATAAAATATTGTTATATCTTGATTAAAATATTCTTATTAATTAATTAATTAATTAATGATAATTAAGAAAAAAGAAGTATCAATGAAAGAAAAAGATGACAGGTGAAAAGGAAAGGTGATAAGAGACAGTTAATAGACACATTAGGTGTAATTGTTAAGTGAAAAAATGGTTGACAAAAAAAGAATTGACCAAATCTTAAATTTCTAAAATAACAAGAATTTTGATAAAAGAATTTAAAATGATAATATTTTTGAAATGGATGGAATATGTTTGGGGTTTGGTTATTCTTAATTAGGATTCTTGAGTAGGATGGGGGACAAGAAGTACACTTCGTAAATGGGCTGTGTGAGAGTCGACCGAATACGTTTGGGGTTTGGTTATTAGGACTCTTGAGTAGATGTGTGATAAAAGAAGTGTCAAATATATTTTCGAACACATTTTTTTAAATATATTTGGAGAGATCAAAAGGGAAATAAAAACTAGAAATTAGGGACCATAGAGAAAAATATTTTTGGAATGATTCATTTTAAAGAATAAATAGAGGTCCAAATAGGAAAATCACAAATTTTCGAGGGAATGAAACTTAATTAAATCCAAACTTTTGATTCCCAATTTCATACCAATGCATGTTGGCAATGAGTTTTATTTCTTAATAATGTATTTGATAAGAGGGATAGATATACTTAAAGAGATTTGTCCATGGTTACTCTCTTTCATTAATTGCTCACTTTTGTCAAGAAACTTATTTATAATAAAATAATATGAAGTCCATGGTTACTTTTTTTTATCGCTCACTTTTGTCAAGAAATTTATTTATATTAAAATAATTTAAAATTTATACTTGGAGTTGGAGGACATGAGCAGAATTTTAAAAATAGAAAGAAAATCCATAAAATTAAACGTTTCTAGGAATCATTTATTCAAAAAATACTTTTTCTTTAAAATTTGAATTTTTAATTGGTAAAATGAAAATGAATTAGAGTTAAGCCAACAGCTAACAGATCCTAGGATCGGGTAGCAACCATAAATTATGTTAAAAATAAGAAAGTGTTAAGACAATTTTGAGTTTGACCATACATAACATGATAAAATATCAATAGCATGACAACATAAAAATTAAATATGTTTCCATTTGTTTTCCTAGGTGCTAACGTACATAATCCTGGCTGCTGGAGCTGCATCAGCGGAGGTGCTATACCTGGCCGAGAAGGGAAACATGGCAACAACATGGAGCTCAGCTTGTAGTTCTTTTGTTCCATTTTGTCACAAGGTTACTGCGTCAACAGCTATCACATTTGTTGTTGTTGTTTGCTATGTCTTGCTTTCGCTCATTTCCTCCTACAAGTTATTCAGCAAGTATGATGCACCAGCTGTGAGCAACCCCGCTAAGGGTGTTGACATTGCTGCTTTCCATGGCTGAACCCAAAACTTTGTGCTTGTGATATATATGTATTAGTGTGGAGTATGGACTCAGTAAGACATGCTCATGGTGACTTTAACTTTCTTCCAGAAATTCTCCAAAATAAGAAGACACTAATTGTCCCTGCTTGCTCTGTGAAAGACAAACTTGAGTGCTTTTAAACAGAATAATTAACTTCAGCAGTATGCTTTTGAAGTTTCCTGAGTGCAATGATCTATACATTTTTGCTTTTCAGAAAACACAACTTACTACATATTATTAACTGGACAAAACAGAGAAGCAGCTGCTTATGTTTTTTTGGTGTTATTCTCTATTCAGATATAGAGTTTTACTTAGGTAATCTATGTTGATATTTAATGCAAATTTTTATTATGTCAGTTGTCAAGATAAAACTTTAATTTTAATATCAAAACAACACTAAAAGCACGAGGAACTGGATGGAAGTTTTGTCCTTGGTAACTACTCAACAATATTCAGGCGTTCTCGTTGTGTGATACTCAATATTGTGCAGATTTTACAATTTTCCCACTAGTTTAGTTTAAATTAATTGGTATGATACACAGAATTTCCCCGCGTTCTAAGAATTACTAGTTTCTTTAGAGCTTTCATGGAATGAAAATAGGAAATTAGTGTGTTTCAACTAAGACGGTCATGGAAACTCGGACAACAGTCTATTTCAAATGAACTTCAGGAGAATTCGAGAAACCAAGCAATAGAACGTTATCACGTCCTAGCCGGACTACGTTTAATCAGCAGAAGTGGGAGCAAACGTTTCATCTGATGCTTGTGACTAGATCGATTAAAATTGTCCTTGAATCCGATCCCCTTCATTGCATGGCTGAGCATGATTCGAACCAAGTCGATGTCAACATCCCATCTGGTAATTATAATTGGATCCTCTCTACAGAAGTTCACATCACAGGAGTGCTTGAGTAAACTCAGTTTACATGAGTGCGATAATTCATAGAATTTGTATCTGCCATATCTAAGAGTTTGAGAGAGTAAAATTTTAAGTTGAGTGGTTTGCATATTCAATAAGTCATGGTATTTTGAACTTGTGATATTCTTGCTGGAATATTCTTTTATTTGTTTTAATTGACCAACCAAGGTTTTAACTATTTTTCGCGGTTACGTCATGTTTATTGATAATGCGGGAAATTGTGGACAAATGGGACTGATGCGACCACAATTGCGATCGCAAAAACTTGAAAAACCTTGACGTTGCCTCTAAAATCATGATACCAGATCTGTTACCAACGCAAAACTTATTGGCCAACATTCTTGCAGGTTTTGCTTTCACTTAAACCCTTTTTTTAGGCCTTGTCTTCATTTTTATCATACTAAGTACACTTTCAAAGTCAATTTCACTTCCTGATATTCAGGAGAAAGGTGGAATAAAAATGTTTTGCTTGTTGAATGCATGTATAATTTTATGTACAGCATCAGGTTCTATTAAATTGTATACAGAAGGGAGGGCTACAATAAAATTTTTAGTAATTGATGAACCTGCTCAGCTAAAAGAATGTGAATCAGCAATTCCGTTACAGCTGCCAGGCCTACACCATTGCATTCTAATAGATGATGAGAAACAGCTTCCTGCAGTGGTCAAAAGCAAGGTACTTGTAGTTTGAGTTCTGGTTTATTTCCATTATTAAAATACAAAGGAAGTTGTCTAATATGTTTATTATTAAATTTTTAGATTGATGAAAAGGCTGAATTTGGAGGAAGTTTGGTTGAGAGGCTGGTACTTTTAGGATACAAGAAGCATATGCTAAATGTTCAGTATAGAATGCACCCATCAATAAGCTTATTTCCATGCAAAGAGTTCTATGATGAGAAGATTTCTGATGCCCCCAATGTCATGGAAAGAAGCTATAATAAGCGCTTCCTTGAGGGAGAAATGTATGGTTCTTATTCTTCTATTAACGTAGCTAAAGGTAAAGAGCAATTTGGTCGTGGAGGATTTAGTACGAAGAACATGGTTGAGGCTGCTGCTATTTCTGAGATTATTGGCAGTCTTAAAAAAAGTTATTTTCTCTCTTCTACTCTCTTGGTGTGTTAATTGTGTACTGCACTGAGTTTTTTATTAAGAAATCTTCGACTTTAGAGTTAGAATAGATGCATTAGTATGTGCTACACCGTTTTCTATTTTATTTTATTCTATTTTGTTTTGGCAGAGTTTATGAGGTCAAGGAAAAAAGTTAGCATAGGAGTCATACCTCCATACAATGCTCAAGTGTATGAAATCGAGGACAAAGTTAAGCAGTACAGTTCGGTTTCTGATTCTGACTTCACTCTTAGCGTTTGTTCTTTGGATGGTTTTTGTTACGGGTGGATTTAACCTTATAGGTCTTACCGATTCCAAACTCATGATCTTCGCGCATGCCGTGCCACAACACTCGTGTTTTATGTCCTTCCCAGGATCGAATTCGCGTGTTACATTATAGGATTTAACGGGACTGACCCTGGTACCACCAAGTTTTCGCGCATGCCGTGCCACAACACTTGTGTTTTATGTCCTTCCCAGGATCGAATTCGCGTGTTACATTATAGGATTTAACGGGACTGACCCTGGTACCACCAAGTTGAGCTTGGTGGTACCAGGGTCAGCCCCGTTAAATCCTATAAGGTAACACGCGAGTTCGATTCTGGGAAGGACATAAAACGCAAGTGTTGTTGCACGGCATGCGCGAAGATCATGAGTTCGGAATCGGTAAGACCTATAAAGTTAAATCCACCCATAACAATTTTCAATGGGGCGAAGAAGATATCATAATAATATCCACTGTGAGATCTAATGGCAGTGGACAAGTGGGTTTTCTTTCTAATAGACAGAGCAAATGTTGCTTTGACTAGGGTGAGGTATGTTTGGTTATTGATTATTGTTTCTTACTCAATTTTATCCGCATTTGACCATATTACTTGGATTTAAGGGTATGTTTGGTAAAAAAAAAAGAAATAGGTGAGAAATAAAATAAATAAAAAGAGAAAAGAGAAAAATACATGAATAAAAATACGTAAGAAATAAAATATAAGTATAAATGTTTGGTTTAAGAGAAATAAGTAAGAAATAAAAAGAAAAAAAAATCAATTTTAATTGAGTCCACCACAAAAAAAAAAAATAAAAAAAAAACCACTATAAATTGTTCAACCGTGCCTCTCTCTTCCATATTTCCACACATCTCAATGTGAAAATAAAAAACTATAGGACCCACCTTGATCCTCCTCCCATTTCTCTCCTATCTCTTCTACCAAACAATCATATGTACTTTTTTTTCACTTATTTCTTATCTATCTCTCTTGTTTTTTACTTATTTTTCTCCTGCAGGGTAACTATCTTGGGCAACCTGTAGCAGCAGCTATACCCTCTATTACCTGCAGTGGTACAACCCACTGGTGGCAGAGGTACTGACTTTCCAATGGTGCATCAAGTTGACCGCACAACTGTGGTTTACAGCAACACAACATTCTATGAAATAAATTGCCAACTTCTTGTCCAGGCGTGGACGAAAAGGAAGCCAAGAGACCAAACTTATCTTGCTGAGATATTAAATGAATGCACCAGCACTGAGTTTCGTGATGGGGGTCTGCCAATAGCAATTGGTAGACTATCAAACTTAGCATTCTCTTTTCATGAAATGTAGTACTGAGTTGAAGATGTACCCTATCAAATTATTCCACTTATTCAGTATGATGCACTCTAAATAAAAGAGCCATTTCTGAAAAAAGTAATACACAACAAACCTAACTTAAAAACGGGTATCCGCTTGTGTATTGATGGTGTTTATTGTACATATTAATTTGTATAAATAATATATCCATTAACTATAAAGATTATATATATTGATTGATTGATTAATAGTATACAACCTTTTGTATTTACAAATGTTACCAATTTAATTTTCATGCACAACCAACATTACGTTGGTGCAAGTGAAATTGAGTTCGGATTTCTTAAGTAAGGTCACGGGTTCAAGGCTTGTGAATAAAAAAAAATGTGGTTAGAAAGAGAGACCTTACTAAAAGTGGTTAGCCAAGTTTCTCAATAAAGATTAGTCATCGGCAAGAATCAATGGATACTTTGCACCGTTAACATGGTAACTCAAAAAAATTAATTTTCATACACAATCAATTAAAAAAAATTAGATAGAACTTTTAAAGTAATTATCATAAATGTCAATATATAATTAGATAGCAGTGTAAAAAAATTATATTGTCAATACATTTTAATTAAATTCTTTAAAAATACTCAATTTAATCCAAAGTTTTATTTATTTTTTGTCTTCCTATAATAATTTTATGATTTCTTTTATACATTATTTTTTGAAAAAAAAGGTCATGCACATTTACACTGTCATCCAATTACAAACCACAATTTATTGTAAGTTTGTTGACTTTTATAATAAATACTTTAAAAGTTATATCAATGGTGAATTTCAATTAGTTGACGGTGTAAAATTTTTTACATTAACAGTGCATGATCATTAAACTCTTTTTTTTAATTATTTTTGAGTTAATTTTATTAAAGAGAGAGAGAGAGAGGCAGAGGCATAAAAAGGCAACGTCAAGGGTTCTGACGTTTTGTTTGATCCAGGATCAAATAGTTTTTTCTATGCTACGCGCAGGAGCATGCAGGATGCCGCTGCTAACAAAAGGCATTATTTGAAAAAAAAAAAAAAAAAAAAAAAAAAGAACAATGAAGGTAATAAAACAAAACAAAGATGCAAAAGGAAGCTGCAAGGGATGGAAACTCAGAGCAGAAGCTATCATAAAATAAGTTGTGAGACTGATCGAGAAGTGAGAAGCAAAAAAGGAAGGCGCAACGGTATACCAATTTACAAGAGAAAGGAAAAAGTCAGAAGGCAAAGTCAACAAACATGAAATTAGGAAAGACAGATAATACTAGATATGCGTTAGTAATAGTATTTGCAGCAATGGATGTGTTTGAAACATAGCTTACCATTGAGCAATTGTTCCACGCTACATTACCTTAATTAATTTGCCATTGAGCAATTCTTTGGGCTAATTTCGTATCAAAACAACAAAACTATAGAATGCAAGTTACTGTAAAATAAAAACAAATTGCTAAATTAATTAAACATCACAAGCTTGGATATATTCAGCGAACAAGGATAGCTACCCAAACTTATTGAACATCTCAACATCTGAATAAATTTTAAGTTATAAGTTTGCCATTTATTAATATTGCTATTATTTTTTCGGCTTAATACTTCTAGATTGAATTGTGTACAATTTTCGTATCTCAATTTTATATAAAAACTCAATTCTACATTTTAAAGTATTTTTATATTTTTAGTTGTTATTTATTATTATGTTTTAAATTTATTATGGCATGATTCCTTATTATGAAATATAAATTCAAATTAAGATAAAGAATTTTTTTAAAAATAAAACTATATTCATCTATTTTGAAATCTTATATATTATTTGAATTACTTAATTATTTTCTCAGATAATATTTGTCATTAAACTTTGGAAATTTAAATAAAAGATAAATCTCGCCAACCTTTTATTTAATTAAAAAATGATTTTTATTGTATCAAAAAAATTATTTTTATTTAATATTTCACTCTATTTTATTTATTATACACTATGAATTCAAATAAAGAAAAATATTTTTTTAAAACTTGTTCACTTATTTTGAAATTTTATCTTATTCAAATAATATTTTATTTCCTTAATATAAGATTTATCCTTCATTTTGTGAAAGAAAAAAATAAAAATGTTATTATAATAAATATTATCATTTATATTGTTATTATCATGTTATTATCTCCTTAATATAAGATTTATTCTTAATATAAAATTTATCATGTTATTATAATAAATATTATCATGTTATTATAATAAATACTACTACTACTACTTGTGAAAGGCGATAAAACAATAAAGCTACACACTGCACGCATAATTTCCTATTAATTATATACATTACAATGATAAAATAACTTTTTTTAATATAAAGTTAACCTTTATTTAAAAAGTTTGTACCAAAAAAAAGAGTTGTACCAAAATAACCTTTATTTAAAAAGTTAGAATGTAGTTGTAAATTAATTTAAGTATTTAGGTGAATTACTAATAAATGAATATAGAAATTAGAAAAAAAGTTATTATTTTTTATTTTTTAAAGTGATGAATATTTAGAGACAAAAACATATCATATGAGATGGAGGGAGTAATAAAACGATGTTTTTACTTTTATTAATATTAATATTAGTATTTCTTTTTAAAACAAGACTATTTGCATTCCTTTAGTTAAATACCACATTTATAGTAATAGGTTAATTTAGTGGGGCGTGTAATTAACAATAAACACATTATTATTTGCTAGTAATAAATAAGGACAAAACTTAATGTTTCTACCCACTAGCTTATTTACGCACTTATGGTTTCCAAATAGTGGCGCTCTACCGTTGTTTATCTTGACTGATAATATTATATCGTTGTTTAATTAGAAGTTAAGTCCCTACGTCTAACAATTTCAAATTCTTCAACACAGAATAGTGTTAGCAAATTCTATACTATTAATTTATTTTTTTTATTTTTTATACAGTACGACTTTTTCTATATGATGCGATGTAATTAACCTGCTATTGACCTGTAGTGAACCTCGCTTTTCATCTTTGTCCGAAAGGGTGAGGATTGCTGATAACCATTTCAAACTTTTACGATCTGTTGTGTCTTTAGTTGTGACGTTTTATTCAGCTAAAGTAGTTTTTTATTTCTACAACTAAAGATTCATTAATCATATGATAATCTTTTTTCCTCTTTTCAGTTTTATCATGGATATGCAAATGCGGTTTAGCTGTTGAACAAGTTTCGTACGTAAAACTGTTCAATTGCTTAACTGGTAAGCGACTCTCAACAATATCAGTCCTTGTGTGTACAAAACAAAGAGCTGTGAGAACCAGTTTTGTGCTTGTGCTATTGATCAAGGATGAAAAATCTTGAGCATGGAAACTTGTTAGATATTGTATTCTCTTGGACCCTCAAGGATGTTCTCAACGAAAATATTTTCAAACACCAGGTTTTTTTTTTTTTTTTTTTTCATCTTTGCAATACTCTAATATAAAAGGCACATTAGTCCTTTTAAGATTGCAACTGCTTATACACGTTTAATCACCTATATATGCCACAATTTTATTTCCCTCTTTCTATGTCCATGTAAAGGCTGGTTGAAACATTGTTTTCTCGCAGGTGAAGAAGATCCCGCGGACATTCTCGTCAACAAAAGATTACATGAATTCATTCATTCCTGCATTGATTGAGGAAACACATAGTGATCTGTGTTCAAGCTTGATAAGCGTGTCTCAAGCTCCTTTTTGTGAAATCAGGACACTTAAAAGGTCCGGGGACTTCAAACCTCCCAATGACTTGTTCTATCAGATTACCGTGAAGAGCACCACTGATGATGTGAAAGGTGTAGGAAAATATGAACCTGAGGTTGGAGATCTCATTGCATTCACAGATGTAAGACCTAGAAGCATAGATGACTTGAACAAGCCCACAAGATACTACCATATTGCCTATGTTCAATGGCCAAAAGATATATTTACTGATGAGATCCCTATACTGTCATCTAAGTTGTTAGAGAATGATATTGAATCTGACTTGGGGAGTAACAAAACACAAAAGCTTTATGCAGTCTATCTTTTGAACATGATTACAAATATTCGTATTTGGGGAGCCTTGAACTCATAATTGGAGGGTGCAGATACGAACACTTTTAAGAAAGTGCTAAAAGCTGATTCAACGGTAAGAATCACCAAATCATTCATTCTTGATAAGCTTGTCTGTTATTCAATAACATATTGTAATGCTAATTTACACTTAAATACCAAGGGACACATTTTCTTTATGATAATTGATTTAGAAGTGTTCATGCATTCTTGTGCAAGTTGCAATTTATGTTTGTTTTAATCCTTGTAAAACTAGGCCTTCCTTTAGGGCTTCCAAGAAGATTACTTATTGTATTGTAATTTTTTCTTTCTATAAAATATAGTTACGTGGAAAAAAGAAACATGTTTCATGTTTTGTTTCTATTTTACAGAGAAGAGAAATCTGTCACATGTGCTTGTCTGGAAAAAATCGTAGCCGAGCCTTTTTTATTGCACAAAACATAATTAGCGCTCAGAATCTGAATGAGTCACAAAAGGATGCAGTTTTAAGCTGTGTCACAATGAAGAAATGTCATCATAATAACAATATAAAACTTATATGGGGCCCACCAGGGACTGGCAAAACGAAGACAGTTGCTTCCTTGTTATTTTCCTTGCTCAAGCTGAAAACTAGAACATTGACATGTGCTCCCACTAACACTGCAGTGTTGGAAGTGGCAGTTAGGTTGCATAGTTTGGTTAAGGGTTCTGCTGAGTGTCAGACATACGGGCTTGGTGACATAGTGTTATTTGGCAATAGTTCTAGACTGAAAATAGAGTGTTATAATGGTCTTGGGGAAGTATTTCTGGATAACCGTGTGAAGCATTTGTTGCTCTGTTTTTCTCCATTGACTGGGTGGAAACATTACTTGGAATCAATGATCAAGTTTCTAAAGGAACCCGAAGAGGCGTATGTTTTATACAAGCGTGGTGTGGAGGTGGAGAATCTTATGTCATTAGAAGAATTTGCTAAGCAAAGTGGCACTAATGTAGAACTTGCATATCGTTCATACAAGCAACGTGTTAGGAATCATGATCCCATGTCATTAGAGCAATTTGTGGAGAAAAAATACGCTCATATTGCAGAGCAATACCTCATGTACAAGGATGAAAACAAGTTAAATGCTGGTATGACAATAGAGCAATTTATAAAGCAGAGATTCAGTTTCCTTGGAGAGAAGCTCAAGTTGTTCACGCGAACATTGTACTCGCACTTACCAACATCTTTTATTTCATTAAATGTGCTGAAGAGCATGTTGAGAGCTCAGAATTTGCTAAAATCTCTTGAAATTTCCATGCGTGAAAAAAAGTGTAAACAAACTCTCCCTGATTGTGAAGATGGACAAAGCGTTCTTGGCCCCTTTGGATGGTTAGGCTCCAAAAGAGATGAGTGCCTTCACATCCTAAGTTTGCTTTCTCAGTCAATTTCACTTCCCGACCTTAGAACCAAATATTGCATATCAACATTTTGCTTGATGAATGCGTGCCTAGTTTTTTGTACAGCATCAAGTTCTTCTAAGTTTTACACCGAAGGGATGCCACTATTCAAATTTTTAGTAATTGATGAAGCAGCCCAGCTAAAGGAATGTGAATCAGCCATTCCATTACAACTTCCTGGCCTCCGCTGTGGTATCCTCATAGGTGATGAGAGACAACGTCCTGCAATGGTCAAAAGCAAGGTACTCAAGAGTTGTTGTTGTTAATGTTAAGTTTAATTACCTTTTTTGTCTTTATAATTGTGCAGATTTTTTTTTTAGTCTTTATAGTTAGAAATAATTTGTTTTAATCTCTATACATACACTTTTGTTATCAGTTTGGTTCCTGCCGTCAAGTGTTTTTTAATTCTGTAAAATAAAAACCATCATAAAATAAAAATTGGTTATGTAAACCGCCACAAATTAACATTTTATGACGTTTTTTATTCAATTTGTGACGGTTTAAAACGGCAGAGACTAAACTAATATTGAAAGTGCATGTATAGAGACTAAAATTGATTATTTCTAACTATAGAGACTAAAAGAGAAAATTTACGCAACTATAAGGACCAAAAAAGTAATTAAACCTTAATATTATTATTGTTATGTGGTTTTGATTGCGGCTATTAAAGATTTTTGTCTAATGTGTATAAATTGATCAATTTTAGATTGCTGACAAGGTTGAATTTGGAAGAAGTTTGTTCGAGAGGCTGGTATTGTTGGGGTGCAAGAGGCATATGCTTAATGTTCAATATAGAATGCATCCATCCATTAGCATGTTCCCAAGTAAGGAGTTCTATGATGAGCAACTTTCTGATGCTCCCACTGTCTGAGAAATAAGTTATGACAAACGTTTCCTTGATGGAAAAATATATACTTCCTACTCATTTATAAACATATCTAAAGGTAAAGAGCAGTCTAATCATGACCACAGTTTGATGAACAAAATTGAGGCTGCTGCTATCTCTGAGAATTGGAAGCCTTAAAAAAGGTTACTTTCTCTTTCTCCTTCGTGTCATTGAGTGCCTATTAATCATGAACTGCTTTGACCGTTTTTAAATAAAGAAATGTTGTTATAGGATATAATATAGAATTTAATTAGAATTTCCAATGTTATCCAATCACATGTTGTGATATATGGTAAGTTTATTAACTTTTAGTGAATACTTATTTTTTCAGTAAATAAATAAAAAGTACCAAATTAGTATAAAGCATAGTTAATAGGTACATAGTACGGGTACGGGTTCATAGTTCATATATGACTTTTTAAGTTTTTATTACAACACTTCCTTTAAGGAGAACTCAAAATGCGATACGTGGTACGATGAATTCGGTAAACAGTACGCAGGATTATTGAGAGAATTATATAACTATGATATAAAGATTAAAATATATAATGTATACAATGAGGTATACGAAGAAATTCGCCCACCTCCCACATATTTGATAGTCTCTCCCATAAAAAAACTTGAAATACCTACTCCCTCTGGTCTCAATTAAAAGCAATAACAAAAAAAAAGATTTAGTGAACTCAAATATAAACAAATTTTAACTACTTTCATCCTATTTAATAATATCATTCCAAAAATACTCTTTAATTAATTGAGATTCTATTTTTAATGTTTTTTTTTTCATATCAAGTTTCAATGAAGGGCACTTTAGAAAAAAGTTTATTTTTTAAATGTGATTAGTAAAATTAAATGATATTAACTAGCTTTTTCAATTAATGCAAAAATTAGTTAATTTTGCTTATATTTGAGTTTGGAAAGAGTATTCCATTTGGAATTCCATCAATTATTTTTTTCATGAAAATGATACTTGTACAATAAAGAGGGAGAAAGCAAAAAAGCTTGAAATGTAATAAATGATATGGTAGAAAGAGATAAACACAAAAAATGATGTTGTATAAATTGTTGTGTATATCACATCTCGTTGACTTTTATAATAACTATATTAAAATTCATATTTGTAATGGAGATATAATACATATACAACAATTTATACAATAACACTTTTTGTATTTATCTCTCTCCATCATTATGAGATGTAATAAATGATGTGCAGGAGAAAAATAAACACAAAAAAATGTTATATAAATAACATTTCTCTTTATAATGATTTCTTTATTCATTGATAGTTTAAAATTTTTTACACTGATGTATGAAAATTAAAATGTAATATAACATATGCATTACATGATTAATTCCTTTTTAATTTTTTCTTCCAGAATTTGTGAAGACAAGGAAGAAAGTTAGCATAGGAATCATATCTCCACATAAGGGCCAAGTTTATGAAATCCAACAGAAAGTTAAGAAGTACATTTCGGTTTCTGATTCTTATTTCTCTGTTAGTGTTCGTTCCGTTGATGGTTTTCAAGGTGGTGAAGAAGATATTATAATACTCTCCACTGTGAGATCTAATGGATGTGGAAAAGTGGGTTTTCTTTCCAATAGACAAAGAGCAAATGTTGCTCTGACTAGAGCTAGGTATGTTACTTATACATTTTGGTCATTCTTTCATGCTCCTTCTTTATAAATATGTAACAGTTAATTGAAAATTGTTTTTTCTTCTTTTTGATGCAGATATTGCCTTTGGATATTAGGAAATACAGCAACTTTAATCAATAACAACTCTGTATGGAGAAAGCTAGTTCTTGATGCTAAGAAAAGAGACTGTTTCCATAATGCTGATGAGGACAAGAAATTGGGTCGGGCTATTGAGGATGCTGTGTTTGAGTTTGAACTGCTTGAAGAATCTGAGTCACGGTTTAAGAAACTCAATCTAGGTTAAAAGTCAAAAATAGCTACTAATTTCTCCAGGTAAGCGGAGGAATATTTTTTCATAATTTGTTATGCATGGTGATTTTCGTATTCATATAAGATATAATATCCAATAACATATTTTCATATGACTTCTAAAAAAAAAAAAAACATAATTTCATGTGAAGCAATATTACTTGCATATGATAGATTCGTAAATGTAAAAGCATTTCCCTTTATTAAATATTGCACTGTGGTTATCCAAATATTTCTCTTGCGTATGTTAGATTCGTTGCGGTGCAAGTTTTAGAACTTTTGTTAATACAAGTTTTAGAGTTTCTGTATGTAGCAGGCCACGGAAACCAAGGTGATAATGTATGTTGTTGTTGAATTAATTGCAGGGAATCCAGGAAAAATGAAGACATTGAAGCAATGATGACAAGTATGTGTGATAATATACCATGGACATAGAATCCTCATTCCTGAAAGAGTTCATTACATTTTGAATTCGTGCACCAGTAACATACACTAATGTTGTCATTTAAGTTTGCAATTTTAGTAAGTAGTGAACACAATTACGAACATAATTCCTCTATAGAATGAATGTTTCTCTGCTTCGAATTTTTGCCATATGTGTAAACTTATGACAAGTAGGTACACCCGTTACATTACTGGGTAGAACTTGGGGAAATTTGATCTATTCACAATTTTATCAACATTCTCTAATTAAGAATCTGAATAAACTTCACACTAATCTTATAATGTCTAAAGGAATTTTAATGATTTGGATTTAGGTTCTCTGACTATACAATTTCTTGATGAAATAAAGAGTATTCACGAACAAATCGGTAGCTAACAGCACAAAATTTTAGTTCTAGATTTTTTATATGGGGAAGAAGTACTGTAAAATATAATATTTGTATATGATGTACCATATATAAGTTTGGTTTCAATTTCAAAACGTTTGCAAAACAGAGATCCTTCACTAGATTCGAGTCTCTCTTTTTTTTTTCGATTACAGATTTGAGTTTTAAACATAAGCCACAAAATACATATAGTTGATCTTAATCCTTGATATCCTTACTAAAGTCTACTTTGCTCGAGTAGTAATTCTACACTTCTGTTCTTACTCTCTTTTGCAGGTACCTGACCCGGAGGTTTTAATAATGAGAAAAGTTACGTAAAAACTAAAAAACATAAATATCGAAGTAAAATCAATATATAGATGCAAATGCTTACTCTGATTTATGATAGGTAAGAATTACTCCAACTGCAGAATAAATAAAATTGTTTATACACAAAGGAGTTTTCAAACTAGTATTTGCTTATGTAGACGATACTACTGCAAGCACCGGTGAAAGTACTGATCAATGCAAAGTGAAGTGAAAATAAAATAGAAAAACGCTATGCCATCATTTTTGGCAAATAATTGTTCAGATGTTGAAATACAAAATGATTATTAAAGCATGTTTCCTAGTGAACCATTAAAAGACAATACTACTGCATTTCATGCAGTCTATCGATATTCGAGTTTACCACTTCTCATTTTTCATCTCTATTCATATATATGGGTAAGGATCCGTTGACACCAGGTGTTAAAGTTAGTCAAATTACACTTTTAATAACTTTTTGTAGAATGCAAATTTAAACAGTCTAACCATTGAATTTGATATTCTTATTAATTAGATTAAGTATACAAAATTTCATACAATTCTAAAACTATTTAATAGTTCATCACATCACTTAATTTTAACGAACAATATGATATTAAAATATATGTAAATATTCAATGTTAGATAACATATCAATAAAAGTCTAAATGATGTGAAATTTGATATACATGATCATAAAGATAATATTACACAATTCAACAGTTGAATTGATTAAATTTGCATTATACAAAAAGTTATTGAAGGTGTAATTTGACTAACTTTGACACCTGGTGTCAACGTATATAAATATATATATATATATATATATATATATATATATATATATATATAAGGGGGGGCATATCTAGTGGGAGGGTCATTTTTATATGAGAGTGAGATGAGTAAATCTGGGCCATGTAATCATATATGGATGGTTAATATTTAATGTCATGTGACCACTTAAAAAAGTCAAGTGACTTTTTAAAAATCTCACATGACTTGTGTGTTTTAATCTTGACCATTCATAATAAGATCTAATGGTCTAACTTTATTCCTCTTACTCTCATATTAAAAAAACCTTCTCACTAAATATGTTCTATATATATATATATATATATATATATATATATATATATATATATATATATATATAGAGAGAGAGAGAGAGAGAGAGAGAGAGAGAGAGAGGATCATTTACTGTCTATTTGGTAGGGGGCGAAGAAAAGAAGAGAAAGAGAGGGAAGATGTGAGAAAAGAAAAGAGAAATAAGTGAGAAATAGAGTAAAAATTAAACTTGTTTGGTTGAAGAAAAATACAGTGGAAATAAATGTGTGGGGTTGTTTGATTTGAAAGAAAAAAAAAGAAAGAAAATTAGATTATTACCATTATATCCTTACATGTCTGAACACATATTTTGTCAATATTTTTTCCAGTTAAATCTATTTGGAGTCATGAAAATTGATTTTGTTGATTTTGTTGCATCATTTAATTTTAATTTTAATTTTAATTATTATTATTAAAAAAATTATTATTAATATTTATTTTTGTTAATAATATTATTTTAATAATACATACATACATATATATATATATACAAAAGCATGCATAATCGAAACAAGAGAGCTTCAAGTCATGAAAATTGATTTCATACAACTAAAATCGATTTCATATGTTAAGAAGAGGGCCCTAATCGATTTACGGTGAAAACATAAAAAAAAAAAAAAAGCAAACCGATTTACTAGATGTGTAAATCGATTTACACGTCCAAGTAAATGGAAGAAGAGTAAACTACAAAATCGATTTTCAGAAGTGTAAATCAATTTTGCAATCACTTGGTTTACTATTTTGAACACTGCAAATCCATTTGCAGTTGTACCAAAATTGATTTTTTCGAACTAGCACAGTCTTGCGTCTACTTTACCACAAGTAACAAAGCAACTTTGTACGGTTTCTTCGCAAATCATCACATTTTTGTGTGGAAGATTTTTCGTGTGGGGCCCACTATTTTTAAAAAAATTCCATTGCACTTCTACTCTTCCAAACGCACATGATTTCGATATTTCTTTGCAATTCCATGCTCTTCCCCACACCTCTCCCTTATTTCGTCGCAACCAAACAAAGCATTAGGGTGCTATTTCTTATTTAGAATTCATGCATGGGTAATAGGAGGAAAAAACTTGATCAGTTTTGAAGTAAGGGTGTGTTTGATAGGAAGAAAAGAAATAGATGAGAAATAAAGTAGATGGAAATAAAGAAAAGAGAAATAGATGATTATAAATAGGTGAGAAATAGTGCAAAAGTAGAGATGTTTGGTTTAAGAGAAATATGTGAAAAATAGGAAAGAGAGAAATAGAAAAATAACTAAAAAAATAAATTTTGATTTGAGTCAATGAGAGCTAATAGAAGACTATTATTGCCCAATAATAGATTATAATAGACTATCGTACATCAATACTCAACTATTGTATATTGTAATTTTTGATAATCGACTATTGTACTTTATGACTATTTTAAATCGTCACAAAGTGTTAAAAATCACCAAAAAAAAATTCAATTTGTGGCAATTGAGACAGTTTTCAATTGCCACAAAATGTTAAAACCAACTCCTCCCATTATTCATTTTTGCTCATTTTAACAACGAAATAGAAAATGGCAGGTCCCACCACCTTTTTGTCTCTCCGCTTTCCATTTTCATTACACCAAACAACCTCATTTTTTTTCATTTCTTGCCCATTTCTTTTTTCTCCCTTCCATTTCTCATCCATTTCCACGATAATGAACGAACCGTAAAAGATTTTTTTGACTTGCCCCTTTCAAAAAATTGAAAAAACCGTGAACGGCAGGATTTAAACATGCACGGGCAGAGCCCCTATGACTTCTAGTCATACCCAATAACCACTCCAGCACGTCCGCTTAAAGTTAAGGCCTTCAAATTTTTTTTATTAATAAATCGGATTCTTCCACTAACACAATTAGTAATCCCATTTGCATGTAACGTGTTGGCTTCAACCTAGTGATCAGGTTCCCATAAGTGTTTGGTGAATCCATGGGGTAAACTATCGTAATTTGTTTTTAAAATTATTAAATTAAAGTATGTTATAAGAAAAATTACAACTCCACCCTGCAACCAAAGTGGAAAAGAAATCATTGGAATTCAAAGCCGCCCCCTTAACCGAAGTAGGAAATACTCGACATAAGATTACGTCATCATTGGTGGAAAGGTTTAGCTGGGTGGTGTAGGCGTCGATGTGTTCATCAGGATCAATAAACCTATCATATCAGTCAATATTCTGGCTCTTCTATTTTAAGGAAAAGGGAGTCTCTATGATACCATCAACGAAGGGATGCCTTTGTACAGTTCCTCTTGGGATGAAGAGGCAGAACTCGAACATTGTCTTTGGGCACGACTCCGAGACGGTCTTTGTGCGAGTCTCGCTATTACGGCTGGTCTCTACTCACGAACGCTGCAAATCCTCCTTAGTTTCCTCTTGCTATTGGTTGGTGGGGGATGAGTTTCGAGTGTGCCCATTTTCCAACCATCAGCATTGCTTTCTGATGTTGTCGTTCTCCTTCCATAGTGATAAATGTACATTTTATGTAGATTTATAAAACAAGTTCACATGATTTTTGCATGAGCTCATAGGAAATTTGTGAGAAAATAGACTATTAATAAAGAATTTCATGTGATGTGCATTCCTAAGCTTTTTATTTAAAATTGTATGAATTGCCTTGATTTTGTTGGATTTGTGAAGGGTTGTTAGATGAACAAAGAAAGAAAATTCAGTCCATAGGCATAGAGGAGTATTATACTTATCAAAGTAGACTTAAAAGAAGCTAGAACCAGAGTGAGGACCACAGAAGAAGCCTATAAGTGAAGAGGTCAAAAAGGAGACTTGAAACGTAAAACAAAGTGCAAAAGGCCGCACACGCCCGGCGGGCCGTGCTTTGTAGGTACACCGCCAGGCGGGTTACATAGCCTGCCCAACGAGTCAACACATCCGAGGCCAAAACAGAGCAAATTCTTTTTGAAAAACCGCTTAGCGGGTTTCTAACGTCGTTGGGCGGGTTAGAGATCCAACTTTTAATTTTATTTTAATTTTTAATAGGCTTAGATTGTGCAAAATGGACCAAGTTAAGCCTCTTGCTCCAAAATTTTGAAATTGTATTACAAATAGTAAGGAGCAAAGCACAAGGGAGATCATCTCTGTCTTATCTCCATTCTTTTTCCAATTTTCCTTTTTGTCTTTGGCTTTTGGAGAAGGATTTGTGGAGGGCAATAGGATACTCAAAGTCAAAGACTAGGAAAAAACCTTTTCTTGTAAAAGATTTCTTCTTCTCTTTTCTTTGATATATTTCTTTAAAATTATGATTTCTCTTCTTGCTATAAGTAGCTAAATTCCTTATTAGAGTTGTGGTGTACTTAGTGTTTGGAATCCCTAAATGTTTAATTTTAATTGAATTCTTGTTTCTATTCAGTCAATTAGATTGTTCTATTGTTTTTATTTTCTTACTTGGAATTGATCATCCCTTGTATGCTTTGAATCGATTAATTGAATGGCGGTCGTACCGCAATTAATTGGGAGACTTCTAGGATAATCAAATTAGGTTTGTCGTATGATCAACCTTCATTCCTAATTTCTAATTGGATTAAATAATTAATTAATCCCCCTTTTATTCCTCATGCCTTCCTAGGGTTTTAATATCTCATATGATCAAGTGGGAAATTAACTTAGAAATAACTATTGCAATTTGTGACCAACAATTGACAATAAAATTTGTAGGAGAATATTGATAATTGACAAATAGTAAGAGGTTTAATTAGAATTAGATGTGAAGGAACTTAAGAACATGAAGGAAACCACAACCATAAGCCTATTTTTCTTTGAATTTTTCTCTACTTGCCATTGCTAGTTTTGCAATTCCTATTTCACATTTATCATTATTGAATCAACCTACTACCTATTTAATTTTACCTAAACAATATAGAATCTCTAGAAACTGGTAATCGCCATTTAGTCCTTTGGGTTTGATATTTAGACTCACGTCCTTTTGTTACTACTACGATAAGGGTATGCTTGCCCTTAAGCGTATTTTTAGCGTACCAAGTGTCTGGCACCATTGCCCTCAAGCAAGAAATAATTTGCACAAAAGGGGTCGGAGCATATCTTTCAACCTCAATTCAAATACATTTCCAATCAATCACAATTAACGGTTGCCCTTTCTTTCAAAATAGTCTCACATATACATTTAGTTAACTCAGTTTTAAGAGTCACAATTCCCTCCTAGAACAAAACAAGTTAACACAAGATAGTAAATCTCCTGCCTGCACTCTCTACCTACTTTACTCTCCTTAAGATTAAGTGTTTTTACTCAACTCACTAATATTTGGATTTTGTTTACACTCAACATCATCACATGTCATTCCTACCATATGCTTAACAAGTTTCTAAAATTGATGTTACAAAACAAGTGCACACACTCAAGAGGTCTTTCCATGTTGTAATGGGGCTAAGGTTACCGGTAGGTAAGAATGTTTGGAACTAGGTAAGCTATTGAAATTAAAAGACTACCACAAGCATAATCTCAGTCATTTCATCACTACTGTTCATCCATTGGCATTAATATTTTTGCTTGCTTACTTTTCATCCCCATTTGTTTACAGTAACAGAAAACATAGATGTAAAGAAAAATTGTATTTCTTCTTCTTTTTCTTCTTTTTCTTTTTTTTGGTTTGCTTTTTTTTTTTTTTGCATATACATATATATAGACAGGAAAAGTTTACTGTTATTGTACTCCCACTCCAAACTTAAATCATTACTTGTCATCAAGCAACCCCAAACTTAGAATTAAACCACATAGCTTGTCTATTTCATCAGCATTCCTTTTCCGCAGGGTCACCATCTCATGGTATAACGCCTAGATGGGTGGGTGATCCTCCAGAGCAAGTGTAGCATCTTTCCCCTGATGCCTGCCCCTAGTAAGGTGGCGATCATTGTTCCTTTCTTCTACTCTCATGCTCCCGGTCTCCACTATTGTCAAGAAATGTGGTGGCTGAGGCATAGTTTTAACTTGACCCCACTGTGGACGCTAAAATGTTCTTGCCAAATTTGGTAGACCTCCTCCTCTACTCCTCACGTGGTATTTCTACTTCATCTTCTTTGCTCCTGCTCTGTGCTAGCAGGGTGGAGTATCTGCAAAGACATTTCGACACTCAAGTCAGGAGAATGTGTGAGCTAGGGTTGCGGAAATTAAGTTGAGATTAAGGGCAGAATATGTACACCTCGGCCAAAACCCTTTAATCAACCATTAGTGATAGGCGTAATTACTTGATTTACCAGTCATGAATGTCCCTCACAAAGGGCGTGATTTGGGGAATCCTGGGGTATGAGGCGATCCCACCATTTTTGCCATTTCCTTTTAAGGCTTTACTGAGATGAGCTTGAAAGGCGCCGTGAACTCGACTTGGTCAACAGTCAAGCTAAGTTCTCGCCTTGTCCTTAATATGTCGTCTTCCCTTGATTACTAAGGTTGGCCCGAGACATGCTTGACGATGGCTATACCAAATCTGAGTGATACATTTAATATTTAACTTTATTTTTTTTTATTATACACTATGAATTCAAATAAAGAAAAATAATTTTTTTTAAACTTGTTCACTTATTTCAAAATTTTATCTTATTCAAATAATATTTTATCTCCCTAATATAAGATTTATCCTTCATTTTTTGAAAGAAAAAAATAACAATGTTATTAGAATAATTATTATCATTCATATTCTTATTATTATCATTTATATTACTATTACTATTATTCTTATAAATATTATTATTATTATTATTATAAATATTATTATTACTATAAATATTGTCATTATTATAAATATTATTATTATTACTATAAATATTATTATTGTTACAAATATTATTATTATTATTATTATCGTTATTATTATTATTATTATTATTATTATCGTTGTTGTTATTGTTAATTTACTAGTTGTTTTTGTTTACGCCTATCGGTATTCCTTTGAATCATCAAATACCGGGTTCGTTAATTTCATACATTTATTAGACACCGCTAGCAGTGCATGAGTGCACAAACCGACTTGATTCGGGACTTGTCCACTTTTCAGATTCTACATTTGTTACCATAATTCATGCATGATTCCATGAAAGCAAAATGGACTTGTGAAACCAAGGGGTCTAATTTAGTTGATTGAGCAGTGTGCGTGAGTTGTTGTAAATCTTCTAATATCAGAGTTTGACTCCTCCCTTTGAATTTAAAAAAAAAAAAACTTGTGAAAGTCGATAAAACAATAAGGCTATGTTTGGCAAAACTAGCCAAAAAATTAGCAAGAAGTTAGAAAGCTAGCTAGAAGCTAGAAAAACTAACTAGTAGCTAAAAACTATTAAGCTAGCTCATTAGATTATAAGTATTTGGTAAAATTATAAGTTGAAGTAGTTGATAAGTATAAAATGACAAAAATTGACATGTTTGTATGATATTTTTATATAAATATTAATTTATTTTATTTATAAAATATATTTTGGGATATTTATAATTTTATTTTTTTAATTAAATTTAAACTCTTATAATTTTTTATTTATAAATCAATTATTTTAATTACATTTTTTAGTTTCAATTATTATATTTTTTTCATATTGCGTATTCTATTATTAATCTTATACTATGTCTTAAAATATTTTCAATCAAGCTTAAAATAAAGTAAAAATAGCATATACTTATAATTAGTGTAATTGTTAAAACATCTACAAGTATGATGTTAAAAATAATAGAATAAATAATATAAATAGTGCAATGGTTAAATAAATAGCATAATAGAAAAAAATTCAAAAAATAATAAATAAACCTATCATCCATCAAATAAATAAACCAAATAAATAATAAAATCTCACCTTATTTAAAAAAGATAAAAAGGAAACTGAATAAATATTTTAAGGATAAAAAGGAAATAAATATAAAAAGCTAAAAGCCAGCATTTTAAAAACTGCTACTTAAAGTACCATCTCAAAAAACATTACAAACTACTAAAAAAAGCTTGTCTATCAAACACTACTAATAAAATCAAACAAACTTTTTAACTAGTAAAAAAAGTTAAAAACTAGTTGATACGTATTGCCAAACAGCCTAAATCTATGCACTGCATGCATAATTTCCTATTCAAGTATTTCATCTATACATCCTACTTTTACTCGTTTTATGGAAAAATGTTTTTTATTCACATAATTAAAGTTGAACAATTTTTATTATGTCTTTTGATTTCGGGAACTATCTTAGAGAAGCGTATATATGAAAAAGATAAAATATAAATAAGAGTTAGATATAGTTATATATGGTGTCAATTGAATGTTCAATTAATATTTCTTTTCTCTCATATGGTTTATCTTTTAAAATAATGTACAATTAAAAAATATTATTTATATAAATTACAATGATAAAATATATTTTTTTATATAAAGTTAACCTTTATTTAAAAAGTTAGAATATAGTTGTAAATTAATTTAAGTATTTAGGTGAATTACTAATAAATGAATATAGAAATTAGAAAAAAAAAAATTAAGTGATGAATATTTTGAGACAAAACATATCATATGAGATGGACAGAGTAATAAAACGATGTTTTTAATTCTAGTAATATTAATATTAGTATTTTTTTTTTAAACAATATTACTTGCATTCCTTTAGTTAAATACCACATTTATAGTAATAGGTTAATTTAGTGGGGCGTGTAATTAACAATAAACACATTATTATTTGCTAGTAATAAATAAGGACAAAACTTAATGTTTCTACACACTAGCTTATTTACACACTTATGGTTTCCAAATAGTGGCGCTCTACCGTTGTTTATCTTGACTGATAATATTCCATCGTTGTTTAATTAGAAGTTAAGTTCCTACGTCTAACAAATTCAAATTCTTCAACACAGAATAGTGTTAGCAAATTCTATACCATTAATTTATTTTTTATTTTTTATACAGTACGACTTTTTCTATATGCTGCGATGTAATTAACCTGCTATAGTGAACCTTGCTTTTCATCTTTGTCCGAAAGGGTGAGGATTGCTGATAACCATTTCAAACTTTTACGATCTGTTGTATCTTTAGTTGTGACGTTTTATTCAGCTAAAGTAGTTTTTTATTTCTACAACTAAAGATTCATTAATCATATGATAATCTTTTTTCCTCTTTTCAGTTTTATCATGGATATGCAAATGCGGTTTAGCTGTTGAACAAGTTTCGTACGTAAAACTGTTCAATTGCTTAACTGGTAAGCGACTCTCAAAAATATCAGTCCTTGTGCGTACAAAACAAAGAGCTGTGAGAACCAGTTTTGTGCTTGTGCTATTGATCAAGGATGAAAAATCTTGAGCATGGAAACTTGTTAGATATTGTATTCTCTTGGACTCTCAAGGATGTTCTCAACGAAAATCTTTTCAAACACCAGGTTTTTTTTTTTCCCACTTTGCAATACTCTAATATAAAAGTCACATTAGTCCTTTTAAGATTGCAACTGTTCATACACGTTTAATCTCATATATGCCTCAATTTTATTTCCTTCTTTCTATGTCCTTGTAGAGGCAGGTTGAAACATTGTTTTCTCGCAGGTGAAGAAGATCCCACAGACTTTCTTGTCAACAAAAGATTACATGAATTCATTCATTCCTGCTTTGATTGAGGAAACACATAATGATCTGTGTTCAAGCTTGATAGGCTTGTCTCAGGCTCCTTTTTGTGAAATCAGGACACCTGAAAGGTCCGGGGACTTCAAACCTCCCAATGACTTGTTCTATCAGATTACCTTGCAGAGCACCACTGATGATGTGAAAGGTGTAGGAAAATATGAACCTGAGGTTGGAGATCTCATTGCTTTCACAAATGTAAGACCTACAAGCATAGATGACTTGAAAAGGCCCAAAAGATACTACCATATTGCTTATGTTAAAGGACCAAGAGATATACTTACTGATGAGATCCCTATACTGTCATCTAAGTTCATAGAGAATGATATTGAATCTGACTTGCGGAGTAACAAAACACAAAAGCTTTATGCAAGTCTATCTTTTGAACATGACAACAAATATTCGTATTTGGAGAGCCTTGAACTCACAATTGGAGGGTGCAGATATGAACAATGTTAAGAAAGTGCTAAAAGCTTATTCAAAGGTAAGAATCACCAAATCATTCATTCTTGATAAGCTTCTGATCTGTTATTCAATGACATACTGTAATGCTATTTACACATTTCACAAACATTAACTTGAAGTGATTTAGAAATGTTCATGCGTTCTTCTGCAAGTTGCAATTTATGTTTATTTTAATCCTTGTAAAGCTAGACCTTCCTTTAGGGCTTTGAAAAGCATCTCCAATGGTGCAATTATGATAGAGTTACTTAATTTATTTTTGGTGGGCCTTCTAATGTCACCTAAGATTTAAGAACTTCATTAAATTTTCTCTCCAACGGTGCAATCCTTAAATGTCAGTTTTAGAAAAATATGTGTAAATGTGTTGAATAATATAAAAGTAGTTGATAGTAAATGATAGTAAGGTTTTATTTGATATCTAGATACTTACTACAAATGATGATACAATTGCCTATTTATAGGCATGCAAGGAAAGTTCTAAAAATATCTAGATTTTATTGTTCTAGAATTTTCTCACTTTTCTCTTAACTTTTGTATTTTTTCCTAAAGCTACATTTTTATAAATTTCTAGATTTTTCTAAATACATTATGAATATTTTACAAGAGTATTCTAGAATATTCTTTACTTTTTCATATACATATGTTACTACTATAATCTTCTAGAAATTTGTATCACCTTTTAACACTCCTCCTTGATGCAAATTTTGGAACCTCCAAGCATTGTTCGTAGATGCTCAAATCTTGCTCTTGGCAATGCCTTCGTAAAAATGTCTGCAACTTGATTTTTTGTCGTACAATATTCAAGTTGCATTTGTCTAGTTGTCTTTGCTTCTTTGATGATTCTTCATAACATTTATGTTCAAGCATGGCTGTATTGCAAGTTTCATATATGTCTACCAAAGATCTTACTCATCTTGGAGTAGACTTTAGTGAGTAATTTTGTTGTTGTGGAGGTGGAAAAAGCATACTTGGATCCCCTGTTACTACTTTAGCTTCTTCTTGAGGTTGTTGCTCTAGAACAGGAATGTTGCTTCTCACAACCTTTTCTTTTTCCCAATTCCAAGCAGCATTTTCATCTACCTCAACATCTCGACTGATGGTGAGCTTCTTTGTTTGCAACTTGTAGACTCGATAGCCTTTTGATTACGTACTGTACCCCAAGAAGATACCTCGTATAGTCTTGTCTTCTAACTTATATCTCTTCTCATCTAGAATGTGTATGTAGCAAATAAATCCAAATACTCATAGATGTTTAGCTGATGGCTTTTGCCCACTCCATGCCTCAATAAGGATCTTGTCTTGTACTGCCATAGTCAGACATTTGTTGAGTATGTAGACTACAGTGTAAACTGCTTCTGCCCAAAAAGTGTTAGGCAAACCTTTCTCCTTTAGCATTGATCTAACCATCTCCATGACTATGCAATTCTTCCTCTCAAAGGCGCCATTTTGTTGCGAAGAATATGCAACAGTAAGTTGGTGCTCAATGCCTTCATCTTCACAAAACTTATCAAACTCATGTGAGTTGTACTCTTTGCCTCTCGACGAGAGCTTTAAATTTCTTGAATATTTCAAAGACTTTTGATTTTTCTTTAATAAAGTATACCCAGGTCATTCTAGAAAAGTCATTAATAAAGAGGATGAAGTACTTGTTATTGTTGAGTGACAGTGTCCTCATTGGTCCACAAATATCAGTATGGATCAACTCCAACACATCTTTAGCTCTCCATGCTTTGTCAATTGAAAACGGTAGTCTGTGTTGCTTTTCAAGAAGATTCACAAGCTTCATTATTTTCTTTCAGGCATGGCAAGTCTCTTATCATGTTCTTTTGGTATAATAACTTTAAGGCATGGGTGTTGAAGTGGCCAAATCTTCGATGTCATAGCCATGAATCATCAACTTGGACTTTCATGGCAATGTTGGTAGTATAATATTTGAATCGGGAAATTTCTTTTTCTTTTTTCCATTTTAACTTAGGTTATCTCCCGCCTTTTGTTATAGTTATCATAGATTGTGCATGTATCTCCTTCAAAGTGTAGAGCATAACCTTTCTCCATCATTTGGCCAATGCTCAAGAGATTTTCTCTAAGATTGGGAACAAGTAAGACGTCCTTGATGAGTCTCGTACCTTTCTTTGTCTCCACAATGACAGTGCCTTTGCCTTTCTTTGTCTCCACCATGATAGTGCCTTTGCCTTTGGACTTCACCATGGTGCCATTTCCCAATCGAACTTTTACTTTAACGGAGTTGTCAATTTCCTTGAAGATGCTATGATCGCTGCAACTGCTATCAAAGTACTGGCTTCCACTTATTTCTTCCTTGGGATCTCAGGTAGCATAGCAAAGATGTTGCTCACCATCATGTTCTTCAACAAAATTTGCTTAATGCTTGTTTTTGTTACGACAATTCTTCTCCATGTGACCAAAATTCTTGCAGTATTGACATTGTGGCATTCCATGATGCCAACAGTCTTTCTCCAAGTGACATGTCTTCTTACATATGCCACATGGAGGATATTTATCTTGATTGGTCTTAAAGAAACTTCTAGAATTTCCTTTGTTTCTAGAAATCTCTCCACTATTTTTCTTTCCTCCATATTCTTTATTTTAAGACCGTAATTTGAGCTTTGATTGAAAGACATTTTCGACAGAATCTACATCATGCCTACTCAATCTTTGCTTATATGCTTCAAGAGAGCCCATTGGTTTTATCACCGAAATGGTAGAGAAATCTTTGGTTTGCTCAATTATAGTCACGATCGCATCATACTTATGGGGAATGGAAATTAGAATTTTCTCAACAATTCTCTTGTCAAGAATATTTTCCCCATATGTTCTCATTTGACTAACTATTTCTTTTATCCTAGAATATTAATCTTTTACGGTCTCGAACTCCTTCATCACATCTTAGAGTTTGAAGTTTAACGACACGTACTTTGACACTTCCTTGAAACTCCTCTTGTAGTATGCTCCATGCTTCTTTAGCACTTGTGGCATCCATTATTCTTGGGAAAATTGTGTGAGCTACTGTTTGTTGCAGAATAAATAATGTCCTTGAATCTTTTTGTTCGTTTTCCTTTAACTCCTTTTGAGCTGCAGTTAAAGTAGAAATGTATGTAGGAGCAATGAATCTATCTTCTATAATATCCCATAGATCTTGAGAGCAAAAAAATGTCCTCATTTTAATACTCCAATAATCATAATTTTCTCCAGTAAAAATAGGGACAGGAGTAGATGAGGGTTGAACAGTATTGGTCATTGGTTAAGGAAAAATTATGGGATTGATAGAGAATATAGTAGAATTTTTGGAAGTAGTTGGATAATATCTTTACGCCCAATAGATGACCGAACATAGCTCTAGTACCATTGTTAGTTTTAGAAAAATATGTGTAAAGGTGTTGAATGATATAGAAGTAGTTGATAGTAAATAATAGTAAGGCTTTATTTGATATCTAGAAATACTTACTACAAATGATGATACAATTGTCTATTTATAGGCATGCAAGAAAAGTTCTAGAAATATTTAGACTTTATTGTTCTAGAGTTTTCTTATTTTTTTCTTAGCTTTTCTATTTTTTTCTAAAACTACATTTCTATAAGTTTCTAGATTTTTCTAAACACATTGTGAATATTTTACAAGAATATTCTATAATATTCTTTACTTTTTCATATACATATGTTATTACTACAATTTTTTAGAAATTTGTATCACCTTTTAACATTAAAAATCTAAAATGAGTCCTATAATTGTTTCACAATTCTTAAGAACAGTTAAGATCATTGCTTATATAAGCAACAGTTCTTAAAAGAACTATCGCTCAATTGCTCTAATGGTGAAACTGTATAAGAACTAGTTTTTAAGTTTAAGAACCCCATGTGCAACCCCCATTGAAGATGCTTTTAAGTTTACTTCTTGTTCTGAGATTTTTCCTTTCTCTAAAATATAGTTATGAGAAAGAAACATGTTTCAAGCTTTCTTTGTATTTTACAGAGCGGAGAAAACTGTCACATGTGCTTGTCTGGAGAAACACGTAGCCAAGCCTATTTTATTGCACAGAACATAATCAGCGCTCAGAATCTGAATGAGCCACAAAAGGATGCGGTTTTAAGCTGTGTCACTATGGAGAGATGTCATCATAATGACACTATTAAACTTAAATGGGCCCCACCAGGGACTGGCAAAACGAAGTCAGTTGCTTCCTTGTTATTTTCCTTGCTCAAGCTGAAAACCAGAACATTGACATGTGCTCCCACTAACACTGCAGTGTTGGAAATGGCAGTTAGGTTGCATAGTTTGGTTAAGGGTTCAGTTGGGTGCGAGACATATGGGCTTGGTGACGTGGTGTTATTTGGCAATAGTTCTAGAATGAAAATAGAGTGTTATATGGGTCTTAGGGAAGTATTTCTGGATAATCGTGTGGACGATTTGTTGCGCTGTTTTTTTCCATTGACTGGTTGGAAACATTTCTTGGAATCAATGATCAAGTTTCTAAAGGAACCCGAAGAGGCATATATTTTATACAAGCGTGGTGTGGAGGTGGAGAATCTTATGTCATTAGAAGAATTTGCTAAGCAAAGTGACACTAATGTAGAACTTGCATATTGTTCATACACGCAACGTGTTAAGAATCATGATCCCATGACATTAGAGCAATTTGTGGAGAAAAAATACACTTATATTGTAGAGCAATACCGTGTGTACATGGATGATAAAAACTTAAGTCCTGGTATGACAATAGAGCAATTTATAAAGCAGAGATTCAGTTTCCTTGCAGAGAAGCTCAAGTTATTCATGCCAAACTTGTATACGCACTTACCAACATCTTTTATTCCATTAAGCGCGGTAAAGAGCATGCTGAGAGCTCTGAATTTGCTAAAATCTCTTGAAATTTCCATGCGTCAAAACAAGCCCAAACATACTCTCCTTGATTGTGAAGATGCAGAATGCGTTCTTGGCCGCTTTGGATGGTTAGGCTCCATAAGAGATGAGTGCCTTTGCATCCTAAGTTTGCTTTCTCAGTCAATTTCACTTCCCAACCACCTTAGAACCAAAAATGGCATATCAAAATTTTGCTTGATGAATGCGTGCCTAGTTTTTTGTACAGCATCAAGTTCTTGTAAATTGTACACTAAAAGGATGAAACCATTCAGTTTTTTAGTAATTGACGAAGCAACCCAACTAAAAGAATGTGAATCAGCCATTCCATTACAACTTCCAGGCCTCTGCAGTGGAATCCTCATAGGTGATGAGAGACAACTTCCTGCAATGGTCAAAAGCAAGGTATTCAAGAGTTGTTGTTAATATTATTATAGTTATGTGATTTTGTTTGTGGCTATTAAAGATTTTTGTCTAATGTGTATAAATTGATCAAATTTTAGATTGCTGTCGAGGCTGAATTTGGAAGAAGTTTGTTCGAGAGGCTGGTATTGTTGGGGTACAAGAGGCATATGCTTAATGTTCAATATAGAATGCATCCATCCATTAGCATGTTCCCAAGTAAAGAGTTCTATGATGAGCAACTTTCTGATGCTCCCACTGTCAGAGAAATAAGTTATGACAAATGTTTCCTTGATGGAAAAATGTATACATCCTACTCGTTTATAAACATATCTAAGGGTAAAGAGCAGTCTAATCATGGCCACAGTTTAATGAACAAAATTGAGGTTGCTGCTGTCTCTGAGATTATTGAAAGCCTTCAAAAAGGTTACTTTATCTTTCTCCTTCTGTTGTGTCATTGAGTGTGCTGTTAATCATGAACTCCATTGACTGTTTTTAAATGAAGAAATGCTGTTATAGGATATAGTATAGAATTTAATTAGGATTTACACTGTTATCTAATCACATATTCTTATATATGATAAGTTTGTTGACTTTTATAATAATTACTTTAAAAGTCATATTTGCAATGTTTTTTATTGATTGACAATTAAAAAATCTTTACACTTGATGCATGAAAATTAAAATGTAATATGACATATACATTACATGATTAATTCCTTTTTAATTTTTTCTTCCAGAATTTGTGAAGACAAGGAAGAAAGTTAGCATAGGAATCATATCTCCATATAAGGCCCAAGTTTTTGAAATCCAGCAGAAAGTTGAGCAGTACATTTCGGTTTCTGATTCTTATTTCTCTGTTAATGTTCGTTCCGTTGATGGTTTTCAAGGTGGTGAAGAAGATATTATAATACTCTCCACTGTGAGATCTAATGGGTGTGGAAAAGTGGGTTTTCTTTCCAGTAGACAAAGAACAAATGTTGCTCTGACTAGATCTAGGTATGTTACTTGTACATTTTGGTCATTCTTTCACGCTCCTTTCAAGTTATAAATATGCAACAATTAATCGAAAATTGATTTTTTTTTCTATTTAATGCAGATATAGTCTTTGGATATTAGGAAATGCAGCAACTTTAATCAACAGCAACTCTGTATGGAGAAAGATAGTTCTTGATGCTAAAGAAAGAAACTGTTTCCATAACGCTGATGAGGACAAGAAATTGGGTAGGGCTATTGAGGATGCCATGCTTGAGCTTGAACTGCTTGAAGAATCTGAGCCACGGTTTAAGAAACTCAATCTGGGGTAAAAGTCAAAAATAGCTACTAATTTCTCCAGGTAAGTGGAGGAATATTTTTTCATAATTTGTTATGCATGGTGATTTTCGTATTCATATAAAATAATTTCATATGAAGCAATATTACTTGCATATGATAAATTGGTAAATGTAAAAGTGTTTCTCTTTATTAAACGTAGCACCGTGGTTATCCAAATATTGCTCTTGCGTATGTTAGATTTGTTGCAGTGCTAGTTTCAGAACTCATGTTAGATTTGTGGCAGGCCACGGAAACCAAGGTGATGATGTATGTGGTTGTTGAATTAATTGCGCGGAATTCGATCCGTGAAAAATAAGGACATTGAAGCACAGACGACAATTGTGTGTGATAATATACCATGGACATAGAATCCTCATTCCTGAAGGAGTTCATTCCACTTTGAATTCGTGCACCAGTAACAAACACTGATGTTGTCATTTAAGTTTGCAATTTTTGTAAGTAGAAACTACAATTACGAACATAATTCCTGTTGTATATTTTGTTGATATTTCAAAAGGTTAATTTCTTTTTTAAAATTTAGAAAAAAAATTTAATTAATTTAGTACTGATTTAAAAACTAAATATTTTGTTATTATTGACTGAGTTTTTTTTACTTTGTCTTACCTTATCTTTGATTTGGTTTGAAGTAGTTTTTGGAACTTCTAATTTTCTTCAATAAATATTTATATTTCAGAAGATTTAGATAAAGTTTTCTCTCTCACATCTTCTCTTTCATCTTTTCTATGAGAGTTTTTGAGTTATTCTTAAAAAACTTGTTAGTTTTGTTGTCTTAATTATTGTTGAAAAGAACCTGTTATATCTTAGGAGACTTATGCATTCACATAGATAAATTCTTGAGGACAGTGTAAATTTTTGCGTCCCAAGTTTAATTTATTTGTGACCATTCAAGTTTGTAGGTTCAAGATGGATAATAGTTTGTGATAGATCATGATTATAGACAGCTGGAACAACAATTCCTCTATACAATGAATGTTTCTCTGCTCCGTATTTTTGCCATGCATATAAACTTATGACAAGTACACCCGTCACATTACTGGGTAGAACTTGGGGAAATTTGATCTATCCATCTAATTTGATCAACTTCATCCAATTACAGATCTAAAACAGATTTGGTAAAATGAAGAAAATATCTATAGTCCTAGATTTGAGTTTTACTCATATTGATTGCCTAAGAAATTTGATACCCCCATTTAAGATATTTTCGAGAGGGGGAATAATAAAAGTATAATTGTCTGTTACTTAGAGCAACTTTAATGGGGTCTTTTACGGGTTGTTTATATTTAAGCAACCGTGTCTTAAAATTAAAGCTGGTAGACGTGGCAAAACCGGTTGCTTAAAATTAAGTAACGCATCTTATATAAGACAAGGTTCCTTAACATTAAAAAATTATTTTACTGGATCAACCACCACTGTAAAATTAGTGGGAAAAAACCGGTAATGAAGAAAGAAAGAAGGGAGAACAGCTTTAGCAATCACTACCATACAAAAAAAGACCATAATTTTAATCCACGGAATCAAATTCAGAACCAAATTACAAAAATTACCATAAAAAAACAAAAATTACAACAAAAAAATATTCACAAGCAGATTTGTGCTATTTCCATTGTAAATTTATCAATCCACAAAATAAATCAAACACACAACCAAAAAAAAATAAATAAGAAAAGGTGTAAATCACATCTTCAGTTCAAAACAAGGGCGTGCATGGTGGAGGAGGGTGTGGACGAGGACCGGCGCGACAGTAGGGAGCGAGATCGGTGCGTCGGTGGTGGTGGAGTGCCAGATCGGCACGGCGGTGGAGATGGGGAGCAAGATCTGGGCTGTGGTGGGGGTGGGGATCGAGAAAGCGTAGTTGGTTAGGGGTGGGGAGCCAAGAGACGCGACAGGTTGTGGGGAGAGGAGGCGCGACGTGTCGGGGTTGGGGGGAGAGGAGGTGCAACAGGTTGGGGTTGGGGAGGTTTAAGATGTGGCGTGTTAGGGGTGGGGAGTGAGATCTAGTGGCGAATTGAGGGTGGGAAGGGAGAAGATGCATGGGGAAGGAAAGGGTGCGTTTGGTGGGGGAAGGTGGGCTAGGAGAAGTGGCGTCTTGGAGGGGGGGAATGAGAAGATTCAACGAGAATGGGGGAAGGTCCTAGGTGTAACATTTTTAGGGGGGAATTAAAAATAAAAAATTATAAATTATTTGAAAAAAAAAATACTAAATGTAACTGTTAAAGAAATTAGACCGTTTGAAAACCCAAAAAGAGAGAAATAGTGAAATGAATTTTACCATTTTAAAGCTTTGCTTTACAAAATATTACCATTTGAGAAGTTACTATAAATAGGGGATCAATTCATACTATTTTACACACAACTTTTCAACACTCAGTCTATTATTTTGTTGCTATCAATCCCCATTCTTGTTTCTTTTCTATCAAATAGATCCCAATCAATTTAACTATCAGTGTTACATAAATTTTTTGCAAAACCAACCACCTCCTACCGGTGACAATTCTCAAAATCCTCAGTATTTTATGTATCTACCACCACCAACCAACCCTACCATGTGGTATAGGCCTCCATTGGGTACCAACGACGATATGGAGTCTCCTAACAATGAACTTGAATCACCATTTGAGTCGATGTCCGAGTCTTCAGTTGGCCTAGAAAATATCATGCTAGATGGAGGAAGAGGACATGGTACTCAGAAAAAAAAAAAAAAAAAACTCATGTCAAATTCTCAGTGGAAGAAAACACATTACTTATTCAATCATAGCTGCACATTTCAAAGGATACAATTGTGGGAGTTGACCAAACAAGAACTGGTTTTTGGTTGAGAATCAACAACAATTATAACAACTACCACGGGTAGTTTCAAGAAAGAAAGCGAGTCAACTAAAATCACGGTGGTTTCGAATAAATACTACAATTCAGAAGTTTGTTGGTTGCTACAAGGAAGCTGTTAATCAAAAGAAAAGTGGGAGCTTAGAGAAGGATGTTATAGCTTATGCATATAAGATTTTTCTTAAGATATACATGAAAATTTTAATTTTGAGCATGCATTGCATTTGTTAAAGGATGTACCAAAATGGAAGGGAGAATCATTCGAAAACTCTTTAAAGAGAACAAAGACATGCTTCCGAGGGGTATTCATCATCTTCTAACACAGAGACGCTAATCAATTGTTCAGAATATGACCCAATATCAACAACAGTCCACCCAATGGGTCAAAAGGCAGCAAAGAGGAAGAGCAAAGGAAAAGCAGTTGAAACGTCCTCTAACAAAGTCGATTTGACTGGCATGGAAAATGCTATAAAGGAAAAAAAATGTTGTCATGGCAAAAATAGCTGAGGCAAAAGAGATAGAGAACATTCATTTGTTGTATGATATCCTTATGAAGAGTACATCTGCTATGTATGAGAGTCAGCGCAAAGATCATGAGTTGTATTGTAGTTTTATTAGGCGCAAGTTAGGAAACTAAATTAATGTTATACTTTAATTTATATTCGTTGTAATGTTCTGGTCATTATGAAAAATTAGTCATTGTGGAAACTAGCCATTATGAAAAATTAGTCGTTATGGAAAACTAGCCATTATGAAAAACTAGCCTTTATAGATCATTATATTTAATTCTGCAATGTTCTCTCATTCTCTCATCCTTTGATAAAATTCTGCAATCTTCTTCTCTTATGCTTGAATCATCCCTATAATGGATCCAAACATTGACTTTAATACACTTTGGAACCAAATTGTAGATGAACAACTTGAGGACAACACCGAAGAAGAAATGATGAGGTTAATACTCAAGAGCCAAAACCAAGCCAACAACACCAATAGGCGCAAACGAAGAAGAACGATGATAATCGAAGTCGTGAAGAAGGACATCAGCGATTGTTTAATGACTATTTCTCTGAAAATCCTTTATACATAAAAGCTCAGTTTCGACGAAGGTTTCGAATGCAAAGGCATGTCTTTCTTCAAGTTGTAGAAGCCCTTGGTAATCATGATGATTACTTCCAAATGAAGGTTGATGCAATCGGTAGAATGGGCCTTTCACCAATACAAAAGTGCACTGTCGCTATTCGTATATTGACATATGGATCACCTATTGACAGTATGGATGACTATGTTCGAATTGGTAAAAATGCTGCACTAGAATGCTTAGAGAGATTTGTATTGGATGTCTATGTGGGGATGAGTACTTGAGGAGGCCTATCAACAAAGACCTTGAACACCTACTACAAATGGAAGAGCCACATGGCTTTCCAAGTATGTTAGGTTCCATTGATTGTATGCATTAGGAGTGGAAAAATTGTCCAATTAATTGCATGGAAATGTCAGTTTTCTCGACCTGACCATGGCAAATCGACAATCATGCTTCAAGCAGTAGCATTACAAGACTTATGTATTTGGCATGCATTTTTGGGCACTGCAGGTTCAAATAATGACATTAATGTGTTAAACGCATCTACTGTGTTTAATGACATTTTATCGGGACAAGCTCCTACGATGCAATACACAATGAATGGCACCCTATATAACATGGGGTACTATCTAGTCAATGGTATTTATTTTGAGTGGGCTACATTTGTAAAGATCATCCCAATGCCGCAAGGAGAAAAGAGAAAATTATTTGCATAATGACAAGAAGCAGCAAGGAAGGATGTAGAATGGGCATTTGGAGTGGTCCAATCTCGATTTGCAGTTATATTTGGTCCGGCACGTGCTTGGCATGTAAATACAATGAAGAATATAATATATGCATGCATCATCTTTCATAACATGATTGTTGAAGACGAATGACACACATACAATGGTAATTTTGAATACGATCATGTACATAGTGACATCTCAACAGTTGAAGTATCTAATGATCCTCATCCCAATTTTACTGCAACATATCTGCAAAGGAGAGCACATCTTCGTGATAAACAAATTCATCACCAACGTCAAGCAGACTTGGTCAAGCATATTTAGAAACGTTTTGGGCATGAAAATAATGAAATTAATTTTTATCTAATGTTATGTACTTCTCATTTTTTTTTTAATATAATGTTATGCATTTCTCATTGTTTTTAATTATAGAATTTTGCAAAATTGTCATTCTTTTTTATTTATTATGATAATAATTAATTAACTTGTATTTATATTTTTTAATTATTTAAATTTAATTAGGCGTATTAATTAAAATAGGTGAATTAATATTTTAATTTAACACAAATGAAGTGCAAATAAAAAAATATAAAAATGTGAGTTGCTTAAAATTTTATGCATTGAAACAAAAAGTGTATAGATTGCTTAAGAATTGCTTAAAAATGATGTGGAGCTATGGGACCCACTTAAAAAACCCAAAGTGGGTTCTTATTTTGTGACCACTAAAGTTGCTCTTAGATCTCAATATCAAAATATATGGAAATCATAGTTCCGTGTCCACTAATTCTGCCAAATAAATCCTGCCAAAGAAATGCTTCAATTCTGTTTTAGTATACCACAGCAACACATAAAATTGCTTAGGAGTTCTTTTCGGTTTTGGTCCATTAAGATTACCAATATTGTCATGATGTTGTTGATCCGTATAAAGAATTAATTTATTGTATTAATTTTTTAATAATACTGGTTTTCTTTGAATGATGCACAAAATAATGTTACACAAGAAATGGCATATCACAAAAGAAAAGAATAAGTTTTGTGAACTTCGAAAGAGGTACACTGCATCTAAGGCATGTTTTTCTTATTTCAGAGCAAAGATAAATTGTCACCAATTTTTTAAATCCTGAAATTTTGAGTGATAATACCTATAGCACGTCAAATGCAGGCACACATGGAGAAAGAAGAAAATGTATCATAATTTCTATTTCTGTTTGTATTTGTATATCATTCTCGGTATTTCTCAATTCTGGTTATGTACACATCAACCTAAGTTTTTAACCGGCATAATGACCAGTTTGTTAGAGATTAAAAAAGAAGTGATTTTGATGTAAAATAATCTAGTAATTATTTTTTAGAAATTAAAAAAAAAAAAAAGCTAATTTATGTTTGTTTATCATTTTAAAAATTAATTTTTTTAAAAGCAGTTAATTTTAAGAGAAGCTATTTAAAATAGTTTCTCATTTTAATTAGATTTTAGATTTTTTTTAATTTCTAATTATTTGAAGCAATTTTTTTTTTTTTTTAAAAGTGATTCTTTCATAAAAGAAACTGTAACAAACGGCCCATTGGAAGCAACTATGGCTTTAATTTTAAACACAAAGTTAGGAGCCGCCGTTTCTGGCAACTGCCATAGCATACCAAATCATCTTCGATAAGTTGAGGTGCTGCTGCTGCTGCTGATGGCGGAACTACCTCTGAAGTTGGTTTATTTTACACGTGGCCCTGTTGAAAACTGATTAATCACTTTTATTACCACGTGGCCTTTCCTTTACATTCATCCTATTTTTACTCTTTTCTTTTCTCAAGCTAAGCATTTATTGTAGCCTTATTAAGAAGATGCCCAATAGCTCTGAATTTTTTCTTGGGAGACCTAGTTAAACTTCTCCTCGTCCAAAAGGACTCACCCTGTGGGGTTTAATTCGTGAGACCGAGATTCGGTTGAACTGAAAAAGGGCCAACACATAAAAAAAGGCCCAAGACTAACAAAACAAAGACGGGCATCGTCAACATAAACCTACTACCAAACAACTCATCACAAGCAGTAAGTAAGTACAGATAAAAGGTTTTTCATTTTTTATAATTAAAACTAACAAGGTAAAAGTATCCAAATACTAAAGTTCAAAATTATTATTTCAATTTCCTCAAAAAAATTATCATTTCAAATACTATCCGCAAAGTACACATTCATATCCTTGTTTATCTTTCTAGCTAAGTCAATTTAACTTGAGTAGAAGTTCGGTTCTTCCTCTCTATTGTGGGTGACTAGGAAGTAATTTTTTAAGGCAAACTAAGTGAATACTTAAGTATCTAAGCTTTTCAAAGTAACTATATGTTAACTATCTTGGGCAACCTGAAGCAGCAGCTACCCTCTGGTACCTGCAGTGATACTGAATGACTTTCCAATGGTGCATCAAGTTGACCGCACAGCTGTGGTTCACAGCAACCCAATATTATATGAAATAAATTGCCAAGTTCTTGTCCAAATGAATGCACCAGCACTGAGTTTCGTGAATTGGTCTGCCAATAGTAGTTGGTAGACTAGCAAACTTAGCATTCTCTTTTCATGAAATGTAGTACTGAGTTTAAGATGTACCCTACCAAATTATTCCACTCTCCAGATTCTACGTTTATTACCATAATTCATGCATGATTCCATGAAAGCAAAATGGACTTGCGAAAGCCGATAAAACAATAAGTGAAAAATGTTTTTTATTTACATAACTAAAGTTGAACAATTTTTATTATGTCTTTTTGATTTCGGGAAGTATCTTAGAGAAGCGTATATATGAAAAAGATAAAATATAAATAAGAGTTAGATATAATTATATATGGTGTCAATTTAATGTTCAAATATTTCTTTTGTCTCTTATTATTTATCTTTTAAAATAATGTACACTTAAAAAATATTATTTATATAAATTACAATGGTAAAATAATTTTTTTACATATAAACTTAACCTTTATTTCAAAAGTCAGAATATAGTTGTAAATTAATTTGAGTATTTAGGGAAATTAACTACTAAATGAATATAGAAATTAGGAAAAAAATATTATTTTTATTTTTTTAAGTGATGAATATTTTGAGACAAAACATATCATATGAGATGGACGGAGTAATAAAACGATGTTTTTATTTCTATTAATATTAATATTAGTACTTTTTTAAAACATGACTACTTGCATTCCTTTAGTTAAATACCACATTTATAGTAATAGGTTGATGTTTGGGGGCGTGTAATTAACAATAAACGTATTATTATTTGCTAGTAATAAATAAGGACAAAACTTAATGTTTCTACACACTAGCTTATTAACACACTTACGTTTCCAAATAGCAGCTCTTTGAGTCCATCACCAAGTAAGTTATGAATGTATGTGTTTTGGTTATCTCATAGTTGGAATGATTTTATCTCACTTTAATTTATTTTGTTATACAATAGCGACCTTTTCTATATGCTGCGATGTAATTAACCTGCTGTTGACCTGTAGTCAACCTTGCTTTTTATCTTTGTCTGAAAGGGTGAGGATTGCTGTTAACCATTTCAAACTTTTACCATCTGTTGTATCTTTAGCTGTGACGTTTTATTCAGCTAAAGTAGCTTTTTATTTTTATTTTTTTTCTATAAAAAGTAGCGTTTTATTTCTGCAACTAAAGATTCATTATTTGGCTAAAAAGTACTCCGCGTCTGATAATAAGTGTTGTCCCAAATTATTTTATACAGATCAAAAAAACCTAATATATATATACAAGAAAATAGTAATTTTACGAAATTAACTTTATTATCAATCTTCTTTGTTAAAATAATGCAGTATATCAATATTTTAAAAATTATTATTAGGGATATAAATAGAAAAAAGTAATTAATATTACATTAAAAAGATAATATAACACTTATGTTTTGACTCTTTTTTTTTTTTTTTAACATGACACTTATTATGGGATGGTGGGAGTAGCTTTTAGCTGTTGAACAAGTTTCGTACGTGAATCTGTTCAATTGCCTAACTTGTAAGCGATTCTCAATATCAGGCCCTGTGTATTGTGTGTACAAAACAAAATGAAGCCGTGAAAACTAGTTTTGTGCTTGTGCTACTCATTGGTCAATAAGGAGCAAGAATGAAAAATCTTGAGCATGCAAACTTGTTAGATATTGTATTCTCTTGGACTCTCGAGGATGTTCTCAATGAAAATCTTTTCGAACACCAGGTATTTTTTTCCACTTTGCAATACTCTAATATAAAAGGCACATTAGTCCTTTTAAGATTGCAACTGCTTATACACGTTTAATCACCTATATATGCCATAATTTTATTTCCCTCTTTCTATGTCCATGTAAAGGCTGGTTGAAACATTGTGTTCTCGCAGGTGAAGAAGATCCCACGGACATTCTTGTCAACCAAAGATTACACGAATTCATTCATTCCTGCATTGATTGAGGAAACACATAGTGATCTGTGTTCAAGCTTGATAAGCGTGTCTCAAGCTCCTTTTTGGGAAATTACGACACTTGAAAGGTCCAGGGACTTCAAACCTCCCAATCACTTGTTCTATCAGATTACCGTGAAGAGCACCACTGATGATGTGAAAGGTGTAGGAAAATATGAACCTGAGGTTGGAGATCTCATTGCCTTCACAAATGTAAGACCTAGAAGCATAGATGACTTGAACAAGCCCACAAGATACTACCATGTTGCCTATGTTCAAGGGTCAAGAGATATATTTACTGATGAGATCCCTATACTGTCATCTAAGTTCATAGAGAATGATATTGAATCTGACTTGAGGAGTAACAAAACACAAAAGCTTTATGCAGTCTATCTTTTGAACATGATAACAAATGTTCGTATTTGGATGGCCTTGAAGTCACAATTGGAGGGTGCAAATATGAAAATTGTTAAAAAAGTGCTAAAAGCTGATTCAAAGGTAAGAATCACCAAATCATTCATTCTTGATAAACTTCTGATCTGCTATTCAATCACATACTGTAATGCTATTTACACATTTCCAAACATTAACTTGAAGTGATTTAGAAATGTTCATGCGTTCTTTTGCAAGTTGTAATTTATGTTTATTTTAATCCTTGTAAAGCTAAACTTTCCTTTAGGGCTTTGAAAAGCATCACCAATGGTGCAAT
Organism: Spatholobus suberectus; assembly: GCA_004329165.1. Classification (NCBI taxonomy): domain Eukaryota; kingdom Viridiplantae; phylum Streptophyta; class Magnoliopsida; order Fabales; family Fabaceae; genus Spatholobus; species Spatholobus suberectus. The sequence goes on along the minus strand of CM014734.1, from coordinate 65,344,227 downwards.
TATGATAGAGTTGCTTAACTCATTTTTGGTGGGCCCAGTAATGTCACATGAGATTTAAGAACTTCATTAAGTCTTCTCTCCAATGTTGCAATTCTCAAGAATTTAAAATGATTCCTATAATTGTCTCACAATTCTTAAGAACTGTTAAGATTGTTGCTTATATAAGCAACAGTTCTTATCAGAACTATCACTAAATTGCTCCAATGGTGAAACTGCATAAGAACTGGTTTTTAAGTTTAAGAAACCCATGTGCAACTCCCATTGAAGATGCTTTTAAGATTACTTCTTGTTCTGAGATTTTTCCTTTCTCTAAAACATAGTTATGAGAAAGAAACATGTTTTTATATTTTCTTTGTATTTTACAGAGCGAAGAAAACTGTCACATGTGCTTTGATGGAGAAAATCGTAGCCGTAGCCGAGCCTATACACAAAATATAATCAGTGCTCAGAATCTGAATGAGTCACAAAAGGATGCGGTTTTAAGCTGTGTCACAATGAAGAAATGTCATCATAATGACACTATTAAACTTATATGGGGCCCACCAGGGACTGGCAAAACGAAGACAGTTGCTTCCTTATTATTTTCCCTTCTCAAGCTGAAAACCAGAACATTGACATGTGCTCCAACTAACACTGCAGTGTTGCAAGTGGCAGTTAGGTTGCACAGTTTGGTTAAGGGTTCAGTTGAGTGTGAAACATATGGGCTTGGTGACATAGTGTTATTTGGCAATAGATCAAGAATGAAAATAGAGTATTATGAGGGTATTGGGGAAGTATTTCTGGATAATCGTGTGGATGATTTGTTGCGCTGTTTTTCTCCATTGACTGGTTGGAAACATTACTTGGAATCAATGATCAAGCTTCTAAAGGAACCCGAAGAGGAATATATTTTATACAAGCATGGTGTGGGGTTGGAGAATCTTATGTCATTAGAAGAATTTGCTAAGCAAAGTGGCACTAATGTAAAAAATGCATATCGTTCATACAAGAAACGTGTTAGGAATCGTGATCCTATGACATTAGAGCAATTTGTGGAGAAAAAATACGCTCGTATAGTAGAGCAATACCATATGTACATGGATGATAAAAAGTTAAGTGCTGGTATGACAATAGAGCAATTTATAAAGCAGAGATTCAGTTTCCTTGCAGAGAAGCTCAAGTTATTCATGCCAACCTTGTATACGCACTTACCAACATCTTTTATTCCATTAAACGTGGTGAAGAGCATGCTGAGAGCTCTGAATTTGCTAAAATCTCTTGAAATTTCCATGCGTCAAAACAAGTCCAAACATACTCTCCTTGATTGTGAACATGCAGAAAGCGTTCTTGGCCGCTTTGGATGGTTAGGCTCCACAAGAGATGAGTGCCTTTGCATCCTAAGTTTGCTTTCTCAGTCGATTTCACTTCCCAACCACCTTAGAACCAAATATGGCATATCAACATTTTGCTTGGTGAATGCGTGCCTAGTTTTTTGTACAGCATCAAGTTCTTCTAGATTGTACACTGAAGGGAAGACACCATTCAGATTTTTAGTAATTGATGAAGCAGCCCAACTAAAAGAATGTGAATCAGCCATTCCATTACAACTTCCAGGCCTCCGCAGAGGTATCCTCATAGGTGATGAGAGACAACTTCCTGCAATGGTCAAAAGCAAGGTACTCAACAGTTGTTGTTAATATTATTATGGTTATGTGATTTTGTTTGTGGCTATAAAAGAGTATTGTATAATGTATATTAATTGATCAAATTTTAGATTGCTGACAAGGCCGAATTTGGAAGAAGTTTGTTCGAGAGGCTGGTATTGTCGGGGTACAAGAAGCATATGCTTAATGTTCAATATAGAATGCATCCATCCATTAGCATGTTCCCAAGTAAAGAGTTTTATGATGAGCAACTTTCTGATGCTCCAATTGTCAGGGAAATAAGTTATGACAAACGTTTCCTTGATGGAAAAATGTATGCTTCATACTCTTTCATAAACATATCTAAGGGTAAAGAGCAGTCTAATCATGACCACAGTTTGATGAACAAAATTGAGGTTGCTGCTATCTCTGAGATTATTGGACGCCTTAAAAAAGGTTACTTTCTCTTTCTCCTTCAGTTGAGCCATTGAGTGCTTGTTAATCATGAACTGCATTGATCGTTTTTAAATAAAGAAATCTTGCTATGGGATATAATATAGAATTTAATTAGAATGGAGGTGTAAGTTCACACATGTTGCCGTATAAGATAAGTCGATTGACTTTTATAATAACTATTTTAAAAATCATACTTAGGATGATATCTGATTAATTGACAATGTAACGATTTTTACATTGATAATGCATGAAAATTAAACTATAAGATACCATATGCTTTACATGATTAATTCGTTTTTAAATTTTTCTTCCAGAATGTGCGAAGACAAGGAAGAAAGTTAGCATAGGAATCATATCTCCATATAAGGCCCAAGTTTATGAAATCCAGCAGAAAGTTGAGAAGTACATTTCGGTTTCTGATTCTTATTTTTCTGTTAGTGTTCGTTCCGTTGATGGTTTTCAAGGTGGTGAAGAAGATATTATAATACTCTCCACTGTGAGATCTAATGGGTGTGGAAAAGTGGGTTTTCTTTCCAATAGACAAAGAGCGAATGTTGCGCTGACTAGGGCTAGGTATGTTACTTATACATTTTGGTCATTCTTTCATGCTCCTTCTTTATACATATGTAACAGTTAATAGAAAATTGTTTTTCCTTCTTTTTTAATGCAGATATTGCCTTTGGATATTAGGAAATGCTGCAACATTAATCAATAGCAACTCTGTATGGAGAAAGCTAGTTCTTGATGCTATGAAAAGAGACTGTTTCCATAATGCTGATGAGGACAAGAAATTAGGTCGGGCTATTGAGGATGCTGTGTTTGAGTTTGAACTGCTTGAAGATTCTGAGTCACGGTTCAAGAAACTAAATCTAGGGGAAAAGTCAAAAATAGCTACTAATTTCTCCAGGTAAGTGGAGGAATATTTTTTCATAATTTGTTATGCATGGTGATTTTTGTAATGCCTGGCCGTTTGCAGGATGAGTGTCTGTTCCCACAAACCAACACAAGACTTTTCAGCGTACTTTGTCCTCACTCACACACTTTCTGGAAAACTTTCTAGTAGGTTACTCATCCCTAAATTACTCCAAGTCAAGCACACTTAACTATGGAGTTCTCAAGTGATAGGTTACCGAAAAATAGATACATCTTGTTGGTATAGGTAGCACTAATTAATTCCTTAAGTTATCCTCAACTGTACAGTCTCATACCTGCACAATCTTTGGATCCTTCTCATTCAAGTGTGTATTCGATTCATTCATGTAACCTTTCCGCCGGAAGCCTGTCAAAAGCCGCTCCTTGTCCATGCGTCATCTCTTTTGTACCGGCGATCACTCTCCGCCCTCGTCAGCACCCGGGATGTTACAATTTTCGTATTCGTATAATATATAATATCCAATAACATATTTTCATATGACTTCTCAAAAAAAAAAAAAACATAATTTCATATGAAGCAATATTAATTACTTGCATATGATAGATTTGTAAATGTAAAAGCATTTCTCTTTACTAAATGTTGCACTGTGGTTATCCAAATATTTCTCTTGCGTATGTTAGATTGGTTGCAGTGCAAGTTTCAGAACTTTTGCTAATACAATTTTTAGAGTTTCTGTATGTGGCAAGCCACGGAAACCAAGATGATGATGTATGCTGTTGTTGAATTAATTGCAGGGAATCTGGGAAAAATGAAGTCATTGAAGCACAGATGACAATGGTGTGCGATAATATACCATGGACATAGAATCCGCATTCCTGAAGGAGTTCATTACATTTTGAACTCGTGCACCAGTAACATACACTGATGTTGTCATTTAAGTTAGCAATTTTAGTAAGTAATGAATACAATTACAAACATAATTCCTCTATAGAATGAATGTTTCTCTGCTCCGTATTTTTGCCATATATGTAAACTTATGACAAGTGCACCCGTCACATTACTGGGTAGAACTTGGGGAAGTTTGATCTATCCACAATTTTATCAACATTTTCTAATTAAGAATCTGAAAAAACTTCACACTAATTTTATAATGTCTAAAAGAATTTTAATGATTTGGATTTAGGTTCTCTGACTATACAATTTCTTGATGAAGTAAAGTGTTTTCATGAACATATCGGCAACTAACAACATAATATTTACAGTTCTAGATTTGAGTTTTATTCATATTGATGGTATAAGAAATTTGATACCCCTCATCTAAGACATTTTTGATATGGGGAAAAAGTACTGTAAAATATAATATTTATATGTGATGTACCATATATAACTTTGGTTTCAATTACAAAACGTTTGCAAAACAGAGATCCTTCACTAGATTCGAGTCTCTTTTTTTTTTTTTCGGAACATAAGCCACAAAATACATATAGTTGATCTTAATCCTTGATATCCTTACTAAAGTCTACTTTGCTTGAGTAGTAGCTCTACACTTCTGTTCTTACTCTCTTTAGCGGGTACCTGAGCCGGAGGTTTTAATAATGAGAAAAGTTCCGTAAAAACTAAAAAACATAAATATTAAAGTAAAATCAATATATAGATGCAAATGCTTACTCTAATTTATGACAGGTAAGAATTACTCCAGCTGCAGAATATACAAAATTGTTTATACACAAAGGAGTTTTCAAACTAGTATTTGCTTATGTAGACGATACTACTACAAGCACCGGTGAAAGTACTGATCAATGCAGAGTGAATTGAAAATAAAATAGAAAAACGCTATGCCATCAATTTTTGGCAAATAATTGTTCAGATGTTGAAATACAAAAATGATTATTCAAAGCATGTTTCCTAGTGAACCATTAAAAGATAGTACTACTGCCTTTCATGCAGTCTATCGATATTCGAGTTTACCACTTCTCATTTCTCAACTCTCTCTCTCTCTATATATATATATAAAGAGAGAGAGAGGATCATTTAGGGTGCTATTTCTTATTTAGAATTCATGCATGAGTAATACGAGAAAAAAACTTGATCAGTTTTGAAGTAAAAGATTATTTTGACTTGTCCCTTTTAAAAAATTGAAAAAAGCGTGAACTGCAGGATTCGAAACTGCGCGGGCAGAGTCCACATGATTCCTAGTAGTCATGCCTGATAACCACTCCGGCACGTCTGCTTAGAGTCAAAGCCTTCAAATTTTTTTATTAATAAATCGGATTCTTCCACTAACACAATTGGCTTCGGTCTAGCGCTCAGGTTCCCATGAGTGTCTGGTGAATCCATGGAGTTTTTATTAATCTATCGTAATTTGTTTTTAAAATTATTAAATTAAAGTATGTTATAAAAAAAAATTAGTAGTATGACTGGCAACCAAAGTAAAAAGAAATCATTAGAATTCGGGAGAAACAGAGTATTCCAATTTCAAAGTTGCCCCCTTAAGCGAAGTAGGAAATACTCAACATAAGATTACATCATCATTGGTAAAAAGGTTTACCTGGGTGGTGTAGGCGTCGATGTGCTCGTCAGGATCAGTAGTCCCATCATATTAGTCAATATTCAGGCTCTTCCATCTGGGGAAAGGGGAGTCTCCATGATACCATCAACGAAGGGATGCCTTTATACAATTCCTCCTGGGATGAAGCGGTGGAACTCGAACACAATCTTCGAGCACAACTCCAAGACGGTCTTCGTGCAAGTCTCGTCGTTCTACTCGCCAACGTTGCATATCCTGTTCGATTTCCTTTTGCTCCTGGTTGTTGAGGGACGAGTTTTGAGTGTGCCCATTTTCCAACCGTCAACATTGCTCTTTGATGTCGACATTCTCCTTCTACAACTTGTCTATATCATCAGCGTTCCTCTTCTACAGGTCACCATGCATCTCATGGCACAATGCCTGGATGGGTGGGTGATTCTCTAGAGCAGGTATAGCATCGTTCCCTTGATGCCTACCCCTGGTAGGGTGGCGATCGTTGTTCCTATCGTCTGCTGTTGTGCTCTTGGTCTCCACCATTGTCCAGAAATGTAGTGGTTGAGGCATAGTTTTAACTCGACCCCACAGTGAGCACCAAAATGTTCCTGCCACATTTGGCAGACCTCTTCCTCTATTCCTCACGTGGTATTTCTCCTTGTTCCTACTCCGTGTCAATGGGGTGGAGCACCTGCAAAGACACTCCAATGCTCAAGTCAGGAGAGTGTGTGAGCTAGGGTTGCAGAAATTGAGTTAAGATTAAGGGCAGAATATGTTCACCTATGCCAAATATACCCTCTAATCAGCCATTAGTGATAGGCGTATTTACTTGATTTACCCGTCATGAATGCCCCTTACAAAGGGCGTGATTTGGGGAATCCTAAGGTACGAGACAATCCCACAATTTTTGCCATTTCCTTTCAGGGCCTTACTGAGATGAACTCGACTTGGTCAGTAGCCGAGCTAAGTTCTCGCCTTGTCCTTAATACATCGTCCTCCCTCTGAGACATGCTCAACGGTGGCTATGCCAAATCCAGCAGTACATTTAATATTTCACTTTATTTTATCTATTATATACTATGAATTCAAATAAAGAAAAATAACTTTTTTAAACTTGTTCACTTATTTCGAAATTTTATCTTGTTAAAATAATATTTTATCTCCTCGATATAAGATTTATCCCTTCATTTTTTGAAAAAAAAAATGTTATTATAATAATTATTATCATTCATATTCTTATTATTATCATTATATTACTATTACTATTATTCTTACAAATATTATTATTATTACTATAAATATTATTATTATTATTATTATTATTATTATTATTATTATTATTATTATTATTATTATTATTATTCTTATAAATATTATTATTATTATTATTATTATTATTACTATAAATATTATTATTCTTATGAATATTATTATTATTATTATTATTATTATTATTATTATAAATATTATTATTATTATTACTATTATTATTACTATTACTATTACTATTACTATTACTATTACTATTATTCTTATAAATATTATTATTATTATTATTATTATTATTATTATTATTACTATAAATATTATTATTCTTATAAATATTATTATTATTATAAATATTAATATTATTATTATGATTATTATAAATATTATTATTATTACTATTGCTATTATTATTATTATTATTATTATTATTATTATTATTATTATTATTATTATTATTATTGTTATTATTACTATTATTATTATTACTATTATTATTATTATTATTTTATTATTATTTTATTTTTTACTAGTTGTTTTTGTTTAAGCCTATCGGTATTCCTTTTAATTATTAAATACCGGGTACGTTAATTTCATACATTTATTAGACACCACTAGCAGTGCACAAACCGACTTGATGCAGGACCTGTCCACTTTCTAGATTCTACATTTGTTACCATAATTCATGCATGATTCCATGAAAGCAAAATGGACTTGTGAAACCAAGGGGTCTAACTCAATTGGTTGAACAGTGTGTGTGAGTTGTTGTAAACCTCCTAATATTAGAGTTCAACTCCTTCTTTTGAATCAATAAAAAAAAAAAGACATGTGAAAGTTGATAAAACAATAAAGCTACGTACTGCATGCATAATTTCCTATTCTAGTATTTCATGTATATATCCTACTTTTACTCGTTTTATGTAAAAAAAAATTATTTACATAATTAAAGTTGAACAATTTTTATTATGTCTTTTGATTTCGGGAACTATCTTAGAGAAGCGTATATATATGAAAAAGATAAAATATGAATAAGAGTTGGATATAGTTATATATGGTGTCAATTTAATGTTCAAATATTTATTTTGTCTCATATTGTTTATCTTTTAAAATAATGTACAATTAAAAAATATTATTTATATAAATTACAATGATAAAATAATTTTTTTATATAAAGTTAACCTTTATTTAAAAGGTTAGAATATAGTTGTAAATTAATTTAAGAATTTAGGTGAATTACTAATAAATGAATATAGAAATTGGAAAAAAAAAATTATTTTTTAAAGTGATGAATATTTTGAGACAAAACATATCATATGAGATGGACAGAATAATAAAACGATGCTTTTAATTCTATTAATATTAATATTAGTATTATTTTTTAAAACAAGACTACTGGCATTCCTTTAGTTAAATATCACATTCATAGTAATCGGTTAATTTAGTGGGGCGTGTAATTAACAATAAACACATTATTATTTGCTAGTAATAAATAAGGACAAAACTTAATGTTTCTACACACTAGCTTATTAACACACTTATGTTTCCAAATAGTGGCGCTCTACCGTTGTTTATCTTGACTGATAATATTCCATCGTTGTTTATTACTAGTTCCTATGTCTAACAAATTCAAATTCTTCAACATAGAATAGTGTTAGTAAATTCTATACTATTATTTATTATTTATTATTTTATACAGTACGACGACGACCTTTTCTATATGCGGGGTTGTAATGTAATTAACCTGCCTTTGACCTGTAGTCAACCTTGCTTTTGATCTTTGTCCGAAAGCTGTTGAACAAGTTTTGTACGTAAAACTGTTCAATTGCTTAACTGGCAAGCGACTCTCAACAATATCAGTCCTTGTGTGGACAAAACAAAGAGCTGTGAGAACCAGTTTTGTGCTTGTGCTATTGATTGATCAGTAAGGAGAAGCAAGGATGAAAAATCTTGAGCATGGAAACTTGTTAGATATTGTATTCTCTTGGACTCTCAAGGATGTTCTCAACGAAAATCTTTTCAAACACCAGGTATTTTTATTTTTTTTTCATCTTTGCAATAATTTAATATAAAAGGCACATTAGTCCTTTTAAGATTGCAACTGCTTATACACGTTTAATCACCTATATATGCCACAATTTTATTTCCCTCTTTCTATGTCCATGTAAAGGCTGGTTGAAACATTGTTTTCTCGCAGGTGAAGAAGATCCCGCGGACATTCTCGTCAACAAAAGATTACATGAATTCATTCATTCCTGCATTGATCGAGGAAACACATAGTGATCTGTGTTCAAGCTTGATAAGCGTGTCTCAAGCTCCTTTTTGTGAAATCAGGACAATTGAAAGGTCCAGGGACTTCAAACCTCCCAATGACTTGTTCTATCAGATTACCTTGAAGAACACTAGCGATGATGTGCAAGGTGTAGGAAAATATGAACCTGAGGTTGGAGATCTCATTGTATTCACAAGTGTAAGACCTAGAAGCATAGATGACTTGAACAAGCCCAAAAGATACTACCATATTGCCTATGTTCGAGGGCCACGAGATATATTTACTGATGAGATACCTATACTGTCATCTAAGTTGATAGAGAGTGATGTTGAATCTGGCTTGAGGAGTAACAAGACACAAAAGCTTTATGCAGTCTATCTTTCGAACATGACAACAAATATTCGTATTTGGAGAGCCTTGAACTCACAATTGGAGGGTGCAGATATGAACATCGTTAAGAAAGTGCTAAAAGCTGATTCAACGGTAAGAATCACCAAATCATTCATTCTTGATAAGCTTCTCTGTATTTACGCGTTTCACAAACATTAACTTGAAGTGATTTAGAAGTGTTCATGCACTCTTGTGTAAGTTGCAATTTATTTTTATTTTAATCCTTGTAAAGCTAGACCTTCCTTTAGGGCTTTGAAAAGCATCTCGTCCAATGGTGCAATTATGAGAACTGTTAAGAACGTATATAAGCAACGGTTCTTATAAGAACTGTCACTCAATTCATCCAATGGTGAATCTGCATAAGAACTGGTTTTTAAGAATTCCATGTGCAACTCCCATTGAAGATGCTTTTAAGATTACTTCTTGTTCTGAGATTTTTTTTCTTTCTCTAAAATATAGTTATGAGCATGTTTTATATTTTCTTTGTATTTTACAGAGCGGAGAAAACTGTCACATGTGCTTGTCTGGAGAAAATCGTAGCCGTAGCCGAGCCTATACACAAAACATAATCAGCGCTCAGAATCTGAATAAGTCACAAAAGGATGCAGTTTTAAGCTGTGTCACAATGAAGAAATGTCATCACAATGACACTATTAAACTTATATGGGGCCCACCAGGGACTGGCAAAACGAAGACAGTTGCTTCCTTGTTACTTTCCCTTCTCAAGCAGAAAACCAGAACATTGACATGTGCTCCAACTAACACTGCAGTGTTGCAAGTGGCAGATAGGTTGCATAGTTTAATTAAGGGTTCCGCTGAGTGTGAGACATATGGGCTTGGTGACATTGTGTTATTTGGCAATAGTTCTAGAATGAAAATAGAGTGTTATAATGGTCTTGGGGAAGTATTTCTGGATAACCGTGTGAAGCACTTGTTGAGCTGTTTTTCTCCATTGACTGGTTGGAAACATTACTTGGAATCAATGATCAAGTTTCTAAAGGAACCCGAAGAGGCATATGTTTTATATAAGCGTGGTGTGGAGGTGGAGAATCTTATGTCATTAGAAGAATTTGCTAAGCAAAGTGGCACTAATGTAGAACTTGCATATCGTTCATACAAGCAACATGTTAAGAATCATGATCCTATGACATTACAGCAATATGTGGAGAAAAAATACGCTCATATTGCAGAGCAATATCTCATGTACATTGATGATAAAAAGTTAAGTGCTGGTATGACAATAGAGCAATTTATAAAGCAGAGATTCAGTTTCCTTGGAGAGAAGCTCAAATTGTTGATGCGAACATTGTGCTCGCACTTGCCAACATCTTTAATTTCATTAAAGGTGGTGAAGAGCATGTTGAGAGCCCTGAATTTGCTAAAATCTCTTGAAATCTCCATGCGTGAAAACAAGTGTAAACAAACTCTCCCCGATTGTGAAGATGGACAAAGCGTTCTTGGCCGCTTTGGATGGTTAGGTTCCAAAAGAAATGAGTGCCTTGACGTCCTAAGTTCGCTTTCTCAGTCAATTTCACTTCCCAACAACCTTAGAAACAAATATGGAATATCAAAATTTTGCCTGATGAATGCGTGCCTAGTTTTTTGTACAGCATCAGGTTCTTCTAAATTGTACACTGAAGGGATGCCACCATTCAAATTTTTAGTAATTGATGAAGCAGCCCAACTAAAAGAATGTGAATCGGCCATTCCATTACTACTTCCAGGCCTCCGCAGTTGTATCCTCATAGGTGATGAGAGACAACTTCCTGCAATGGTCAAAAGCAAGGTACTCAAAAGAGTTGTTGTTATTTGATTTTGATTGTGGCTATCAAAGAATTTTGTCTAATATGTATAAATTGATCAAACTTTAGATTGCTGACAAGGCTGAATTTGGAAGAAGTTTGTTCGAGAGGTTGGTACTGTTGGGGTACAAGAGGCATATGCTTAAAGTTCAATATAGAATGCATCCATCCATTAGCATGTTCCCAAGTAAAGAGTTTTATGATGAGCAACTTTCTGATGCTCCAACTGTCAGAGAAATAAGTTATGACAAACGTTTCCTTGATGGAAAAATGTTTACTTCCTACTCTTTCATAAATATATCTAAAGGTAAAGAGCAGTCTAACCATGACCACAGTTTGATGAACAAAATTGAGGCTGCTGCTATCTCTGAGATTATTGGAAGCCTTAAAAAAGGTTACTTTGTCTTTCTCCTTCTGTTGTGTCATTGAGTGCGTGTTAATCATGAACTCCATTGACCGTTTTTAAATGAAGAAATGTTGTTATAAGATATAATATAGAAGTTAATTAGAATTTACATTATTATCCAATAACATGTTGTCATATATAATAAGTTTGTTGATTTTTTTAATAACTATTTTAAGTGATTTTTTATTGATTGACAGAAAAAAAATCTTTACACTCATAATGCATGAAAATTAAAATGTAATATAACATGCATTACGTGATTAATTCCTTTTTACTTTCTTCTTCCAGAATTTTTGAAGACAAGGAAGAAAGTTAGCATAGGAATCATATCTCCATATAAGGCCCAAGTTTATGAAATCCAGCAGAAAGTTAAGAAGTACATTTCGGTTTCTGATTCTTATTTCTCCGTTAGTGTTCGTTCCGTTGATGGTTTTCAAGGTGGTGAAGAAGATATTATAATATTCTCCACTGTGAGATCTAATCGGTGTGGAAAAGTGGGTTTTCTTTCCAATAGACAAAGAGCAAATGTTGCTCTGACTAGAGCTAGGTATGTTACTAAGTTACGTAACACATTTTGGTCATTCTTTCATGCTCCTTCCAAGTTACAAATATGCAGCAGTTAATTGAAAATTGATTTTTATTTTTTTTTCTTTTTAATGCAGATATTGCCTTTGGATATTAGGAAATGCAGCAACTTTAGTCAATAGCAACTCTGTATGGAGAAAGCTGGTTCTTGATGCTAAGAAAAGAGACTGTTTCCATAATGCTGATGAGGACAAGAAATTGGGTCGGGCTATTGAGGATGCCGTGCTTGAGTTTGAACTGCTTGAAGAGTCTGAGTCACGGTTTAAGAAACTCAATCTAGGGGAAAAGTCAAAAATAGCTACTAATATCTCCAGGTAAGTGGAGGAATATTTTTTCATAATAATTTGTTATGAATGGTGATTTTCGTATTCATATAATACAGGCTTAAATATGTTTTAAATTTCTGCAAATATAGTTCTGTCTGATTTTAGTCTTTATAAAAAAAATTGTTAGTTTTAGATTCTTGACATTTTGTTAATACTTTTTTTAATTTTTACCATTAATTCTAGTTAATTTAGTACTGACATGACTAATAACATAAAAAAATATTAATTAAAATAATTAAGGTAATAAGAAATATTTTAAATTAAAATAATTATATTATTTTTAGATGTATAATTCAATTAAGTAATGTATTTATTTATTTTTTTTGTTATTATGTAATGTATTTATTATTTTATATAAATAAGATAGTTACATATAATTTATTTTTATAATCTATTTTTAATTTTTAATATATTATAAACAATTGTTTTTATTGATTTTAATATTATTTTTTATTTTTCAATTCACTAATTTACTTTTTACATTGTATTTTTTCTAAAAAATTATAATTTACTTAGACGCTTATAATTTATTTTTAATATACTACTTTTATCTTTAGAGACAAAATTACTACTTGCGATATATTAAAAAGATAAATTATATTACATTCAATCAAAATGAATTGAAATGTAAAAATAACATCAAAGTAATATATTAAAAGTAAATTATAAGTGTCTTAGTAAATTATAATTTTTTTAAAAAAATTACAATGTTAAAAATAAATTTGTAAATTGAAAATCAAGAACAATATTAAAAGCAATAATAATTACTATTTATAATATATTAAAAATTAAAAATAAATTATAAAATTAAATTACATGTACTTACCTTATTATATAAAATAATAAATATATTACTTAATTGAATTAAGAACCTAAAAATAATCTAATTATCTTAATTTAAAATATTCTTCATTATCCTTAATTATCTTAATTAATATTTTTTATTATGTTAGTCATGTCAGCATTAAATTAACCATAATTAATGGTAAAAACTAAAAACTAACACTAAAAAAATGTTAAGAATTTAAAAATAACAAAAAAAAATTTAAGGACTAAAACCAAACAAAATCATATTTGCAGAAACTTAAAAAATATTTAAACCTATAATATATAATATCCAATAACATAATTTCATATGAAACAATATTACTTGCATACGATAGATTGGTAAATGTAAAAGCATTTCGCTTTATTAAATGTTGCACTGCGGTTATCCAAATATGTCTCTTGCATATGTTAGATTTGTTGCGGTGCTAGTGTCAGAACTTACGTTAATACAATTTTTTGAGTTTCTGTCTGCTGCAGGCCACGGAAACCAAGGTAATGATGTATGTGGTTGCTGAATTAATTGCGGGGAATCCGATCCGTGAAAAATGAAGACATTCAAGCTCAGATGACAATTGTGTGTGATAATATACCATGGACGTAGAATCCTGATTCCTGAAGGAGTTGATTACATTTTGAATTCGTGCAACCAGTAAAATACACTTATGTTGTTATTTAAGTTTGCAATTTTAGTAACTATAATTACGAACATACTTCCTCTATAGAATGAATGTTTCCCTGCTCCGTATTTTTGCCATATATATATAAACTTATGACAAGTACACCCGTCACATTACTGGGTGGAATTTGGGAAAATTTGATCTATCCACAATTTTATCAATATTTCCTAATTAAAGTATCTGATTAAACTTCACACTAATCTTATAATGTCTAAAGAATTTTTAATGATTTGGATTTAGGTTCTCTGACTATACAATCTCTTGCTGAAATAAAGAGAATTCACAAACAAATCGGTAGCTAACAACATAATATTTATAGATCTAGATTTGAGTTTTATTCGTATTGATGGTATAAGAAATTTCAGACCCCCCATCTAAGACATTTTTTATATGGGGAAAAAGTACTGTAAAATATTTGTATGTAATGTACCATATGTAACTTTGGTTTCAATTACAAAACGTTTGCAAAACAGATCCTTCACTAGATTCGAGTCTTTTTTTTTTTTTTAATTACAGATTCGTGTTTTAAACATAAGGCACAAAATACATATCGAGACCAATGCCACTCGACCCAACCATTTGTTGATTACATGTAGTTGATGTTAATCCTTGATCTCCTTTTACTAAAGTCTACTTTGCTTGAGTAGTAGTTCTACACTTCAGTTCTTATTCTCATTTGCGGCTACCTAACCTGGAGGTTTAAATAATGACAAAAGTTCTGTAAAAACTAAAAAACATAAATATCGAAGTAAAATTATTATACAGATGCAAATGCTTATTCTGATTTATGACAGGTAAGAATTACTCCAACTGAAGAATATATAAAATAGTTAATCAACTTCATTAAAGATAAAATTGTTTAGAGAATTGCATCAATCATCTTTGATGAAATTGTTTAATCCCATTTTTATTTAAAGTAAGTTAAACAATCCCAATTGTTAATACACAAAGGAGCATTCAAACTAGTATATGCGTATGAAGATGATACTATTACAAGCACCACTGAAAGTACTGATCAATGCAAAATGAATTGAAAATAAAATTTAAGCGCTATGCCATCATTTTTGGCAAATAATTGTTCAGATGTTGAAATACAAAAATGATTATTCAAAGCATGTTTCCTAGTGAACCCATTAAAAGACAGTACTACTGCCTTTCATGCAGTCTATCGATATTCGAGTTTGCCACTTCTAATCTCCATTCATTTATAGAAATTCATGCATGAGTAATAGGAGAAAAAAAATACCATATCATTTTCGTAATGAAAGATTATTTTGACTTGCTCATTTAAAATAATTGAAAAACCCGTGAACGGCAGGATTCGAACCTGCGCGGGCAGAGCCCACATGATTTCTAGTCATGCCCGATAACCACTCCGGCACGTCCACATGTTGCTATAACCTTTGAATTTTCATTTTAATAAATCCAATTGTTTTTGGCTTTAATCTAGCGACCAGGTTCCCATGAGTGTTTGGTGAATCCAAGGGGGGTCATTAAACTATCGTAATTTGTTTTTAAAATTATTAAATCAAAGTAAGTTATAAAATAAATTACTATTGTGAGTAAATATATTTATAAATATACAAATAATTAGTAATACTTTATGGTTAAAAAAAAAACATTTGTGTCAGTTTATAACATTTTAAAATTATTGTTATAAGCCATTACAAATTACTACGTGAAAAAATTAAAAAGTAAATTGCAAGTTATAATGTTGACTTTAATCAGACTTAATAGGCACTTTGAGAGTGTATTGTTCTTTATTAGTTAATGTTTTGAGACTTAAATATATTTTTAGTCCTTATAATATATTTATTTTATAATTTTAGTGCTTTTGAAAAAAAAATTTTATTTTTGGTCTCTATAAAATTTTATTTTACAATTTTAATCATTGTCACTATTTGCTGATGACATGTCAACCATTTATTGAACAACAAACTTGATATTTCTTAAATAATAGGGATTAAAATGAGTATTTTCTAATATAAAAGAAACCAATATTAAAAGTTTATAATTTTATAAAGACTAAAAAAAAATTTATAAGAATTAAAATCGTAAAACAAAATTTTATAAGAACCAAAAGCATAAAATTCTAAAAACATAAAGCAGATATGTTATAGGAATTAAAAATATATTTAAACCATATTTTAAAGAGTTCATCTTTCTGGGAGTTCTCTCGAAAAGAACTAGGAAAGTAAACTAATGTTTTATATACTTTTTGAATGCTTTTGTTGGTATTACATTCCATACATGATACATCATATAAGCCATAAAGCATTGATGCAGATTGATGAAGGCATGATTCAATGTTTTCAAATTGCAAGATTACATGGTAGATTATGAAGTGAATGTTCCTTGTAAGTCTCTGCAGGCATTAGAATTCCACGTTGATACGGTCTGTTCCAAAAAGAAGGCTGATGACAGCTGCCCAACTGCTATTCATGATTTTGAAGGCTATCAAACATACAGTGAAAACCTGGGGTATGATTTTATTGTAAATGCTGACTATGATGGTGTGAATCCCTCAAACTATGATGCTCTAGTTATACCTGGTTGATCCCCTGCGTATTTGGCATTGAATCAGTTAATTGTTGCTTTGGTGAAGCATTTCATGAAAAGTAAGAAGCCAGCTGCATTGCGTCTATCTGCCATGGGCAATAAATCTTAGTTGCTGCCAATGTTCTTAAGGTATAATGAGTACTGATTTACTTATAACATCTCTTGTGTTCATGTCAACCACATCAGAAATGAGTACTTAATCATGTGGTTTGGAAAGGAAAAGAGGTTGATAGTTTGTGTAGTTTTCAACACTGTGTGCAGCTCTGTAAGGGAGAGAAAAAGGGATTTTGAGAGGGGAGAGCACCTGTAGTTGTAGTAAATCTACTCATGCCTTGTTTGTTTACTTTCAATGATTTTTGCTAAGATGATCAATAGTTGCCAGCTAGATTCATTAGTTAGTCGGTGCTGCTGAGTTGAATTGTAGATGCTGAAGTCAATGATGTTTAGAATTTAGATCATCATCATAGGAGACATTTTGTCAGCTTTATGAGCACAATGAAAATTATCAGTTTAGCCAAATTGAAATTGTCTTTAATGGATTGGTGAAGAGAAAAGTACTAAAATAGTTCTTATATACTTAAATGTCTAGACTTGTTCAAGGGAAAGTAACTCTTTAACCAAGTGAGGGGTGGGAATTTGCAGATTGAGTGATCGTTTTAAAATCTTAGTGGACTTTGGTGCCAAGTGTTAAGAGTTAGGTGGTTAACCGATATATGTCTGCACTAGCTGACTGAAACTTGTAACAACTTATGTTGAATTAGCTCCTTAAATCATCCCGTGGGCTTAAGTAATTTTGCCGTCTTTGAAAGCCTTGACACGTTTTTCTACAGTGACTCTATGAACAGTGGACTACTAGTAAGTTGGAATTTGTATCTGTCCATCCATTTGCTTATACATATAGGATTAACTTAAGTTTATAAATGCATTAGTAATTTAAATTTAATATATAACTAGTGATTCTTAAAAAAACAATCTATATGTATAAACTTAAGTTCAATAAACCCCATTAGTGATTCTCCCTCATCTCTTAGCTAGCTAGATAATGGGCTTGTTTGGATAAGCTTATCTAGAATAGCTTAAAGGAAAAGAGCTTATCTAAAAGTTCTATTGTAAAAAGTTCTTTTTAGTTAAGTTAATTTGGTATTTGAATGATACATACTTAACTTTTTTATAAGTTCTGTAAGTGATAAAAGCTTTAAAAATTTAACTTCTCTATAAGTTCTTCTAGGAGCTCCTAAAAAAGTTAAAAACTAATAAAAGTTATACATTCAAACATTACTTCTAGGTAATACAGAACTAACATCAGTAAATAGCCCGTATCTAAACAGGCCCAATATCTTTTTTTGGATAAAAAGACAAAGTAGGAATATTTATGAGTATAAACGCCTTCGTTCTGCCCCCATATTATCTTTACCACTAACAAATAGAACACTTGATTTCCATTTCCATTTTTAGGAACAACCCTTAATTATTTTGTATATTGTAAATCAGTAATTAATTAGAATGTCACAAGTGTATTGCAACAAATAAATTGTTTATTTACCACGCTCATGCTTGCGTTGAAAGGGGAGTAAATGTACTGCTTATCCAGCCGTGAAGCTAAATGTGGTCCTATCAGGAGCAACGTGATTGGAATCTGAGCCCATACACCGTTGCTTCATTGATGGAAGTTTGCATCCTGAGTTCATTTCTCATTAATGGCACAGACAATTCTTGTGATGGAAGTATTTTTCTAGTTGTTCTTTGTAATTTAATGTACTTGCTTTTGATGTAAGTACCAAAAACACATTGAATGTGAGCAGTGAGGGGCTTCAAATAATGAGAGAATAAAGAATGCCTCACATCATATATTAAAAAGGTCTGGATGTGTTTCTTTCTATGACTAGAAGATCCTTTGGTGATTAACATGTATTATATTCTGGAAAATAAGTGGAGCCAATTTTTTGAGTTTTGTTAGCTATCTTCATTTCTTTGAATGCGAATCTTAATGCATAAGTAACTTTACTTATAGAAAAATGAGGTGGGAAAATTCAAAAAGAAAGTAGCTTTGGCTAATGTCTGTTTTAAGAAAGTTCAGACGGAGAGAATAGAAATGCTTTATGTCTCAAATGTTCGCCAAGAATAATATATCTCAAATTATATTCTCTTTTAAAGTGCAAACTTGGATAACCAGATAACATAAGATCTTATTATTGTCTATTTTTGTTCTTTGAAATTTTTTGGAAAGAGCCGTACGTAAGTTTCAAAATACGTATTCTCAACTCTTGATTCCTTTTAACATAAACATATCAGTCTTCCTACTATAATTGTAACTTTGAAAGTCAAATTTTTATTGACTTCTTATTTGAGACTTTCATATCTTCATATTTCAGCCATTTCTTTTTCCAGCTCAACTTCCAATTCTTCGATAAAGTTTAGAAATCAAAAGCTTTCATAATATTTTCTTAGACTCCCAGCTACACTTCCATTAAGCCCCATCCAAGCCTTCTTTCCACACTATCACTCAAATTGACAGGGACAACTGACAAGTCTACAAATATAAGTCCAAAATTTCCACTATTCATCATAAATATTCAGTAAATAATTATTAAACAATACACATGCTCAGCACATCCATTACCTTGGAATTTGTTTTCATATTTGCAGCTAACACAATTCAAAAAAGATAAAGTACGATCATGACAGTAAAATCAACCCAAAAAAGGTGTCCCCAACACATGATAGTAAAGAAGTTAGCTTTCAAGGGTCCAGGAGCATTCAAAAAGGACCACCTGATAAATTCTTAATGGCAAAGTTGTCTATCGAATTAAGGCTAAGTTAGCTGTCCAATTTGATGATCTAGTCTCAGTTTGTGTCACATAGATTCAAATCAAGCCTCTACATAATAGATACTGTACACATACTAGAATTGCTCTTGCTGTAATCACACTAAACATAAAAGAACATGGACCAATCAATGTTCCCAGTTAACAAGTAGCATATGTTTTGTTATACTTTGGGACAGTTCAAACGCAAGTTTACAAACGTGACTTTATCCATGTTTTAAGGTATTTGGTTGTGCGTTTTTGTCTCCTCTCAAATGGAGTTTTAGCTCGAAAACTTTAATAGCTTTTATATTAGGTTGTGAATTTTACTTTAAATTACTCTTACTACAATCTTACTTTTAAAATAAAAGAATTTCAATATAAGTTCTTTCACTTTAAACTCACTTTTAGCTACAATTAATTTTACAAAATTCAGATCATCTAAAATAAAGTTTGCAAGCGCTCACCCAATCACATTGTGAGTCTTCAGTGGTGGGTTATGAAAATATTACGGTAAAAGCTTTTTACTGCTTGTGATATTTCTTAGTTCATATGTTAATATGGATCAACCTAACTTACACATAAAATTTACCCTTGGTTTGATACGGTAGATAATGGAAGGAATGATTCAAGGAGGATGGAAAACAACGAACAATTAAATTTTTTCGTAGTTTGGGACGCCAACAAAGGATAGAAAAAAAAATATGTGAGTTCCATGTGATTTTATGATCAATCCTATTTGAGAAGAAAAGAAGAGAGAAAGAAACTTATTTTTTATGAAAAAGACAAAAACATTCGTAGTTATATCAAATCTTATTCTTTATTTAAGGTAATTATGTTATTTTACATTTTTTTTCTTTTACTATCTACACAATCAAATAAGAGAAAAGAATTTTTATTTTATTTTCTTTTATACCAAATAACTTAAAAAATCATCTCATTTTCTACTTCTTTACCTTTCTTTCACTTTTTTTTCTAAATAAACATATGATTAATGTAAAAAAAAATTAGAGGGTGCGTGGATTATAGGGTTCACATCAGTGGGAACAGTTTGTGTCCCTTAACCAAGTTGTCCAGGGTTCAAATCCTGGCCTTGAGTATGAAATAAATCATGTTGGGAGGAAAATACCCACCTTGTGTGCGCTCACGGTCTCCGACAAAAATTAGTCACTGCTTTCGACGGTAGATACTTCATACCAATACTATGGTAACCCAAAAAACATCAGTGGTAGGAGAGAGCTCTAGCCTTTTACTATTGGTGGCATAAAAGTTCAAGGAATTAGGTAGTGGGTGTGACGGCTTTCATCTCATCAGGCTGTTCGGTGCATGTTGCATGTTGGAGAAGACCATAACAATTAAATTTTGTACTGAGTGAGAGGGTGGCTTAATAATTATTGGTAACATTCGATTGAATCAAAATTAAATTAAACAATCTATAAAATAGTAAAATCATTCCCATCATCAATAGGACATTTTAAACCTTCAAATAAAAGAAATTGTTTTCTTATTGTTCTCCTTTTTCTTTTATTTTGTCGTTATCTTTAATGTAAACGATAAGACAGAGGACATTATAAAGTACAACGCCTCAATTAGTCTGGTTAATCAGTTAATGCCATGGGAACATTGGAACAATATCAAAACAAACAATAAATTAAAAAGGAACACACTATTTTGTTGACGAACAATATCAATTAAATCATGTCTCACTCAGGAACGACAACCTTCATTCATACCATGCTTGGTCTTGTAATTTCCACTTTTTAATCAGCACGAGTAACTTGTAACAAATATTACCATCAAATTTTACTCTGTTTATTTGCACACTTGAAAAGAGATTGAAAGAATTAATCCCTCTTTTATTTTCATTTTTAATTATTTTTTTTGGTTAACAACTTAACTAACACTAAACAATGTGGTTGCTCCGCTTAAATGACACAGTT
This sequence comes from Spatholobus suberectus, assembly GCA_004329165.1. Taxonomy (NCBI): domain Eukaryota; kingdom Viridiplantae; phylum Streptophyta; class Magnoliopsida; order Fabales; family Fabaceae; genus Spatholobus; species Spatholobus suberectus. Next base: position 65,322,902 of record CM014734.1, on the reverse strand, counting down.
GAAAACTCTTACAACGAGTGGCCCACGAGATAAACATGCATGTGAGGCCCAGTCCTGCATTTCTACTTTTTACAGCTTATACACTCATTTATTTGTTGGTTTTGTTTTGTAGTAAAAAACATTGGGACTAAAGATTCTATCCAAAAAAAAAAATGGGACTAAAGATAATGCTACTTGGATAAAATTTAGTGGGGCAGCTAAGCATGATGGGATTTGGGTAGGCTCCCCTAACCTAGGATATAAATTTTCATTATTTGGAATGTCATATTTTTTCATCTTGATTTGCTTTTTAGAGAGGCTCCCATATGGAGACAAGGAGTAGCCCTTGCTTACAATCACAGTTGGATAGATATAGTTCTCACTTCTCAGTTTGAGCCAACTTGGTTGATCTAAAAACTAGACATTTATTTTGGGATAATTATTGTCCTGAGTCAATCTATTAAAAAGTTAGCTGTTAATAAATCGAATTATTGAGTAAATCCGTTTTTGGTATAGTTAAATTTCTTACGTAACTCAAACTATTCATGCTAATTCAAGTAATAATATCTCCTTGTCAGTCCCGGCTCGATTCAACATGATTAAAAGTAATTTGTTTGACTCAATAATGCCTATAATTATTTAGAGGTTCTATAAATACAAGCTTTTTTGTCATATTGAACCGACAGAATAAATTAATATTTTTATATAACTATATAAATAAAAATGACCCTACCAAACCGCCCCCTTTATAGACTTAAACATGCACCACAACAATCTCTAATTTGGATCAAGCTAGCCACGTACACCGATAAGTGTATTTGTGATCTAGGTTGTGTGGGTAATATTATTCAACTGTGATTCTCATTTTGAACGAAATAAGAATTACGGCATATATTTGATAAGCTGAGTTCACCTAAAACAAAAATTATGAATATATTTTGAAGAATTAGTATTTGACTTTTTAGCTGAAAAATATCCTAAGTTTTTTCTTAAAAAAAAAAACTTTCATTAAGAGCTAATAATGCAAAATTTGTAACTACTTTTTCATCAAATTTTAAATATTGACAATATGTGAGCCACTCTCATTTTCACACGATCATGATATTTTATAGGCTTGAAACAAAATAATAGATAAGGCTCTTTTATATACAAATATTATAATATGTAAACATATATGTTTAAGAGTGTTCATAAATTGATCCAGTTCAATAAAAATCGAAAACCAAATAAACCAAGAAATCAAAAAAATTGAAATTTTTATTGATTGGATTGGATTGGATTTCAGATTTGATTTTGAAATTGATTCAATCCAAACCCAACTTATACATATATATATTTATAAATTTATGATATCACTCGTATTTACATTTCTATTCCTTATATATTTGTAAAATATCACATAACTTATACTTATTTATGCAAAAAATATTTAATTAAATATATTTTTTGGTAACTATTTGAGTAAAGGTACATAAATGTAATTATCAAGTAGTGTAAATTTAATTTTAGTGGTATATATTTGAAAATTGTACTACTATTAGCTATATAATAACTTATAAATGAGATATTTGATATTTTAAATTATTTTTTATTATCTTTATTATATATCTTACCATTTATTTAATATTTTCTCCAAAGAAAAATAAAATTAAGACTAAAATTGAAAATTGATTCAATTTAAACTATTTTAGATTGGATTAGATTGGACCAAATTTATATTTTAAACAAAATTGATTAGACAATGAATTAAGAAAACCAAAGTGATTGAATCAGATGATTTTCTCTTCAAAATTGATGCAATCCAATCCACAAACACTCCCACATATATTCCATAAAAAAATAGACACGTGATTTCACTAAAAATGATACATTTTAATACATTAAGCGAATAACATAGTTTTAACATATCTCAAAAAGTTAGATCACATTTTTCATTTAATTTATTCCTGTGGTATCATCTATCATTGACAAAACATTTTTCTACTCATAAAATTGTTGTATATCACTTGCAAAATAAAATACACAAATTATCATAAAAAGTAGTTTCTTTGAAATTCTTTGATGAAAAATTACTAATGAGAACATCAACATTAGGACATAGAAGGATATACTCTGTGTTTTTTAATAAATGAATAAATTATATTTTCTTTTGTCTTATCTTAATATTCTTTCTTTCTTTAAAAATAAAAAGACATGAGAAGGTAACTAATGAGTTCTTATAACAACAATGAATAATCATCAAACTTTTTACTACATAAAGAAAATCGAAAAATAACTATATGACCCACCTCAATTGAATGATTAGCAAAATGAAAAACTAACAATACTAAAAAAATTGAGAGTTTAAAAGCATTGAGTTTTAGAAACTTACACTGCAAATTATTTATGTTAAGAAGTCAAGAAGATGAATATGGAAATGAATTAATTAATTATTATTTCCTTCAAAGTTATCTAGATTTGGGGGGGGGGGGGGGGGTGTTCAATAGTAAGCCTTAGGTTGTCGTCCTTTTGGCTTAGATATCCATAGATATTCAGCACTAAACCCAGGTAAGGATGGTAACAAAGGTGGGGCAGACACAAGTAATAGCTCCCTCCCACCCACCCTGCCAAATAAAAACTATCTCGTGCCCGCTCCCATACCCATGCAGGTATCTGTCAAGCAAATACTCGCAAATTTTATTAATATAAAAAAAAAGCTCAAAAATAGTTAGAAAAAACACTTTAACCATAATTTTTAATTATTTAGACAGTTTTAAAAAAAAAATAGTTAAAGGCCAAAAAACTAAAAAATATATGAAAAACTTTTGTTAATTGATAATAAGTAAAAATAACTTATTCACTAGACAGTCTTGCGAACTCTAGGAGAACCATTGTTTCTTCTCATATTTCCTTTATTACAAGTCACCATTTGAGCATTTTTGGGTGTTTCATGCTTTAACCTCCCTTCCTTTCAAACACATGATCAAAAGTTCATTCATAGACCATTTATCTTTATGTGTGTTATAAGAAGTTTTAAAAAGGTTATATTCCATAAGAAATGAATTAAGAACAAATTGGACAGGAAACGATTTAGAAATTTCAACTTCTAAGAACTTAAATTTCGTAACAATATCCCTCTTTTTTATGATGTGCTCACATACCCCTTACTTTTGTCATGCTTAATGCTTGAAAACTTCTTCGTTATGGTGCTAGCCAAGGACTTATCAAAGCTAACAAATTGCTCTTTGACAATCTTTATATAAATCTTAACCTTATCACAATTGGGAATAAATCCCTTTATGATTTTGCTTATATAAGACCTTATCAACATTAAACTTAAGCAATTTAATTACTTCCACTGTTTGTAACCTTTTTTTCTCAAGCACTACCTTTCATGGAGATGGGAGGTCCATCCACATGAAGTGCTAACGCCAATTCTATACACCCCTTGGTTAAGAGAATGTGTTCTTTCCAATCAGCACAATTATCACCAATTAACTTTGGAATTCTAGAATCAAGTAAATTGTTAAGTACAATTGCAATATGTGGATGAGTTTAATGGTCATGCACTGATAGTGTAAAGTAGTTTTACACTGTCATCCAATTACAAACCACAATTTATTGTAAATTTGTTGACTTTTATAATAAATATTTAAAAGTCATATTAATAGTGATTTTTGATTACATGATAGTGTGAAATTTTTTATACTAACAGTGCATGATTATTAAACTCTATGTGGATTACATATATCAATGCTATGAATAAAATGTAATAAGTAAATTCATATCTTTCTTTAGGCAAAGGTGCAAGATATGCCTAATATTTACAAACTTTATATATAAAAACCATAATAAATCACACCTTTGGGCATAGAAATATCATGATATTAAATCTTCGTTAACTATTACTTTCCTATGAGGCCAAATAATAATTCATTTATCACCTTGCATAAAATACTATAACTATTTCTAAACATGTAATCTATACATTATAAACACATAATAATTCAGAATATATAATTCATATATTACGCATAATATATAACTCAACTTGAAAATATAAAGGCAAATTTCAATCAAAACAATGTAATAAAATCATTAAAATAATAGCAAATATTACGTTAAATTACATTGAAATAATGTAATAAACTCTTCTAGGTTCAAGTTTTTGAAATAATTACAAATCTATAGTAACCTTCTAACATGCCTAATTCGTGTTTTATCATAGATCGGTGATTTTCTTTATTGGTAATTTTTAAAACTATTATATACATGATAAAATTATTTTCATGGTCAAATCACATTCTTGACAACATTCATATATACTATAATATAACAATTTAAGCCTTACATATTAAAATAAGCCTTATATATTAATCACATGCAAGAAACCATCAAATAATTGGAATCACGCCAAAACAACATATAAAAAAAATAAAATGGTGGCTTTAAATTGTTAAGCAATCCAATATGTATTCAATTTATATAAAATTAGTCATCTTAATGCCAAAATCACATTCTTAGTTAAATTCATTTGATGTCAAATATATAATCAATATCAATTGCAACATTATGGCCACGAAATAAAATTTTAAATTTAGGGTGCATTTAATATGCATTAAGGTACAACACAAGGAGAATAGTACAAGATAAACACTTAAGTTATATGACAACTTTTTTTATCTTGTACATGGTTTGATGAACAGTGGACAACACAAGCAAAATAGCGTAAATTGTACTGTAATACCCTTTTTAATATTAATTATCTTAATACAATTCATATTAATTATCTTAATACGACGACAATGGTGATGGCTGCAAGAATGGCAATTCGGTGGTGGTGGGGGTGTGGGGGATGGTGATGGTGGTAGCAACGATAACAATGGTGACGATGACGGTGGTGGCGACAACGGCGACAATAGTGGTGACAATGACTATGGTGGTAGTGGTGAAGCTAGCAACAACTGTAGTGGTAGTAGTGCTAATAGTGGCAGCAACAACAACAATAGTGGTGGTGGCGCGCACCGACGACAATAATGGTGGTAGTAGTGGTGGCGGCGACCATAATGGTGGGCTATTTTTGTCTTTCGAGTATTTTGTACTTAAGACAAAAAGTTGTCTCATGGTTTGTTAAGTAACAAAAAATTGAGTTTTGTTCTGTCCATTATCACTTGAGTTGTATTGTCTCATGATCTTTTTTCAAATCAAACGTAAAATAATTATTTTTGTACTGTCCAGTATCATATTTTTTAACAAATCAACCAGACCCTTAATATTCAAATGAAATAGGCAACCTTTTATGAATAAAAAATAATCCTAAATGAAAAATAAACATAAATAAAATACCAAACATAAATATATTGAATATTAAAGCAATTTATTCAATGAAAGAATACAATCATTAATCCAATCTAACATATTTTCTAATTGGTATGCAAAATAAAAACACAATAATGACTGAATAGCAAGTAGGGTGAGCACGACCCAACCCAACTAGCTAACCCGGCCTCACTTGAGGATGATTTTGACAGGTTTGGGTTTTGAAATTAAACCCAGTGTATTTTAAGGACGAGTTCGAGATGCTTCAGTCATCCCAACCTAGTTTAGTGTCGTATATTCTCTTAAAAAGTATAAGTTTTTTGAACAATTATGTATTAATAATAATTTTTTTAATTTAACAGATAAGATTCTGGATAACATGATATTATTTTTATAATGATATTATTTATTTTAAAATATATATTGTAAAATATACTTTAATTTGCATTTTATACTTATTTTGTTTTACAATTTAACTATACATAATGTTAAGTTTGATTTATTGTGGTAGAAGGTCTTGATCAGATCGAGTTCGAGTTTAAATAAATAGCTTGTTCAAAATTTCAAACCGAATAGGGACAAATATAAACTCGTCCCAACACATCCCTTGCTCATCCCTAATAACAAGGCTATAAGGCTGACCTTAATATCAATTATTGGACCTCTATGTTGAATACAAAGTATATTTAATATATATAGTTGTCATTGGTCCTTGATACAAAGCATAAACATATATATACTTAATTATAAAAAGTAGAAAATGAAGGACCTTGCTCCATGAAACCAAAAATAAAGAGAGTATAACACCAAAGCCTACCTCTATTTACAGCCATAGTTATCAATTTTGTTCCTCACAAATTTTGCTCAAATAAAGTGTCAAATACCTAAAACTCAATACAAAGAGAGTGTTTAGAAAATAGAGAGAATGTTGCCTTTATCTTTTCTCAAAAGTGTGAATTAAATGGAACATCACAAACCTTATTATGTACATAAACAAGATTAAAGGATCACCTCATAAATTACATAAGCATTATCACGCCTAAATTGACTCCTCCATTTAGTAATACAAAACTTATAATCATCACTCCTTCATCAATTAATATTAAAAATATTTGAGTCACTTTTATTTTCACAAATGTTATAATCTAACAATCTCAAGGATGACTTTTAAATAATTATTATAAAAGTTGATAACTTGTGAAGATAATGTAAATTGTTTTTACACTTTTAATGTATTATAATTAAATTCTTTATTTAATAAATAACTTAGTCTAACCGTCACAGATTTAACGAATAATTTAGCTTATTTTTTCAATTTAATTATGCTATAAAATATATTTTACAAATTTATTATTTGTTATTATTATGGTTACTTTTATAATTGCTAGTATCATCATTGAGTTTGCCATATTAGGAACTTAAATGCTCATGTTAAGGATACAAATCAATATGATACAAATATAATATATTTTATTCTTCCCCACACTATTGTTCATCGTACTAGAATCTTTTGCTTACAATGATTTTGTTTTTCTTTTACAACGAACCTTTCTATTTTCAACTGGAATGGAAGTGTTGGTCTTGAATTATTTTCTAAATTATAATTTTTTATAAAACAGTGTTTATAATTTTATTCTTTTTATTATACATTGGTAAAAATTAAATTATAATTTTAGATTATTTCAATAAAAAATAGTTTTGTTTAAATAAATTATATTTTAGAAATATGATTAAAAATTAACAAATTATTTTTTAGTTATTTTTCATATCATTTTTATCAATTGATTAATTTAAATCCAAAATTAACTATTACAAATAATTTCATATTCTTTTTTGTAATTTTACTATTAAAAATTCGACTATTGTAGACGATCTAAATAAAATAAACTATCTTAAAACCCTTTTTACTTAACTAAAGTTGAAAAAAGAATACACAAATTCAAGTTAAAAAATAATTTACGCGCAACATAAAAGGATTTCTCAATAGTGTAAGTGGTATTATTTTTCCCTATTATATAAAAGAAAAAAAAAGGCTGCAAAAATGTAGCTTTATTATTTTCTTGAAATAGTTACCTAGAAATCTCATGCCAGTGCCTTGCATGGTAATGAACTAGCTGCTTTTTTTGGTTTATTAATTGAAAGAAGTAGATCGATCTTACAAGGAAAGAAAAATGGCTAGTAATACTTTTAGGAAAAAGGCATATTTTTCATATATTTAAAAATATTGTTAAATGAATAAATATAAACATATCTAAGTAATATATTCACTAATTCTGGTTATTTTCTTACTAGTAATCACATAGAATGGCACTCTCCAGTGTGCATGGGGTACAACAAAGTTCTTTGTCGCTTCTTAAACCTCTGGATAAGGGAGGATGGGGGAGGAGGAGGACAATTTGAGGTGTCATTTCAAGATAAGATGCTAGGGGAGAATGAGGCTCTGCCCTATAAGGAGAAGGTTGATCTTATAACTAAAAATTTGTTCAGATTGAATTTGAGGACGGAATTGTCTACAGCCTAAATGTTTTGTTAAAGAGAATTTTCTCCAAGACTTATGGAAGCCTTGGCAGGATATGATAATAGTGAAGCTGCTTGGTAAAACGTTGAGTTTTTTCACTATGAGAGACAAGTTGAGGCTTATTTAGAAGTTTTCAGGGGACTTGGATATCATGGATGTGGGGCATGGCTTTTATATGATGAAATTTGACTTGCCACAAGATCATGAACTAGTTATCTATGGGGGACCCTAAATTATTTTTTATCACTACCATGCTGTCTGGCCATGGCTTCTTAACTTTGTTTCTTTAGATGTTAAGATTGAGAGTACCCTCATTTGGTTCACTTTCCTTGCTTGGGGATGGAATATTATGATGAGAGCATACTTCTAGCCCTAACGATGGTAGTAGGTAGACTAGTGAAGGTTGATCTTTGAACTATTAATGCATCAAGAGGGAAATTCGCTAGGGTTTGTGTGGAGATTGATCTTAATCAACTTGTAGTGGGGAGGGTCTAGTTTCGCAATCATTGGTTCAGTGTAGCTTATGAAGGCTTGCATCTCATCTGCAAGAAGTGTGGCTTGTACGGGCACACGGTGGGATCATGTACAATGGTTAGGGAGAATGTGGAGAGGATGCAGGGGCAAGAAGGAAGGAATGTGTAGGGTACTAGTGGCACACATGGAGGAAGTCCTAGCAATAATGAGGGCAATAAAGGTGACGTTGTGATTAACTCAAAGGGCGAATTGAATGGGGATTGGATCGTAATGTTTCAAAACAAGAAGCCAAGGATGAAGAATAGGGGAGGCACAGATTTAAAGGATGGAAATATTTTGGGGAGAAGGTATGCACACAATTTTGGAATGAATAAGTTCCAAGCTCTCGAGAATCAATTAAAGGAGGGGTTTTTAATGAGGTGGGTCCAGGGGCTCATGTTATTAGTGAGGTAGATCTGAATAATATCAACAAAGATGGGAATAAGATTTAAAAGATCTCGTCATGATCTTAAGGCTTGCAAGAAAAAAAGTGGGGGACAAGTGCACTCGTGCCACTGCATATTGTTAAAAACTTGGAGAGAATAAGGGATGCAAGTAGTAAAGGCACGAATGTGCATGGTATGTACATGACTACACATATTAATGCTGCACCAAATATATGGGCTTTGGACTCATTGAAATTGGTGCATGGTATTAAGACTATGATGCCGATTAAGATATTGGCTTTAAACATGATGAGATTTATTGACCTTCCTGAGCCTCGAACTTATCTAAAGGGAAGAAACAGTTGGAGTTCGGAGAGAGGACGAATGCCATAGTGGTCCAGGATGTGGAGCTAGGTGAAGGGGATGAGATGGTTGCTGAAACCCCTTTGTAACGTGGTGTGTTAAGTGGTGGAATGGGTTTGTCTCTTTATATTATTTATTATGATGAGTGGATTTGAAGACTTTTCTCTTCTTTCTTGGAATGTTAAGGGGTTTGTGAACAAAAGGAGTCATAGTCATATACATGATTTGATCTCCCGTTATAAGCCTAATGTGATCTTTTTGCACGAGACTCGTACTCCTTTTTCCTCTATTGCGAGGTTTTGGGATAAAGAGGGCTATGGGGTGGTGGCCGTGGAGGACGCACAATGACACTCTAGAGGCATTTGGGAAAAGTAATATTATTATGGACATTGTGGATTCTATGGCACAAGGGGTGATGTTTAGGTTTCCAAAGGGTAATAAGGACTGGTTCTGCTTGGCTATCTATGCGAGTCCTATTTTTAATCAGAGGCAGTTGTTTTGGAGGCATTTGGAGGATCTGAGGAATAGATTGAATGGGTTATGGATGTTAGTGGGGGATTTTAATGATATTTTTCCGCCATCAAAACAATGTGAGGGAATGTTTTCTACAATGCTAGCTTCTTCTTTTGCACAATTCTTGAATAATTATGCCCTAATTGATTTGTTTTTTTTTTTTTCTAGAAGTAAGTTTACTTGGCAAAGGCATTGTGTGGGTAGTGTGATGGTGTCGAAGATGTTGGATAGAGGTGTTTATGATCATGCTTGACGTTTGCCCTTCCCAAAAGCTTCAGTTGAGCACTTGGTTCGTCATCAGTCTAATCATAATCTACTTTTAATCAGATGCAAGAATTCTATTTCTTTAAGAGCTAATAAGCCCTTCTGCTTCCAAACAGCTTGGTGTATTCACGAGAGGTACCCTACTCTTGTTTGCCAGTCTTGGAATAGAAATAGGGGCAATATTATGGATGCTTTGAAGAATGTTTCTAAGGATTCCATCACTTTTAACAAAGAGGTGTTTAGGAATATTTTTGGCAAAAAGAAGGAGATTGAAGCCAAGCTAAAGAGTAATCCAAAAAGTTTTGGAGAATATTGATTCTGCTCAATTATGTCATCTTCAAAAGCTATTGTTGAAGGATTATGAGGAGATCCTCTTCCGTGAAAAGACTTTTTGGTTTCAAAAATCTCAAGAGAAGTAGGTTAAGCTAGGAGTAGGAATACAGCCTTTTTCATGCCTAGACTGTTATTAGAAGAAAGAGGAATAAGTTGCACGGGCTTCAACTTCCTTCTAGGGATTGGTGCACTGATGTTGATGTTTTGAGGGAGGAGGCAGTTAAGTACTTCAAAAACCTTTTTTGTACGAAGGAGAGTTTGGGGAATGAAGTGCTTAGCTGTAATGTGACCTTATTGTCTTAGGAAGCCAAAAGAGCCCTTGTAGAGCCAGTTACGAAGGCTGAAGTGCATAAGGCACTTATAAGTAGAAAGCTGTATAAAGCCCCATAGCTAGATGGTTTCTAACCTATTTTCTATAAAATGTTTTGGGAAGATGTTGGGGAGGATGTGTGGAGATTTATGGCTAATACTTTTGCTATCGATACTTTTGATGCTAAGGCCACTGAAACTATTATTGTTTTGATTCCTAAAGGGGATTTTCCTTCTTGTTTTAAGGAGTTTCGACCTATTAGCACGTGTAATGTGATTTACAAGCTTCTGTCTAAGGTGTTGGTGAACAAGTTGAGGTCGTTCTTGCAGGAGGTTGTTAGTCCTCTCTAAAGTAATTTTATTCCGAGAGAAGTACCAAGGATAATGCCATTGTGTTACAAGAGGTGATTCATTACATGCGGCATTGTAAGAGGTGTAAAGGGGATCTTATTTTCAAGTTAGATTTGGAGAAGGCCTATGACCGGGTGGATTGGGAGTTCTTCAGATAGACTCTTAGGTTATATGGATTTCTTAAAGTCATTATTTCTATGATTTTACATGGCATTTCCTCTACTTGTTTCTCCTTGCTTTGGAATGGGAGTAAAACGGATGCTTTACCCCCTTAAGAGGCCTTCAACAAGGGGACCTCCTCTCCCCATATCTGTTTGTGCTCTGTATGGAGCGGCTTGGTGCGATGATTAGTCATGAGGTTCATATGGGGATTTGGAAGCCTATCCAGATTTCATTGAATGGACCGCAACTGTCCCATCTCTTCTTTACAGATGATGTGCTCCTTTTTGTGAAAGTGAGTCTTTCTTAAGCTCATGTGGTTACTAGCCTTATTAATTCTTTATGTGCTATTTCAGGAATGAAGGTGAATTTGGCCAAGTCTAGAGTTTTTGCACCCTCAGGTTTAGATAGAAGGAGAAGGAAACTATTTGGAGTTCAAGATGTTCAAGGGCCAAGTAACTTGTTTAGACTTCAAGGATATTGTTGAGAGAGTGAACTCTAAATTGTTTGCCTAGAAAGGCCCCTTGTTGAATAAGTCAGGCTGTGTAGTGTTGGCTAATGTAGTCATTGCTGCCTTACCTTCTCATGGTATGCAGATGTAGTGGTATTCATAGTCTATTTGTGATTTTCTAGACAAAATGTTCATAGGTTTATTTGGAAGGAGGTGAATGACAAAGGACTGCACATGGTGGGTTGGAAGATGATAACTAAGCCTAGGAGGCTAGGGGGTCTTGGTGTACGCATCTCTCGAAATCACAATAATGCCTTCTTAGGAAAGCTAGTGTGGGATTTATTGCATCCGTCAAATCAAATGAGGACAGCTTTGCTGAAGGGTGTGTATTTTAGGCATGAGAATTTGTTTTCTACTAAGAAGAAGAAAGGGTCATCGATATGGAATTTTATTGTCAAAGCTTTGGAATTGTTAGAAGATGGTTTCTCTTTCAAAGTGGGTGATAGTAAATTGTTGTTTTGGTATGTCCCTTGGGCCTTGAAGGATCCCATTGCCCAACTTGTTCCTTGGGTTGATAAACATGATGTGGAGTATATAATCTAATATGTTTTGAGTGGAAGTGAGTGGAACTTTGGCACGCTTTATACTCAACTTCCTATGAATGTCTTAAAGCTATTAAGGTTATTTATCCTTGTATGGTTAAAGTAGTTCTTTCTTGGATTTAGGGGCATAATGTGGCAGGGACTTATACTACCGAGAATGTGTATCACTGATTGATGAGTATGTTGGAACCAAAGACGTAGAAGCGTCTAAACTCTCAATGTTTTGAAGATAACATGCTTATTAATGTTTAAATCTTGTGCGTATAGACTAACCCTGTCACAACTAAGAAGACCGTCCAGTAAACATGTTAAAAAATCGTCCAACAGATGTGTTAACAATTGTCCAGTAGACGTGTTAAAGATCGTCCAGTAGACGTGTTAAAGACCGTCCAGAAGACTCGCCAAAGAGGACCTACCAGTTGAACAAACTGAAGGCGACCGTTTGATGAATAAACTCATAACAAGCCTCCAAGATCATATATTCAAACGGCTAAGTTTTTTGTTTGAACGTTAATTTGATTTATGCTAAATCTTCCTTGTAACTGACATATTACTACTTCTATGAACTAACGTTCAAATTTGTTTGAAGCATTAAATAACATCAACATCATTTCAGTGCAAAAAGTGCAACAGAATAGATAAAGCAAGTCAACTTATCAAACTGCCAAGACAAATGAAGAATGTTCAAAAGAATAGACCGCCAGCGCAGTCCTACACCTTCCTTTTTAGTACAAGTCTAAAAACTGCCATGCCTGACCTTTCTGAAAAGATAGTTTGCATGCTTTTCACTGCACAACAAGTCAAAATCCTCTACAACGGAACTTTTTCTTGAAGACTATATATATATGCATGCACTAACGAAGAAGAACAAGAAGTGAGAAGTGAATAGAAAAGGCGAAGTCTGTGAAAAAGAACAAGTACATAAAGTCTTTTGTAATACTCTGAAAATAACGTCTAGTGGACGATAGCAAATATCTTGTAAAGATCCTCAAAGTGATCTTGAGCTTAATCTTTCAAATCCTTACTACATGAGTTGACCTTTCTTTTTAAAACACTTGTTGTGTTGTGAAAGCCTGGAGAGGCTTAGTGTAAAAGAATACTTGGGTTAAGCAATCTAGGGTCATTGCGTTGTAAAGCTTGAAGAGGCCATGAACAATACTTGTAACCTAAGGTTGGTTAGTGGATACCTTCTGGGTGAAGGGACTGGACATAGCTCAGGTTGAGCGAACTAGTATAAAACTTTCTGTGTTTTCTTCTCTCTATCCTTACTCTTGAAAACGTTTTCCAGACTAATCTACTTGTTTTGAAAAAGTTTTTTAAACGCATAATTCAACCCCCCCTTGTGCGCTTTTTCTTATTTCAGAGTACGTAGGGTAGGTTGGAGGCTTCGGGGTCCTAGTGATGGATATGGAATACCCATTTGCCAGCAAACATACAATTATTTCTTTGGTAGCTTTTTCATTTGGCTCTACTTGTTCCGAGTGTCCTTGAGGCTAAAGGGATTATTCATGTGGATGTGTGCTTAAGGTGTAGGGGTGAGTAGGAAACTATTCTTCACTGTTTGTTTCAATGCCCTAACATTAAGGAGATTTGGTTAGCTTTTGACTTTAATGTCATGTATGGACCTAGAGAAGATGCGACTTGCCTCACTTGGCTGGAGGACTTTATTCGACAACATGTAGCCATTGTTCCAGTGATTTTGTGGCATGCATGATGCACTAGAAATAGAAGGATCTTTGACAATGAGCATACTAAAGTTGAGTCTCTTAAAATGCAAGTTCTGACTCTAACTAATTATATAGTTGCTGCTCATGGTTGTCGTTTCAAGTCTATCATTCCCCCCAGAAATGTGTCGTAGGGGTGTCTTGAGATGAATGTGGTTGTCGTAAATGTTGATGGGAGTGTGATTAGTGGTATGGGATTGGTTGGGTTTGGTGGCGTTTGCAGGGACTTTAGTGGCCATTTTCATTTTGGCTTTTATGGCAGTTTGGGGTCGAATGTTGTCTTGCATGTGGAGATTACTGCTCTTCTTAAAGGAATTATGCTTTGTCGGGAAGTTAAGTATCATAAAGTAATTTGCTATTCATACTCCTTGACGGTTGTAGATCCTGTTCAATGATACTGAGTTACTTCATTTATATAGTAATGAGATTATTATCATTCATCGTCTTTTGCAGTTACAGTGGTCATGCATGGTGCATCACACGTTCAAGGAAGGTAATTGGCGTGCTGATATTTGAGCAAAAATGGGCGCACAGTCAGAGAAACCTATGGTGTTACTTTAGGAACCTCCACCTTGTCTTCTTTTGTCTTTACAAGTGGATGCCATAGGAACTCTTTTTCCTAGGGTGTTGTTTTTGCTGATTGTTTGTTTTTTCTTTCTTTGTTATCTCTTGCAACCAAATTTTTTTTGCTAATTTCCTATTCATTGATATATTTATCTATAAAATGATGTGTAGAAAATAATTTTTTTTCCATGATTTGGTAATTTTCACATATCAACATTAAAGCATATCTAATGATGTATTTAAAGTGAATGCTCTTAACTAACTCTTAGTAGGTCTTATCATGACACATTAGATTTAAGAATTTTAACAACTTGTTACTTTAATAGCGAAATCATCCAAAATTTTAAATTGAGTCTCATATATTATCTTATAAAATAGTTTTTAATCATAAAAACCAGCTTTTATGTTTGGAAGTCATGTCAACCTCCTCCATTGATGATCTTGAATAAGAACCAATACTTAAACTTAAGAATCTTGCAAGAACTACCATTGACATCGGAAATCCTTTTAAGATTTTAAATTTAAGGATTTTTATTCAACAGAGATGAAAATGAAGATAGAATCTTTCCAAGCAAAATTTAAGAAAGTAAAAAAGAGATATACTTCCCATCTCATAAGGGCCTCAAACTCATCTTTAAATTATATATACGTTTCTAACTTTCTATTTAAAGGAAAATATATTTATAAAAAATCATCTTTAAATTATATATGCGTTTACACATATATAAATGACATTTTAATATTCTCTGCAGTAATTAATATATAAATATATTTTTAATATTTTTCCTTAATGTAATATAATTTATTAATATAATTTTTATAATTTAAATTTATTAATAGAAAGTTAGAAACTTAAATTTGTTACATACTTTAATTTTTAGAAAGAATTTCACGATTATTATATTTTTACGATGTTATAAACTCTATTAATATCCATGAAAAATTGGAAAAAAATTGAGTATTGTGAAGAAATGACAACAAAACAAAAAATGGAGACGAACACGGTTACCATTTCTAATTGAATCTCTTCAAAAATCCCACAGTCAATTTAGAAAACTGAAAACCATTTACCGTATTGAGAGACTGACTCACACACTGACACACCACGTCAATAATTAATAAATTAATAATTGTGAGACAATTTCGAGTCTCTTTCCCTTTCACATCTTACTTCACTTTAGTTTTGGGTCACTGCTGCTGACTTTACATTGGCATAATAATATATATATGGCGTTAATAACTAATAGTATCTCAATTCTCAAGACTTTAATTAAAATTTGAAGAATAAAAAAAATTAATCAAAACATTTGTTAGTAGTACATACTACATAGTTAATGTGATATTATTTCAAAAGGAATTTCAGATTTGATTGAATTATTATTCATTGCTATCTGATTTGGATGCAAATTGGAGAAGAGAGAGAAAGAAAGAAAAAAAATGAGTAGGAATACACAACCATCAATAATTATGGGCGTGTTTGTTTTTCGTTATATTCACGTTCAATTGAATTTTCTCACTTTCCAAAATAAAACGTAGAAGGAAAGGGTATAGTAAATTGGTGTTACATTCAAATTATCTGAAAAACAAACACACAATATCTCCTTGCTTTTAACTTTTTCTCGCTACTTATTACGCCTCACACACACAGTCTCTTCTCTGCCCATCTCACACACACAAACACAAACACGCCCTCACTTTCATTTAATAGATATTTTAGTTTTCTCTTAATAAAAAAACAATTTATTATGAGTATTATTATTTATGGCAATATATTTTCCTTCTCAATACTCCGTACTCTGACAACGACCACTGAAGGATGGTGGCACATGCCTGCTGTCACATCAGGTCGGAACCGACGGTGGAGATGGAAATGTACGGATGATCGAACGGTTCCGATTCTTTTTGTCGAACACACTCTCTCTCTCCTCTCACTTTCTCTCTCCTCTGCACCCATGTCCAGTCCAGCTTGGTCGGGACCCCCTTATATATGGCAAAGACCTTTCCTTTATGCTCTCTATCTCTCTCTCCTCACTGTGCGTTTCAAACCCAAAAATCCTCACTCGGGTCTCAATCCGAAAGCGATAGGCCACAAAAGAGGGCCTTTACTTCCTTACACACTTACTTGTGTGCCTGTGCCTCCTTCGTTCATATTTTTGATATTTGTTAGCGTTTGATATTATTATTATTATTCATTTCTGCTACTGCTTTCTTCTTCTTCTTCTTGTTCTGGTGTTACTTTCATGGCGATCTCGAACGGCATGCCACCCTCGTTGTTGTTGTCGCGTGGTTCCAATTGGGTCTCACTTGCTGTTCATGGGTTTGCTTGATGTTTTCCTTTTCTGGGTTTTTCTTTGCTTGGGTGGGGCTTTTTGAGGTTTGTGACTATGTGGAGCTTCATGGATCCCTTTGAAGGGGTTTTGGGGTGTGTTTGATTTTTGGGAAGTTGGGTTTTTTGAGGGGATGGGGTGCATTGGCAAGTGGGAGGGGAACATGGGGGAGTGCAAATTGTGCAATGATAATGGTAATAATAATGGGTTTGGGGGAATTGAGGAGGGTGGTTCTGAGCTAGGGTTCCATGTGTGTCTGTGATTACTCAATACTGTGTCTTCAAAAGGAGGAAAAAGGGGAAAGCTTGATATGAAGCTTTCAACATCAGGGTTGGGTCAGCAGGGACATGAAGGTATCCACTCTGTTTTCTCTCTTTTGCTTTTATTTATTTATTTTTTGTGGAAAAAATAAAGTAAAATTATTTTGTTAGCACCCTATTCTGAGCTCTTGGCTAGGGTGGGCTGCAAATGTAAATATATAGTATAGTATATAATATGTGTCCCTTTCAAAACCCTTTTGTGTTTGCTTCAACATTTCCTCGTGACTGTGTGAGTGTTCTTTCCTTTTTTTTTTTTTTAATTTGAATATTTTTTTTTGAGATGATTTGATGTGTGGAATGATGGTAGGAGGGGAGAAGAAGTGTTTGAATTCTGAGCTATGGCATGCATGTGCGGGTCCCTTGGTGTCCCTACCAACTGCAGGGACTCGTGTGGTTTATTTCCCTCAGGGTCATAGCGAGCAGGTGCTTTTTCACTCTAGTCCCTACTCTACTCCTGGTTGTTTCAATTTTTCTACTTTGCATGATATGGAGGATGCACAACTTTTCTTGCTAAATTGGGTTTAGAAGCAATTCATTGTAATTGTGGTGGATTTTGTTGAATGGAGATTGGAGTTAACATGTGCTGAACAATGGTTTTAGGTTGCTGCCACAACTAACAGAGAAGTTGATGGTCACATACCCAATTACCCGAGTTTGCCACCCCAGTTGGTTTGCCAACTTCACAATGTTACAATGCATGTGGGTATTATACCTTCCGTGTTGCTTGCTATGATAGTTGAGTTACTTCTACCTCCCACTAGAGTAGACTCAGTCAACTAGAGGGTGTCTTGATTTTCAGGCAGATGTTGAAACAGATGAAGTGTATGCTCAAATGACGCTACAGCCGTTGACTCCGGTATCTTGTTGTTGCTCTTTCGACGGCTTGTTTTGTTCGTGATTGGCTTATTTCTTGTTCAGGGAGTTGAAAATTGTGTTTGCAATTGTGTGTGTAGCAAGAGCAGAAGGATACGTTTCTTCCTATGGAGTTGGGCATTCCAAGTAAGCAGCCCTCAAATTATTTTTGCAAGACGTTAACGGCAAGTGACACCAGCACACATGGAGGGTTCTCTGTTCCTCGTCGTGCAGCTGAGAAAGTTTTCCCTCCACTGGTAGTGTTCAATTTTTTTTTTTCCTGTTTTTCATTCTGGTTAGATGTAGATATATTTCTCTTCTATTTGGGTTGTACAGGATTTCTCACAGCAACCGCCTGCGCAAGAACTAATTGCTAGGGATCTCCATGATGTTGAGTGGAAGTTTCGACATATTTTTCGGGGTAAGGTTTTATTTCTTTGTTGATTCTGTCCTTATTTTCTTGTCATTTTATAGGGTGAGTTCCACTTAGTTGATTCTGTACATATAATAAGATTATTTGTTTGATTGACTGTAATGGTCTGCTATTTTATACTTCCACTGTATATTGACTCTCTCTTGGAACTTTACATTACAAAAAAACTATCATTGTACAAAAAATGAAATCTTTTCTGTATGCTAAAGTAGTAGTTAACGGAAATGAAATGCAGTTATGGCATCACCACAATAGGTGAACTAAAGCTTGCTGTGTGATAGACTGATGGTTCTTTGCCCTGCCTCCTTATGTTTCCTGTTAATTACTCCTTCCATATCGTATTATCTGTGACTTTAGGAGTTTTAGTTTGTCTCAAAATATTTGTCTAAGTGGAACATTTAGGCAGTTCACTACCCCTGATAAAATCTGGTCCAACTTCTGAAGAGTTTATAGTCCATTTTTTTTAATACCAGGAGAGTTGGCAGATAAATATTTCCTTTATTTTTAAAGCATTTAAACAATCTTTTTTACATGTATGGATCCTTAATATGACAGATACTTTAGTCATATTTTGACTGACTTATGAACTGCTTATTAATACATTTCAATGGAAACCTTTGAAACTAAAATTTACTATTCAAGAAACATCTGGCTATCTTTTAATGATCTTGTAAACAATTGTGGAAGATGATGATGCACTGGAATCAACTAGACACTTTTGGTGGAAAATTAACTTTTTTCTTCTGTTTGGACCTTAACTCTTGATCTTTCTCCTCTCAAAGAAATCCTGGTTACCAAAAAACTGATGTAGTAATTCATTCATTGTCTGGACAATGCTCCCATGTGATAAGATCTTTTGGTAAGTTTGAAGAATTGGTGTGAACTAGATATAGACCTTTGTGTTTGTATGGGACCTGTGTGTTTGTATGGGTGCCTTAAAATTGTAAAAGACATACAGATATTAAACAGTAAAAGGTCATTTAATAATTTTTTATTTAAGTATAAAATAATAAGCAAATGAGATATAAACATAAAATCATAATTGATACCACTAATGTGTTGTTATGTTTGCATGAAATAATATTATGATTTTACCTGGTCAAAAGCTTCATGAACTTTTTCTTATAATGTCTATTATTATGCTTGAGTATTACATGACATTGTAAACATAGAAAAAATATCATGTTAAAAGTGTTGGATTTGGAAAAAAAATGATACAAAGTAACATGTTGCAAATAAAAGTACATATGCATCAAATTGTTATAAATTTACTATTTATTATTATTATATCAAATTAAGAAAATATTTATGATTTTCCTATAGTTAAATGGAAAAAGTATTGACTATTAATATTTTCTTTGTCAACTTATCTTGGATTATTGAGTTCTGTAAATTTAATGCTTGTAGCTAATTGTAAAAATTAAATCTTGTATTTGTATACTGTCACTAAGAAGAGTAATTAAAAAGAATGAAAAGTAGGATGAAGGGTCAATTAAGTAGTTGAATAGACATTTGTAGGATCAAAGCTAGAGAGATGAAATTAATAGTGTTGAATGAGTAAAGAGTGTGAAAAGAATATTTAAGTTTGTTAAGAATAGTTAGATTTTGTTGATGTGGCTTAAAAGTAAGGGATGGAGGAAGCTGACGTGGCAGTTTCATAACCATGGCAGTTCCACAACCCAAACTTCAGTTGTTATATATTATAATAGATTTTGTTCTTGTGGAAACATACCATTCATCAATTATATCTTTAGAAGCATATGCTTTCTTTGGCATCTATGAAATCCTTGGTGTACTGGCTTACAACAATTGCATTATCTCTATCAAGGAAGTTGAAATTGCACACTGCTATGATTTTTGCACTCTGTGTCGATCCTGATTACACTTGAGCTCGTTTTTGTGAGATCGCATAGGGTTGATGTGCTGGATTGTGAAATCAGTAGGATCTGACAATGCCACCATACTGCCTGAGTTGCCCATTTCTGAAACTTAAAATCCCAAAAGCCCTCTCAAAATGTAAAGAACTAAACTGTACGATGGCTTCTCCCATTCATTCAACCTTTTGCCTAATTGTGGGCTGTAGGTGCTTGATTTTGAGATTCGATTTGATCCATGGGTGCTTCAAGTCGCAAGTCTTGCTGTTCAATTTGTGGTTGCTTTTCTCCTTTGATTGGCTAATTTGTAGTTTACTCAGACAGTATTTAGTTTCTCAACTGAAAATGCAGACAGCCTCGCAGTGTGGCAGCGGTGCAGGTTGTGGTTTCCTAATGCCTCGCAGCTGGTCTGCACATGGGGATTTGTGGCTGTGTCTCTGGTTGGGTTGCTGTTGGTCTTTTGGGTTTTGTATGGTGGCTTTTCTAATGTTGGGTGATGTTATGCTTGTGTAGTATAGCAGTGATTCAGCAGATGGGCTGTGCTATGTTGTTAAATTTTTTTATTTATATTATGAGGTGTCACTTGAGTTATGACTCGTTACTTTCCAATGCATTTCTATTGAAATTTAATCAAATGTTAGTTATGATTTCAAGGTTATTTTGCTTGTGTGTTAAGCAAGATATATGAGAACTATTGAATGAGAGGGCTATTTTTGTTTGAGGGTGAGGAGTAAATCTTGACCATTATTTAGATCTCACATAAATATTCAAGATTAAAGCATAAAAGTTATGTGATTTTCTAAGCGGTCATGTGACCTTTAAGTAGCGTTTAATCTTGATCATTCATCTAAGGGCAGGATTTGCTCCTCTCACTCACATAAAAACGATCCTAACAAATTCAAAATTCAAAAAAAAAAAAAAAACTGATCCTAGCACTTGATACATCCCCCATGAATATGATTTTATTTTTAGGTAGGGTCTTACAATCTCATGTTTTATGTGTCTAACTGCCCTTTCCCAATCCTAGGTAGGATGTTGATCTTGACTACCTTGATCTCTGTCATACAGATTAAGATTATCAAATTTAGAGTGCAACCTCTGCTAGAATCTTGAGGCAACTAATTAAAGAACCTTAGTAGTCACCAGTGTCTTACTACATCTTAGTTGACCAGAAAATCCGGGAGACCTCCTTTTCATACATGCATTAAATATGTAGAGCTTACTAGTTAGTAATTTTCTTCTGCTCTTTCATGAATTTTGTAAATATGTATGGAAAATTCATTAGCTTTAAAATTGTATGTAATATCAAGTTATCAACTTACACATAATTAGCTGATCTTAAAATCCTGACTAATCTCCAACAGTAGTTATTATCTGTGATATCAAATACCAATTGAACTGTCATGAACAAATGGTGCAGTTATAAGATCTCTCTAGTGCACCTTCTGTGAGAAACATGAATAATACCTAAACTTAAGTGATCTGGACATGGATTGTGACCAAATTAATAGGCTTAATAGGAGACATTGCGGTTGTACTTCAAAAATTTTGTGCCTGGGTAAGAAATTACAGTCTCTTGGTTTATTCATTTTCACTTCTTTCTTGAAGAAGGTATAAACAACTTTGGAATTGTTTGAATCTATTATATCCATAGGAAATAAAGTGGATCTTTTAGGAAAGTTTATCTTTTCAGTTATAAATAAAGGGATTGATTCAGTTCCTCACGGAGTAAAAGACTATGTCCATATATAAAACATACCAAGGTTGATCTTCCGGCTTTACCCCTTGGCTATTGGCTAACCTTGCACAATTACATTGCCTAATAATCTCTGAATGCGAGGCCAAAAGAATTGATTTTCTTCTGTGAAATCTGTATTATCCTTTGCAAAATGTCCAGCAAGCTTCCAGAGTCACACAAATATAACAATTTAGCAAACATTTGCCGTAACAAATACATCCAAGTATTCTGGTGAATCTGTACACCAGTTCAATTGTATAAAATTTTATATTTTATATAACTCTTTAAAGCTAGACATATTACAAACATGGCAGCCAGCTACATGACTGAGCATCAGTTTCTTCAAATTAAGTTCCAAAATTTAGGTATTCAGTCTTCCACTGGGCCTCTTTGCCAGCGATGTATATTTTGTTTTGTACTTTGTTAGGGGAACTTGTGTTTATCAATCATGTGGTTTGTAATGTATAAGAAAGAGATGAACCTTTCTGATGTAATAACTACTTGTTTTCAGATAATCTTTTTGGTTTCCTACATTAATTTTAATTCATTATAGTGAATTTTTCTGTGTTCAAAGTCAGTGTTTCCATTAAAACAGAAGCGTCAAACACTTGGTGCATTTTCTATAAATTAGAGCTTTTATGCAAGAGCAAGAGTCATTTTAATCATTCTACTTATAGCATGTTTTGTTCTTATTATTTGTGGGTAAAACATCACCTTTTTATTTTTTTTACTAAAGCTCTCTTAGAGTTTGAGTATGAGCTGTTTTGAATACAAAATTAAGCTAATTCAAACACATACTTATATTTGGCTTAAGATTGTTAGTTTAGTTGTATCTTCTGCACAGTATGATATGTCTATTGCTTGCTTATTGTTTCAGGACAGCCAAAACGACACCTTCTTACAACAGGCTGGAGTGTATTTGTTAGTGCCAAAAGACTTGTGGCTGGAGATTCTGTGCTTTTCATATGGTATATATTTAATTTTATCTTCTATGCTACCTCAGTACCTCTTCTTTCCCTTGGACAGTGCAAACTGCTTGTTTATTGTTTTTATATGTATTGTCATTGTTAGGAATGAAAAGAATCAGCTTCTTTTGGGAATACGTCGAGCCAATCGGCCGCAAACTGTCATGCCATCCTCTGTTCTATCCAGTGATAGTATGCACATAGGGCTTCTTGCAGCTGCTGCTCATGCTGCAGCAACTAATAGCTGTTTTACAGTGTTCTATAATCCAAGGTTGTGTTTATTATCTGCAATGCATTTCCTCTTCTGAATGTGATGTACTTATTTATTAGAAATTATAATGCTTGTTTTGAGACCTACATTATGGGCAGGGCTAGTCCATCGGAGTTTGTCATACCGCTTTCAAAATATATCAAAGCTGTGTACCATACGCGTGTTTCTGTTGGTATGCGTTTTAGGATGCTTTTTGAGACTGAAGAATCAAGTGTTCGCAGGTAATTTGTAGCCATCAGTTTTTTTATTAAGGATATGCTATTTTTTTTTCCTAAAAAATTATTGACATATTTCCTGCAACTCTTAGATCAGATAATTTTATTTTGTGAGCGTAAACATAGTTATAAATGTGAATGACAGAAGCTGTGCCTTTAAAAATAGCTTACCTATAATATAACAACGTTGATGTGGCATCTGCATCTATACCGTATAAGGAGGTTTATTGATAATTGGATTTAGGGTTATAAAAGAGATCTACCAGGCTCCAGAGTAATTTGGAAATGGTCAGTTGCTTATTTTTTTAAACAGCTTTAAATTTTGGGGTTTGAGAGGAAAAAAGTTAGCAGCTGCAATTTGAAGGCAGTGGAAACCAACTGCTAAGTGCTATTCTCTGGTAGTCTGGGACTGTACTTTTGTGCCTCGGGGGCAAATCCACAAAACACACACACACACACAAAAACTTTTAAGGTTTCAATCTAGCAGTGGAAATTGAGGGCAAAATATTATTCTGATAGTGTGGCATGCACATGAATCCGAAAACAGCCTCTTTGTATATGCAAGGGGAAGGATGCGTACAATAACCCTCCCCCGTACTTTTGCAAAGCAAGGAGCTTCTGGCAGTGGGGTACGTTAGTTAGTGTGGCACCATACTATTTTTCCTTTACTTATGCACAAGCTACCTTTGTTTTGCAGGTACATGGGTACGATAACTGGCATAAGTGACCTGGATCCTGTTCGTTGGCCGAATTCTCATTGGCGTTCTGTTAAGGTAAGATCATCACAGTGTGATACATAATTTTGCATAGCAGTTCGTATGAAAATGGCCCTTTACAATTATGAACGTATAGATAAGAGGATAAACCTTAGTACAATGGTAAAATTCTTGTCTTGTGAGCACGGGGTCTTGTCATGAAATAGCCTGTCCAGCTTTCAACTTATAGGTAAAAATGCATGCATCTAACACTCCCCAATGTCTCTAACCAACAATGGTGGCAACATAATTTCTTGGCTGCCTTTTATTTTTCCTTGCTATTAGATACCCATTCTGTGGATTGTGCATAAGGAGGAAAATCTTCTCAGTTGTAACCATGTTTGATAAATAAGCTTTTCGACACTACTGTAATGTATACAATCAGCTCTTAACCTGGCATCTGTTCTAGTCATCTTTCCTTGTCTTACCTTGTTTTTCCTTCTGTTACGCATAGGTTGGTTGGGACGAATCAACAGCAGGAGAGAGACAGCCACGGGTATCATTATGGGAAATTGAGCCTTTAACAACATTTCCAATGTATCCATCACTATTTCCCCTCAGATTGAAACGTCCATGGCATCCTGGCACCTCTTCTTTTCATGGTACATGTTTGTCTCAATACCGTTTTTTTTAATTATTTATCTTCTGTGTCTGACTTACATCATGGAATCAATGTTATGATGACACTAATGCTATGACTGGATGAAACTCATGAAAGAAAAGAAATTTTCATTTTTAAAGTGAAGGCAAAAATTGAGATCTCCCTTGCTTTTACCTTAATCCAAATAAGGAAATCTTCAGATTTTCAAATATCCCCCTTCCCCCCCCCCCCCCCCCCAACTTTATTTCTCACAATTCAATAATGTAAGGAAAATGCCAACATAAGGACAATGGTTAAAGGATAAAATAAGGTTTTATCAGAAACGAACGTATTTATTATATCAAAAACACAAAAATCATTTAGTACTTGCTTTTTTAAGTAATTGAAAGCATTTAATAAGGAATATTTAATGTTCGTAAGTCAGTGTCTCACACAAGAGTACATTTATTTTTAATAAAATTATTAAAATTGGATGTTAAACGCTTAAATTATGTTTGCTTGCAATTGATTATAAATGTAAATCTAGTTAGCCACACAAGGTTTCTATGATTCATATTTCATCCATATTTCATGTCCAAAACAATAAGGATTAAATTTCCTTGTGCTCATCAACATTTATTTGCCTAGTGTCTCCTACCCCCTCCTTATAATAAATGGCCATGGTGGTTTTGAGGGCACCTTTTTTGTCTCCTTTCTTTACAAAGGATCTTGTTACAGATGGCAGAGATGAAGCAAGTAATGGGCTAATGTGGCTGAGGGGTGGACCTGGAGACCAAGGTCTCAATTCCCTGAATTTTCAAGGTGCTGGTTTGTTGCCTTGGATGCAGCAGAGAATGGATCCAACTTTGCTTGGAACTGATCATAATCAGCAGTACCAAGCCATGTTTGCAGCTGGTTTGCAGAGCTTAGGGAGTGGAGATCTAATGAGACAACAAATGATGAATTTTCAACAGCCTTTCAATTATCTTCAACAATCAGGAAACCCCAATTCTCCTTTGCAGCTTCAGCAACCGCAAGCAATTCAGCAATCCATATCTTCTAATAATATACTACAGCCACAAGCCCAAGTATTGGCAGAGAACCTGTCTCAGCACCTCCTTCAGAAATCACACAACAATCGAGAAGACCAAACACCGCAGCAGCACACTTATCAAGATACGGTTTTACTTCAAAGTGATCAGCTCCATCAGAGGCAACACTCCGGTTTACCTTCACCATCATATTCAAAACCAGATTTCTTAGATTCAAGCATGAAGTTCTCTGCTTCAGTTTCGCCGGGACAAAACATGCTTGGTTCACTTTGTCCCGAAGGGAGTGGCAATATCTTGAATTTATCCAGAAGTGGTCAATCCATGCTGACTGAACAGTTACCCCAACAATCATGGGCCCCAAAGTTTACACCATTGCAGGTCAATGCTTTCAGCAACTCAATGTCACATGTGCAATACTCTGGAAAAGATACCGCAGTGGTGCCATCACATTGTAACTCAGACACTCAAAATCCTATTCTATTTGGTGTCAACATTGATTCATCTGGCCTTCTGCTCCCTACCACTGTCCCTCGTTATCCTACTACATCAGCTGATACTGATGCATCAGCAATGCCATTAGGGGAGTCTGGATTCCAGGCTCCTCTATATCCTTGCGTGCAAGATTCATCAGAGTTGTTGCATAGTGCAGGGCAAGTTGACCCTCAAAACCAGACACGAACATTTGTCAAGGTTTGAGTGATGAATATTATTCTTTGCAAAGTGCAGCCCTTCTTTTACTTAATACTGTTGTATAATTTTGTCTTTTCACAGGTTTACAAATCAGGGTCAGTAGGGCGCTCACTCGACATCTCCCGGTTCAGCAGTTATCATGAACTGCGGGAGGAGTTGGCACAGATGTTTGGCATTGAGGGGAAATTAGAAGACCCTCTTAGATCAGGCTGGCAGCTTGTATTCGTCGACAGGGAGAATGATGTTCTTCTCCTTGGAGACGACCCGTGGGAGTAAGTTCAACTTCAAATTACATTAGAGTTTTACTGAATGCATTTGACTCATGATCTAAATATTTGATATTCTATTTCCAATCCTTTAAATAAGTAAACATGCTATACTTATTTATTTCACTTGGCTAAATTTTGCTTACATATTTTTTTGGGTGTG
The DNA here is from genome assembly GCA_004329165.1 of Spatholobus suberectus. NCBI lineage: Eukaryota > Viridiplantae > Streptophyta > Magnoliopsida > Fabales > Fabaceae > Spatholobus > Spatholobus suberectus. Next base: position 65,296,074 of record CM014734.1, on the reverse strand, counting down.
GATTTCCTGCATATAACCTTTTGTAGATCATTTGTCAATAATGTTTGGTATATCAAAATACTTTCACCTGAAGATATCCAGAAAATGGGAGAACAAGCCGTAGAATCCCTTGGTCCAAGTTCGGGACAAAGGCTTAATAGCACTGGTGCAGATTCTCATGAAATTGTTTCTGGACTTCCATCAATAGGCTCCCTCGAATACTGAGAGAATTTTAAAATGTATTCCCTCAGGTCCCACGGCCAAGAAGACTATTCCATCTCATGTTTAGTACTTCTGTTTGAACACTACTTCTCGACCTTGCATATCTTAATCAATATATACTGTATTGTCTGCTTCACTTTCAACATTGTCATTATTTCGTAGAGGATTGTTGAGATTCAGGACAAAAAAATCTATATATATATATATAATATGATAATGAGAGACTTAGGGCAAACTTTTGTGCCAATTTGTAACGTGTTCTGAAAGCTAGAATTAGTGTTACTACTATTGTAGCATCTGATTAACCCCTTGCATGAACTGTACAATAGAAAAGGAAAAAAAATTCTAGAGAAGGCTCGGTATTAATACCCAAATTTTCATCCGTTCAATGGCTTTGCCTCCCTTTTATATATATATATATATATAAACTGCAGGTATCCTCTATTGAAGGCAGTGCTTCCCTGTTGCGTGGTCGAAATATCACCTAGGATTAACTTTTATACCACTTTAAATGTAACAGGAGCTCACAATAGAAAATGATTTAATATTCCAAATTATACTGTACCTATAAGAGTACTGAAAAATATTTTTTATTCAAACGATGTTACAGTTTGAAAAACAGGTCGGCTACTTTTAATTTTAGCTTTACCAAAGTTGCTAAACAGTTTTGTTGAGTTACGTAAGGCTGGGTGAAAGGGCTGAGTGGTATTACTTGGAATCTTTGAGTGAGAGAGAATTCATGAAGCTAGTAGACAAGTTGCCAGAGTTTAGTACTGATTTCTCATGTTAGATCGAGTCAAACTCGTCTCAAATTCAACCTCAGAAGAAGCTAGTGGCAAAGGGAATCGTACTTGGGACCAGTTTATTCCGGATTAAAAAAAAAGTGATTCTAATATAAAATGGTTTAGTAATTATGTTTTAATTTTTTAAAAAAGATGATAATTTATAATTGTTTACAATCATAAAATTTATTTATTTATTAATTTATCATGTGATTTGAGTGGTACTGAACTCTTTTTTTTTTAAATTAAATTTTGTGTATAATAGTCATACCGAAGTTAGAATTTATAATCTCATATATATTATTCAACTCTCGCTGCTACTAAATTGATTTTAGTGAGTTATGAAATTTATATTTTAAAGCAGCAGTTATTTTTATGAAAAACTATTTACAATAGTTTTTGATTTTAATTTTTTGATTTCTGATTATTTTAAAAAGTTGAAATGAAAATTTTTAAAAGTGATTATATTTTTTTAAAAAGGTCATTCTTTTATGAAAAAAAAAAACTATAACAAACGGGCTCTTAATTCCTTATAATAATAATAATAATAATAATTTGTGAACTTACTAGCGCACCAGTGTCGTAAACTTATAATTCATATAATGATTAAATGTGTAGAAAGTCATTTAGTAATATTTTATTAAGTAAAAAACAAAAATAAATGAAATGAAGATCATAAAAAACTATAATTATTGCCACCAACATGTTATTACATTTGCGCAAAATAATATTGTACTCTGTACCCAAAAAAAAAAAAAATATTGTACTCTATTTCATTAATTTTCGAATTTTTTAGGACCTTCGTGACATTTATGAATTGGGTCCCACAGTTAGAGCTTTTGTATTTTTCCTATAATTTACTTTTGAGTTATACTTAAATCATCTCAAATTTTAGAAACCGGTGTTTTGTCGGTGATATCAGAAATTCCTTTGACAAGTTCAGATGGGGGGCATTACAATTATTAGTGCTACATACACACTACGCATTAAAAAATATGTACCTTCTCACGTTTACTATAGATTGTATCAAAGATTTTGTCTCTGACAAAATAAATATCCTCACATAAAATCTAGCAACTAAATCATAGATAGATGGTACACCAAAAAAATTATAGATAGATGACTTTTTTTGTCATAAAATTTTGTAAAACCAGTATTAATTTCATTCTGTTTTCATTTTTGTAAAACCCGTATTTATTTTATTCTGTTTCCATTTTAGTTATTTACATAATGGTATATTACACCATTCTTCCCCAAAAAATTAAATATTATGAGCTATTCGTACCACTTGTTGCGTATTTTCTTAATAATGAAAATCCTAGTCTACGTTGTCTTTATGTCATCCCAACATTACTTCCACTAACTAAATGTTAAATTTATTCAACTAAAGGGTTTCTATCATGAACAGCATTACTTTTTAGAGCATCTTCAATGAAAATACTCACTTAACTTCTTAACACCCTACTATGTGAGTCATATTATGAAATATCACTTCTTATTTTATCTTTTACAATGTAAACAATTCTTGTCTCCAATGGTATCACTCTAAGTTTAATTTTGATACATTGTCAGTGAAAATATTTTTATTCTATTAACTAATTAGAAATTACTTTAAATATGACTTTTAAAATAATTATTATAAAAATCAATAATTTTATTATATATGACAATAATTAGATGATAGTGTAAAAAACTTTTACACAATTATAATTAATTTCAGACTCTAAAAAGTTTACTAATTAACTCCGACAAATTACTTCATATGTTTATTAAATGAGTCCTAAAAGTTATACCATATATTTTTATATGTTTAAACGTTAATTTGATTTTCTCAATACAACAGCAACAACAAAAAAAAGATTTTATAAAACATTAACATCGCAATACAATTCAATGCATCAGATCTATCACTTCACATTTTTAGTGTTCAGTAAGATACAATACGTTACGTAGGTACCTGTTGCTTATTTGAATTGCAACCTTAATACACTGCAACAGTACTCTCTTTTAAGATATCACAGGTTAACTCTAAAAGTAGGAGAAGAACCTCTTGGAGGTGCTCTTAATGGCAAATTCACAGTTTCTGCCACAAAGTCTTTAATCAATTATAAGTAGATATTGTTAATTAAATAAATTTGATTAATAATTTATATATTATTAACTACTTATAGTTAGTTAGAGTAAATCACCATTTAAGTTTCTAAAAGTATATAGCGGCGCCATATTAATCCTTAAAATTAGGAAATTTCAAATGAGTTCTTAAAAGTGTAATTTGTCAATCACATAAGTCCAAAATTCAAAAAAAAATATAACTTAAGTAATAATATTAACATATGTTTAGAGATTAAAATGACAGTAAATAATTAAGTTTAAGCACATATATGAAACAATTGGAAATTTTAGAGATTTATTTGAAATTTTTTTAATTTCAGGAACTAATGTGGCAACATGTTACACTTTGAGGAACCAAAATGGTAGTTTACTCTACTAATCATAATTCTTGCCTAGAATTCTTGATTGATCAAAAGTAAATTGTTAATTAAATATATTTGACAAATATATACTAACAAGTATATGTGGTACACTTGTTAAAAAATTAAAATGAAAAATATTAAATAATTTTTATTTTTGATGCATTAAATGATATACTTTTTGTTGAATATTTTTTATATTTTTAATGAGTATAAAAGATATTTTCATGGGTTTGCCTTTATATCACGCTTCATATGGTTGTTTTAAATGATCCCGTTTGTTTTTTTCTTTCACGTAATGCCATTTAGGTTCTGGTAGATCATTGGGCTAGTTGAATGGCTCTGTATGAATTAATTTAGTCCCATTCTAGTCGCAACCTTTTTTTTTTTTTTTTCTCTTCATACTCCCTGCTTTTTTTATCTTCCGAAAATTAGTTTTTGGAATATATTTTACATTTCAGAAACTAATTTCTGAAATATAAAATTGGGAGGTGCAAGGAAAAAAAAGAGGGTGCAAATAGAATTCTCCATTAATTTTTTATTCCTCCAACTCCATATGACCATATCTTGACCTAGCAAATAGGACATTAAGACAGTTAGTTAGCTGGACCAATATTGTGTTTTAGGATTATTTTGTGATTAATGTTATTCCCACCTTATTTTTTTCATAATAATTTCTTCAATAAAAAAAAGAGATAGGAAAAGAAGAAAAAAATAAAATAAAATAAATGATGTGGTAAAAAAATAAATAATATTGTGAAAAGGTATGTGGAAAACAAAAATAAGAGCAACATTATTCTTAATTTATTATGCACCTTAGTTTTGGTGTGCTAATGCAATAGAAAGCCAAAACCATTGATATATATAAAATAAATGAAGGGTTCAGATCAAATTCTTACCATTAAAATAAAAATTTGCAAGACGATCTTCTGAAAATGAAAATTATGGAAGGGAAATGACCGTAAATGGGATTGAATCCAAGAAGCTCTGGCTCATACAAGGCCTGCATTCTTCAACCGCGTTGCCAATTTTATTGTTACCTCCATTACCATATTATTGTCATTGTGGGGCTTGACTTTGACATCATGGTTATTTTCAAATCTTCTCTTTGGTTTCAAAATGCAAGAGAATTTCAAATCTTTTCTTTGGTGGCAAAATGCAAGAGAAACTGAAAGATTTTAGCAACATTTTTAACGTGTTACATGATTTTTACTTCATCAGTTGGGGATGTCTACGCTTTAGACACGCTTCACGGGCAAGCTATTAGGGCCAAAAAGTACTACATGTTAGGTATTTACATGCAACATTCATGGGTCTTTCTTTTATTAGTGGAGTTGAGCTTTTGTCTCTATTCCTCTTTGCCACACCTATCTAGAAGTTCATTGGACAACATCCAGAGATAGCTGAGCTAGCTGGGGTGATTTCCATGTGGTTGATATGGATCCTTTTGGCTTAATTAAGTATTTTATTTCCCTTTGCATTTGTTTCTTGCAAAGCCAGCTCAAGAAGAAAGCATCATTACCCGGAGAAATTATTAGATAGTCCAGGACTACCAAGTGTCTATGGTCCCAGTTAATGTGTGTATAATACATATTCAACTTTTATAATTCACGAGAAAGAATTAATAACACTTGATTACATATCATATGCGGATTAATAGGGACCATGGTGATTCAGGACCACCTAATAATTTCTCCATTACCTGGGTGTCTCTCGTGACTCTCCTGGTGCATGTGTTTATTTCTGAGTGATTGCCCTTGCTGCCGCTGGAAAGTAGAAACTTCTCTTGGCGGGTTTTGGTGTTAGGATATTTTGGTTAAATTGTTTGGGCCTTGGAGGAGATTGCCCCTTAACATGGATCGGTTTCTCCATGGAAGCTCAGGCTTCTGGGGTCATGATCAAAACTGTTACTTTAGCTTTAGCTTTCTCTTATGAAACTTTATATCATTGAATCTACGCACCTCTTATTGTATTGCATTTTTATAATGCGTTGTTGGATTTTTCTTTACAGCCCAATCAAGTACTATTGTCTATTGGAAAAACAGAATAACTTTTTCACTTCAATATACCCTACTTGCACCTGGATCAACATTCTCCTGAAGCTTCTCTTATTTTGTCCTCGTTTGATATTCAATAACTACGACATAGAATAAGACTATCATGATCATCAATATCAATAGGACTCTATAAGACCGTTGGTATGTGGCAGTGACCAATGACAATGTCCAACTTTCACTGCCTATCATAATAGTACTAATTTACCAATTACCACGATGTGGTTTTGCTCTTTACCTTACTGGATGCAACCTGCAAGTCGTCTCTTTTATACGATGAAATGATTAGCCTATTACTATCAAAAACTGCAGAAAACAATCTTATGGAGCGACCCAAGTAAAAGCCATCTATAGTCATACCTTCCTACTTTAATTGGTATCAAACTATCATATTCAGCAACAGCCAAACGAAAATAATAAAGCTGGTATGATGAACATGAAGAAGCAGACACTCCTCCGCAAGGGGCTGACACTCGCAATTGGACAGTTGGACTCACTACTCGAGTATCCCTAATATTCCTCTAGCACAAGTCTACAAACAAAATTACCCCCATTGTCAAAATGTATGTTTCACAAATAATATCATATCCTCCTAATCACTCAAAATGTATATTGTCAAGATCTGTTTCAAGTGAAAGCAATCAGGCCTGTAATCATGGCATCTGCTTGATATTTCAAGTGCCCCTAAAACCCTATGACCTGAAACTAATGTCTATCCATCCCCATTTGGTCAATGAAGCAGAATAATTAACTGATCACTCCACAAAAGTTTAAAACCAATAAAAAACAAAATAGGTGGCAGGAAATTCCAAGTCATGCTCATTTCATTGGGCAGCTTTAAACCGGTTCAAACATTCACAGCTTTCTCCATTCTTTGCTTTTTCGACATGCTAACTTCATTGAAAGTTGCAGATGAGATGGAAGTGGAACAAGCGTGTCTTAGTATTTGATAACAAAACAGAAAGACACGTTAGGGGAATCAAAAACAGCCCTCCTCTGAATCTCATTCACTTCTTCAAAATGCCAAATTTCATTCATTCCAAACTCTAGCTAACAAGAACAGAGGTGAGAAAAAAAAAAAAAAAAACGTTCAATTACTCAAAGAGCATGATCAGAAATATAATGCGACCTACGACAGACAAACTAAGAAACAAATAGACAAGAACAATATACCGAAAGAATTGACACAATGTACATCAGATGTAAACTAAAAGCCAATCCAGGCCTAGTTTCGGTGTACATAAAAATTAAAACTAAATCCCATACAGGGTCAGATCAAAACCAAGGAGAAAAAAAAAGACAGAATTACAACGGTTCGTTAATAATTAATTATTAAATTTGATAAAAATAGTGCACATATTCAACAATAACCATGTTATTGTTAGGAACCTAGGGTTAATCTCATAGTCCAGCTTTGACAATGAAGATTCCCCGTCAGAAAATATTAAAAAAGTTAAATTTTACTAGCTTGATTTTTTAACCAAGGACTAATGTAATTAATTAAATACCCGAGGAACACCAAGGAGGAGTGAAGTGGTAGAGTGATAGAGCAAATAGTAATACACATCAAGAGAAGGGTAAGTAAAAGTTAAAATTACGAAGAGTGACACAAATTGCATTTTGTGTCCAGTAATTCCATTATGATTATTTTATTTTTATTATAATTATAAACAAATCCCCAACGGGATTCGCACTTCACGCGCTTATATCATAAGCTATTCTGATACCGCAGTTTCCTTGGCGGGAATATTCACGTACCCAATTTTCTTAGGGCTCTCGATTTCGTCGTGGCAATCGGAGCGCAAGTCCATGGCGCACATGGACCAGAGCAAGTACATGGTGGCGGCGGTGACGGCGCCGCAGCCCGCGCCAAAGAGCAAGGCCACGACGACGCCGAGGATGTCCTTGGTGCGCTCGCGGAGGGAGCTGAAGTCGTGGACGGAGAATCCCAACGGGGTGCGATCGGAGACGATGCCGGAGGGTTTTACGGCGGGGAGGAATGAACGGATCTCGGTGACAGTGGCGACGGTTGCGGAATCGGAGGGGAAGGAGAAGGAGTAGGAGGAGATGACGAAGGTCCGGCAGGGCCTCGCGGTGGCGGAGACGGAGAGAGCGACGAGGACCGAGAGGACGGCGATCTGCACGCGGATGAGTTGGGCCATGTGAGAGAAACGAACTGTAGGGAGAGAAAGGAGCAACAGTGTATCTGGGAGCGGTGGAGTGTGCAAGAAGTCAAAAGTTGGTTTCACTTTTATCTTTTATCCCTCATTCATGTAAATATTTTGACTAATATTTTATTAAAATAATGTATGCAGTTTCTATTCAATTATCTAATTATAAAAAAATAACGCTATATTTTCCTATAATTTTTTGTATTACGTTGTAAAAAATATTGAATAAAAAATAAAAATATTTAATGTTTTAAAAATATATAATACATTTAATACTTACCATAAAAAAATAAAAGATGTAGAAGATATTGTAAGATTTAGAGTTATTCATTACAAAAGTCATATATGATATGTTTATTGGTTTTTATAATATTTATGTTAAAAGGGATATTTATCATAATTTTTATTGGTTGACAATATAAAATATTTTATACTAAATGTATATAAAATTTAAATTATATATATTTTTTTGTAAACAGGAATTGACACATCTAATTGATTCTTTTGCTTACACTGGCTGTAACTTGGGTTTAATTATCAAATTTTCTCTATTAGTAAGCTTGCAAGGAGGTGTTTCTTCTTAATCTAAACTTTTTTTGTAACAAAAAAATTATTATATATATATTTTTTACACTCAACTATATAAAAACGTCAATTCACATTTTTCTTTTATCTTCTTTATCTTATTTTTTTTTCACATATCATATTTTTTTAATTATATTTATCATTTTTTTTCCTTTTACTTCTTTCTCTCCAAACGTAAATTAGCATCAGAGTGTTAATGAAACATTTTTTTCAAATATTTTACATGAAATTATTATTGAATTTATTTTATTGTGTGTATGTAAAGATATATGATAAGAAACAAAATTATTATATAAAACTATAAAAATAATTTAATATTTTCTTATTAAGTAATTTAAAGTGTAACAAATTACGTTTAATTTTTTTTCACTTTTCATATTATGTATTTATGTGGATACAATAAAAAAAAAAAACTAGTGAAAAGTTTGTTTTGGGCTGGGGTTGTTGCTACCTTCCTTTCACACAATTACTTTTTAGATTTATTTTAATATTTTCCCCTTTCAAATGAAAAATAAAATTTTTATAACATTACATTTAAATTTTATACTTATTATAATTTTTATCTTTCATGCAAGATTTGTATATTAAAATTTTTAATTCCATTATTTTATTTGTTTTATATAAATAATGTAATTTAATTTATTCAATATACAAAATATATTATAAACTACATATATTTATAAATTTAATTGTTAATTTAATTATTTTTAGTAAATAAAAATCAACTTACTATATTACATGCGTAAAATAAAAATACAATAATTAAAAATGATTACCTAAAATTAATTATTAACATATAAAAATTTAAATAATTTTAAAATTATATTATGTATTTTAATTAGGTTACTTTAAAATATATTTTATAAAAAATAATAATTAAAATAATTTTTCTAAATATATAAAAAATTAAATATTTCATCATAATTTACTTAAAATAATAATTAAGGATAAGAACTAAGTAATAAGTTATTATTATTATTATTATGTATTTATCAATTTTTATATATTATATTAATTTACATTTGGTTTTTTTATTTTTAAAATTTGTTTTATAAACTATTTTTAAATCTTAATTAAATAACAAAATTGTGTCACAAAATTACCTTTTATATTTATTTTAATATTTTCCACTCAAATAAAAAGGAATTTTTAATAACATTGTTAACCAAGTGCCCTCAATAACTCAAGGAGGGGGTGAATTGAGTTATAATGAAAACTTTTTCGCAAACGATTCACCCTTTAATCATGAATATAATTGAATAAAGTGAGGAAGAATGAATTCTTTAGTTTGTTTTAGGTTAAGGAAATTCAAAACAAAACAAAACAAATCACACAAGAGCAATTAAAACAATAAAGCAATAGGAGAAGGGTAAGAGTGGATCGTGATTTATACTGGTTTGGTCACAAACTACAACCTACATCTAGTCCCTAAGTCACGCTTGAGATTTACCACTATCTGATCAGAGTTTACAGTGCAATAAGCCTTTTACACCGAAGAACCCTACGTTGACAACCCAACCTGGGACACTCCTTACCTTCTCACTCTAATCATTCCCTAGGAAAACCTATTCCTAGACCAAGAAAACCCACTCTTGGATTTCTTATCAGAGACCACTTGTCTCAAGATTTCCTGACTATGAGAACCTACTTCTCAACTTCGTTAAAACAAAACAGAAAGTTATTACCACTCTCAATAATGGATATTACACAAATTGAAGCTTTATGACTTATAATTCTCTCTAAGTGATGGCTCAAGCAGAATCACCTCAATTCTCATAAATTTCATTTGCTATCACAAATTTGTTTCAAGGAGATTAGGCTTTTATTAAGGCGTAAAACAATTTAATTTGTAATCTCAAAAAGATAGGAATTAATTTAGAAAAGATTATGCAAGTATCACAAATCACAATTTTCTTTATATTTACTTTATTAACCTTTTAACTATTGTGGAGTTAATTCCTTCCATGAGGGAATTGATTCCTTTGCGAGGGAATCAATTCTTTTGTAGAGAGAATCAATTTCTTGGGAGACTTTTATGTTAAAAAATATGTTCAATAATTTTGCTCTTAGTTTTAGGTCCTAAGCCTGATTATTCACTCGAAACCTTTTTACTTACTAATTTTTTAACCTGTTTTAGCTTTTTTCAATTCATCCTCTTGAGCCACACCTAGCCAAAATTGAAGTCTTACATTTTAGCCTAAGACATTGACATAGATCTTCATACGAGTTGTTGTCTTGGCTTGAAGCTCTTTAATTCATTTTTATCGTCTTCATAGGTTCCTTTCTAGCTTTGAGTTGGTTTTTATGACCTCTCTTGATGTTGGTTTTGTCTTTATCAAAACTTGTGCAATACATTGCATTTGAATTTTATGTTTATTATATTTTTCAATGTTTCATGCACGATTTGTAAATTGAAAATTTTAACTCCATCATTTTATTTATTTTATATAATGTAATGTAACTTAATTTATCTCCTATATAAAATATCCTATAAATTGCATAACATTTATAATTTTAATTGTTAATTTAATTATTTATAGCAAATAAAATTCAACTTATAATATATGCATAAAGTGCAAACACAATATGTAAAAATTCAACTTATATTATTTTTAAAATTTTTGTTTTAAACTATTTTTTAGAATATTAATTAATTAGTGAAATTGTGCCATACTACATAGGAAAAAAACTAGTTCTTTATATATTTATATAAATATTGCATTAATAACATTAAATGCTGCATTTTTCCTCAAGTTTAATTTACATATATATATGAATTTAATGGCTATGTACTGTCAATGAAATTTTTTTTTACATTGTCAACTAATCAAAAATCATTGTTGATCTGATTTTTAAGGTAATTATTGTATAAATCAACAAACTTACCATACATGGTAGTTTGTAATTGGATGAGGGTGTAAACGTGCTTTATACTATTAGTGCATGGCCTATTCTCTCTCTCTAAATATATATATATATATATATATATATATATATATATATATATATATATATATATATATATATATATATATATGTATGTTATGTATGTATGTATATTTATTTATCAATTTATGTATATTATATTAATATATACATTTGACTTTTATTTTTTAAAATATGTTTTATAAATTAATTTATATAAAATATTTATTAAATAACAAAATTATGTCAAACTATATATAAAAAATAACATTAAATGCTATATTAACATTTTTTTCAAGTTCAATTTACTTTTATATATATATATATATATATATATATATAGCGAATACATAAATGTTAAACATCTATTTCATTGCAAAATGTTAAACGAAATATCTTTTTGAATTGAAGGCAAAATACATAAATGGTGATTGTGTAATTGTGCTTAATCAGAATGATATTGATTTACCAACAAGGTCTAGCATTGTTGGTAGATACATGAGTTCTTTAAGTATGTTGTTAGGGATTCGATTCTTAAACATGTGAATGGAGAAGACTTTGTTGGAAGAGGCAAAACCCACTTTGGTGATCTCAACGCTTCGAAAGGAATTAGTATTCGACTATCGATTGAGGAATATCCTTGGTGCAAACCAGAAAAAAAAGAGTGCTATTTATTTGAAGATAAATAAAAACTAATTCCCTAATAAAAACTAAATGCATAAAATTCATAATAAAGCAATAATTGATTTCATAAATAAATTTGCATTCAATTATCAAATTAATTATTGCGTGTCATAATTCCTCTTAAACTGATTTGTGTGAAAATGAATGTAGGGCCAACACCTAAGAGAAAAAAGGAAGGAGGCATTTTCATGAAGGCATGTGAGATATGATTCTATGTAAAATTATTTAGAGATTGACACGTAGAGCTTTCCTTTTTGAGATCATTATCCTTTGTATATAGTATAGACAAGAAACATAAATGAACCACTAAGAATAACCTAGTGGTGGGAGTTTGGGTAGTATACATGAGGTCACAAGTTCTAACTTTAGTGCGACCATTGTACAACAAAAAAAAAGAGAAGAAGAAACACAAATTAAAAGTCATATCATAAAGGAATTAAAACTAAAAGTTAGTATATTGAAAAAAAAAGTATGTGTAAGTTTTATTCTGAAATGATGATATTTTGTTGATGATAAACAATATCTCGATAAGGAAGGAGCTAGAACATTTCCAGGGGGTCAAATATAAAAACTAAATTATAATTTTAAAATTAATATATTAAATTTAACCAATTTAAAACTATGTTCTTTGATTATTGTAATAAAATATTTCATTTTTAATGAAATTATGTGTCTATATTTTATGCAATACATAATTACATTTTCGATAACTTGTATTAGGGGTGTTCGAAGATCGGTTTGAATCGATTTTGAACCGAAAAGTCATTCGATCAAAAGTTTAAAATAACATGTAGTTCAGTTCAGTTTGAATTGCATTCTTAGAAAATTTCGATCGATCGATAAAATGCAGTTTCAATTTTTACCAACATTGTTTAGCAATTTTTTATTATTAAAAAACACCAACCAAAATTTTACGTTATTTCATTTATGATCATCATCTCAAAATAATAATAATTAAGGGTGAGCAAGGGACGGGTTTATACTTGTCCTTACCCGGCCTGAAAATTTGAATGGGTCACTTTTTTAAACCCGAACCCGACCCGATCAAGACCTGAAAGATATGGGACAAGACCGGGTCAACTCGGTTTCTAACATAATATATTAATTTTAACATTATGCATAATTAAATTGTAAAATAAAATAACTATAAAACTTGAATTAAGGTACATTTTATAATATCTATTTTAAAATAAATAATATCATTATAAATATAATATCATGTTATACAAAATCTTATCTATTAAATTAAAAATGTTTTATTATTAATACACAATTGTTCAAAAAATTTATACTTTTTAAGAAAATATAGGACACTAAATTAGGTTGGGACGACCCGAAGCATAACCCGAATCCGTCCTTAAAATACATCAGGTCTAATTTCAAAACCCGAACCCGTCAAAATCAACTCCGGGCCAGGCCGGGTTCGCGGGTTGGGTTGGGTTATGCTCACCCCTAATAATAATAACACCAACAAAAGTGAGAAAAAACAAAGAAACACAACAAAATCTGCCATTGAGACGAATGGATACGTATCACCATCACTCATGAAGAATTGACACAAAAATTGCAACAGCAAAAAGAAAATATAAAAGTAGTAGATAAATCACAACATGACGTTTGTAAAAGTCTTTTGAGTCGTTGATGATTTTACATGTGAAATAAAAAAAAAATTGGTTCGATTTGGATTGATTTAGTTTACAAACACTAACCAAAAACTGAACCAAACTGATCGGTTTATATAAAAAAAATGGTTCAAAAAAATCCAAAAATAAATAAATCAATTTTCATCAATTTTCTGTTTTTTTTACATTGGTTTGCATTTTATTTTTATTGGATTCAATCTAAACACTCCTAACTTGTATATAAGAAGACCTAATTTATTGTTTTGTCTCAGTCCATAAAATATCAAAACTAACCATGCACATAAAAACTAAACTCATTAATTAAAGAGTAATAGTGTATGTTGACTTTTACAATAAGTATGTTAAAAATTATACTGACAATAATGTCTAATTGATTGAAAATATAAAATTTTTTATATGTCAATACATAAAAATTAAACTCTTAATTAAATAACCAAGACCAAGGAGAAGTGAAGTGATAGAGCAAATACACATCATCATCGACATTAGGAGAAGGGTAAGTAAAGGTTAAAATTACAAGAGTGACACAAGGAGCATCTTGTGTTGAATAATTCCATTATGGTTATTATTATAATTATAATTTATAAACAAAATTCACAATGGGGTTCACAAGCTTATGGATAAGCTATTCTCACGCTACAGTTTTCTTGGCAGGTAATCTTCACGTACCCCATTTTCTCAGAGCTCTCAATTCTTTCGTCACGAAATCAGCGGTGCGGGTGAAGCACACGGACCAACTCCTCCGCATGGACCAGAGCAAGTACACGGTGGTGGCAGTGGCGGCACCGCAGCCCACGCCGAATAAGAGCAAGGCGGCGGGGACGTTGAGAATGTCCTTGTGCGCTCGCGGAGGGAACTAAAGTCGTGGATCTCGATGCAGGTGGTGACGGTTGCGGAACCTAAAGTCATGGAGCTGAAGGTTGGTTCCCCTCCGATTCTGGAACCGTCATCACCTGCGCCGCGATCCGCGACTTCAGCTCCCTCCGCGAGCACACCAAGGACATTCTAAGCGTCGCCGCCGCCTTGTTCTTATTCGACGTCGGCTGCCGCGCCACCATGTACTTACTCTGGTCCATGCAAAGGAGTTAGGCCATGAGAGAGAAACGAACTATAGAGAGAGAAACGAACAAAAGTGTGCGTGGAATGGGGGGACTGTGGATTGAGAACTGTGGAGTTTGAAGGAAGCCAAAGGTCGTTGCACTTTTATATCTCATTCAGTGTGAATACACGATGCATATCTTCTCCCGCCTTTCCAGCACTCCGTTTTTTCCGACTGAGATCAACATCATCCATTACTTTCTCTCTCTTAATTGATATGAAATAACCAATCAAGAGCGGAGATGTTGCTGGATATTTATTGGAGTAAAATATTACTGTAGAGGATCTAAGTTCTTAAATACTAGATGAAATATGCGTGAGTTGCACGAAATTAAAAAAAAAAGAGAGTAAATTACACTAATTTTTGTAAATTTTTTTACATTGAATATGACGTCTTATTTTTTTAATGTTTACAACAAACTCTATTTATAAAGTATATGGTGTAGTATTTTTTAAATAATTAAGAAGCATTAATATAATGTATAAAGAGTGTAATGTAGAAGGAGAAATTTGACAAAATCTTAAAAGATTTAATGCAATTTGCTCCAGAAAACTATAATTAAATGTATAAAGAGTGTAATTATTAAATTATATAATAATTGCATTTTATTTAATAATATATTTTAATATGGACTCATATGAAAAGTCATATGTTTAATAAACAAATATTAAATATTTTAAATATAATAAATATATTATATTAGTAAATGTAATATTTAATAATATTATTAAAGTATATTATATATTATATTTACTAAATTTAATAAATAATACCATATAAGGGAACAAATCTATTTATTCACATATTATATAAACATGAATTAAATTAATAAAATTAAATATTATATTAATATCTGTGCTTATTTCTTTTTTAAATTTAGCTACTCTAAAATATATTTATGAACAATAATAACTAAAAAATAACTTTTAGATATAGATCGAGTTAAATATAAATAAAATTCAAAATAATTTATTTAAAATAATAATTAAGAATACAAATTAAGAGATATGGATTATGTTAATATACATTGAAAGTTTCAATTTTAAAATGTATTTATAATTTTTTTTACGGGATATAACTATTTTTTAAACAATAGTACAAATAATAAAATTTAATGTGTGTGTGTGTTTGTATATATATATATATATATCCGTGTGTTTAAATTAAAAACATATATAAAAATTAAACAATAATGTTTTTTTAAATATATAGGAAATTTGAAAAATAATTCATCATAGTTTATTTTAAAAAATAATTAATGATAAAAATTAAGAGATAAATTATTATTATTTTATTTATATATATCAATTCCAATATGTTATATTAATACACACACACACACACACACAACACACACACACACACACACACACACAATATATATATATATAATATATATATGTTTAATTTTTTATTTTTAAAATTATTTTTCAAACTATTTTTTTAAAATATTAATTATTAACATAATTGTGTCATACTATATAGGGAAAAAAACTATTTCTTTATATATTTATATAAATATTACATTAATAACATTTAAATACTACATTAATATTTGTTCTCAATTTAATTTACACACACGCATATATATATATAATATATATATATATATATATATATATATATTATATTATATTGATGTGCATTTGAATTTTTATTTTTGAAATATGTTTTATAAACTCATTTACATAAAATATTAATTAAATAATAAATTTGTGTCATACTATATGTAACAATCTATTTGTTTATATATTTGTATAAATATTATATTTATAGTGTTAAATGCTATATATTATTAAATTTCAAGTTTATTTACTTATGTGTGTGTTGGTATACATTTGAAAATTTCTTTTTTAAAACATGTTTTATAAACTATTTTTTTTATAAAATCTTAATTAAAAAAGAAAATTGTGTCATATTATATTTGAGAAAAATATTTATCTATATATTTGTATAAATATTTTTTAATAACAATAAATGTTATATTAATACTTCTTCTCAGGTTTTGTTTACTTTTTTTTTTTGTTACAAAGGTAAAAAAAAAAAAAAGAGCAACAAAAAAATACATCAATAGCTAAGTGCGCCAATAAGTCACTCTACGCGGCTTCTGCCAAAAGCAACTTCATATCTACAGGGGCATTGTTAACAATTACTAATCTATGCGCTAATGCACTAGATATGATAGCGTTGCACGAATTTATCTGAGTGTGAAAAAATATAATTCAAATATGTAAAAATATGTTATGAAATGAAATTTTTATCAATTTATAATTGATTATAAATAATTCATTATATGTAATATTTTAAAGATAATATGTGTATTTTTAGTTAAGATTAACAATCTTAAATGTCAACTAAAACGGTGTGGCATAATTGACAGATAATCTTATCTCTTAAGCATGTGGCTAGGAGTTTGATCTCTCAGTTTATGTATGTGAAAAAAAATACTTGTTAAGAGATGTTATTTCCTTAAATGAATCTCAGTATTTCAAGGAAATAGTCCGTAGCTTTCGATTGGGGATACCTTGAGTTCACCCTAAAAAAAAAAAAACAATATTAATTGTCAACATTTTTTTAATGAGGTTATGATTAAAAAATGAAATGTATCGAATATTATTATTCATTAAAGAAATTTATTAAACACTTTATTGTAAATTACAATTTTAATGTAATTCACGTATTTTTCAATTTGCACAACAATAAGAATTGCAACTCTTTCCATGATGTAATTTTTGTCAATATAGCATATAATTAGTTGTGCTTAATAAAATAGAAGTAATGTCATTAGTTATTTTTGTAAATGTCATTTAAGCATCAATACTATTTTGTCAATCCTCTAATTATGTCAAGAATTAAATCAATTAATCATTGGTCTCAATAATATTATCATTTATAAATGATTGAACATTACTCTTTCGCTTTAATATTTTTCATTTTATACTTGTTTAAAATTCAGATATGTATTTTAAGTAAATCAATCATTGGCTTAAATAAGTATTAATTTGATAATTTTATTTTTTTTGTAAAAATGTATTTTCTTCTTCTTATAATGTCAACACTTTTCTACCACTAAATTTTATGAATCAAATGTTAGATTTACGTATCAAATAATTTAAGTGGCAAAACTCTCCTTCTAAGTATTTAAAACATATCAAGACTCAAACTTGACATCATCAGTTAGGCTAAAACAACTTCGCGCGATGGTATATTTATTTAGAAAAAATAAGTTATGCACAACAGTGTAAAGTTATTTTATACTATCATCTAATCACAAACAACCATATATGGTAAGTTTATTGACTTTTACAATAACTACATTAAAAGTCATACTAATGGTGATTTTTCATTGATTGACAGTGTAAAACTTTTATACTAATAATGCATAGCCATTAAAATCATTTATTTATACACGTGTTTTCTTTTCAAATATTTAATAATATTTAGAATTTATTATGAGTCATTATACCTATTGGGAATAGTAAAGATGCAATATATATAATTGTAAATAAAAATAAGTAACAGATAATAGATATAAAGTACAAAAAAACATACATATTAGATTAATTAAGTAAAAAAAATGTGCCACAAACTCATTTTTTAAATTTAGTTAAATATTTTTTTCTCTCAAAAGAAACATGATTTTTTTAAATAACATTGCATATGAATTTTGTATTTAGTATATTTTTCAATGTTACATGCAAGATTTATAAAGTGAAATTTTCTATCACATTGTTTTATTTATTTTATATATAATAATGTGACTTAATTTATTGGATATACAAGATATGCTTTTTAAAATTAGTTTAATATTTTTTCCTTTCAAATAAAATGAATTTTTAATAACATTTCATTTGAATTTTATACTTGTTACAATTTTCAATGTTAGATGCAAGCTTTGAAAATTGAAATTTTCAACCACATTATTTTATTGATTATATATATAAAAATGTGACTTAATTTATCTAATATACAAAATATCCTAAAATTGCACAACATCTATGGTTTTAATTGTTCATCTAACTATTTATAGTAAATAAAATTTATCTTATTATATTATATGCATAAAATAAAAATAAAATAAATAAAAAGATTACATTAAATCAATTGTAAACATATAATAAAATTTTAAATTATTTTAAAATTATATTAATATGGATTTTAATTTAGTTATTTCAAAATATGTTTTATCAGCAATAATAATTAAAAATAAATATTTTTGAAATTTATAGAAAAATTTAAAATAATTTTTAAAATAATAATTAAAGATAGAAATTAAGATAGAAAGTATTAATATATATTTACTAATTTCTACAAATTATATTAATATATATTTAAATTTTTTCCATTTTAAATATGTTTTAAAAACTAATGTTTTAAACAATAATAAAAAATATATTTTAATGTATATTTTAATATTATATATATATATATATATATATATATATATGTATATATAGCTATTAAATGATATAGTAATTACATTTTTATTTAATAACATATTTTTAATACATAGAGACTCATATGAAAAGTCATAGAAATTAAGATATAAATCATTAATATATAGATTGTAATATTGTATCTTAAATTTTTATGTACCTATTATTCAAAAAAAAATTACTTTACAATTTTCAACATAGGAAACGCTACATAATATATTATTAATATATTTATATAATTTGGGGTGTTACATACACAAAGGTACCTCACTTTGTGGGGAAACCAAATTGCCAAAGCACACATGCACTCAATAATAAGTACAACTACACAAAAGAATAAACCGGAGGGCACTCAAATTTAATAAAAGATAACTAATACAACTCAAATGGAATACAATGAAAAAGGGATCAAGGAGAGGGAATCATCAAAACACAAGAATATCCACATGGAGAGCTCATGCAAAAGCATATAGATGAAGCATCATCATCTTTATTGCATGATCATCTACAAGATCTATTGCTTAGAAATAGAAAAGATCATCAATATATTAGAAAGGTAGTTCAAAATACCATATTAGAAAGGTGCATCCCTTTCCAATTGGCTAAGTTAGAAAAAAGTTTTTGTTGCTCTGGTCATAGTGATCTATTACTTGCTGCAGTATAGGCCCCTTCTCCAATAGCTATATTTTTTTGGCTATTTAAAGAAAAAAAAATCTCTTTCAAAGGTGTGAAGTTGTGTGCAAAAATAATAGAAGTGTGCTGCAAAAAATACCTTTGTTAAGGCATTCTGAGTGAAGAAGAAAGCTTCCAAACCACAAGAAGTTCTCTGAGTGAGAAAGACCTACTTCTATACAATAGGAGTTTGTGTATATGAGTGAAAATAAAAGTGAGATAAAGGTGTCCTTGTGAAAAAAATCCTCTCTATGGGAATTAGTGAAGGACTGTTTTTTGTGCAGTCAATCACAAATTTACTCTCATATTATTATTTTAAACCTTCAAGACCAAGTGTGTAGTGTTGTGGTTGAGGTTGTGTGATTTTGTTGTTTTGTTGGTCTTTCGTATTAAGCCTAATGATAGTGCTTGTGATTGTTTTTTGTGCCACCTCTCAAGAACTAGTGCAGTTCTGTTGTTGAGAAGAACCTACAGAGATATATAATACTGAGCTTGTGTAAAGGTGTTGTAACACTTTGTTGAAAGTAAAAAATCGCACAAGTGTGTGGGGATTAGATGTAGCCCAATATTAAAGGTTGAACTAGGATAAATTGCCTGTGTCCTTTACATTTTGTTTTTCCCTTGTTTTGAAAAACTTTTTCATAAAGAATCTATGTTTTTGAAAATTCTAGTATTGCTCAAAAAGGTATTGAAAGCAAAAATTCTTGTTTGCAAAATATAAAGTTTTCATCATCTTGAGTGATAAGAGAGATAGGAAGAAAAGAGAGAGAGAAAATATGAGATTGATCAGTTTATACAGAAAAAAATAATAGTCTAAATTTTTTTTAAAAAATTGGTTTTTCATCAATTTTCAAAATTTTTAGATCAATTTGTGTTTTTTTTTATTATTATATTGGATCTAAACACTATTAACTTGTATGTAAGAGAGTCTTATCTATTGTTCTACTTTGGGGCCATAATGTCAAGATTGACCCTTCACATAAAAATTAAACTCATTAAATAAAGAATAAATAGTGTAGATTGACTTTTATAATAATTACGCTTAATAATTTGACAATGTAAAAAATTAAACTCTTAATTAAATACCCAAAACCAAAGAGAAGTGAAGTGATAGAGCAAATACGCATCATCGACATCAAGAGAAGGGTAGGTAAAACTTAAAATTACAAGAGTGACACAAGGTGCATTTTGTGTTGAATAATTCCATTATGATTATCATTATTATTATAAACAAAATCCACAATGGGGTTCACACGCTTATGGATAAGCTATTCTCACTCCGCAGTTTCCTTGGCGGGAATCTTCACGTATCCCGTTTTCTTAGAGCTCTCGATTCCTTCGTTGCAATCGGTGCGGGTGGAGCACGTGGACCAAAGGAAGTACATGGTGGCGGCGCTGACGACACCGAAGCCTATGCCGAATAAGAGCGAGGCAATGGCGAAGCTAAGAAAGTCCTTAGTGAGCTCGTGGAGGAAGCTAAAGTCGCAGCCGGAGAATCCCAAGTGGGCACGATCGGAGACGATGTCGGAGGGTTTTACGGCGGGGATGAATGACCGGATCTCGACGAAGGTGGTGACGTTTGCAGAATCGGAGGGAAAGGAGATGGTGAAGGTCGGGCAGGGCCTCGCGGTGACGGAGATGGAGAGAGCCATGAGGCCCAAAAGGATGACGATCTGCATGCGGAGGAGTTGGGCCATGAGAGAGAGAAAAAAAAAAAAAAAACTCTAAGGAGAAAAAGGAACAGAAGTGTGTGTGGAATGGGGGACTGTGATTGAGAACTAGAGAGTTTGCAGGAAATCAGGGTTGGTTGTACTTTATACCTCATTCACTATAAATTCTAGATGTAATATGCGTGCGCTGCACGAAATAAAAAATAATAATAATTTAATTATATGGAAAGAATATTAATAAAACTAAATTACCATTTATTCTTTGAAAGTTTATAAAGTTGTTATATTAGTTTTTAAAACTAAAAGATTTTAGAGTTTACTTGCTATACATTGTTAATATAAAAAATTTTATACCGTCAATCAATCCAAAATCAATTTTAGTGTAATTTTTAGAATAATTATTATCAAAGTCAACAAATTTATCATATATGATAGATTGTAATTGAATGTTAGTGTGAAAATGCTTTACACCATTAGTGCATAGCCTATTTTTTCAAAATTTTAAATAAATTCCTGAAAGTGTAATATGTTAATTACTTTAGTTTAAAATTGAAAAAAAAATGTGACTTAAGTGATAATATTAACATATGTTTAGGAATCACATGACAACAAATTGTTAAGTTTAGGGACATAGATTCAATAACTAAAAGAATAATGTATAATTAATTGTCCATAAAAAATAAAAGTATTGTGATTGGTTATTTTTTTCAATATCTTTTAAGTTTTACTATTATTTTGTTAATTCTCTAATTATGTCAAGAATTCATTATTGATTTCAAAAATATTGTCATTTTTGGTACATGGAGAAAAAATAATAAAAATATTGTCATTTATAAGAGAGTAATCATTTCTCTTTCTTTTTGATATTTTATTTTACATGTGATGTTTTAAATTTTCATATGTACTTGAGTAATCACGCATAGACTTGAATAAATATTAGTTTAGAATTTTTGTCTATATTAAAATATTTTCTCCCTCTTATAATTAATATTAGTATTTTTTTATTACCAACAAATAAGAATCATTTTTTAAATTTACGTGCCAAATAATTTATTTTACATATAATAGTGTCAATAACTTAATATGTTAATATTTATTTATCGTTTTATATAGATACTTAAAATAGCTTCAAATAATCTTCTTATTAATTGAGCAAGTTTGGCTTATGTATATTTTAACTTAAATTTTGAAAAATGTTTATTTTCTTTAAAAAAAAACTATTTTCAAAAAATTGAAAAAATGTGATTGCTTTTTAAAAATAAACTAAATTAAATATGCATATATTTATTTAAACACATAATTTTTTTAATATTTAATAATGTTTAGAATTTATTATGAGTCATTCTACCTATTAGAAATAGTGTTGATGTAATATATATAGTTGTAAATAAAAATAAGAGACAACAAACATAAAATAAAAATACACATATATTATCTTAATTAAATAACAAAATTGTTTCACAAAATTACTTTTAGATTTATTTTAATATTTTACCTTTCAAATGAATTTTTTTTACAATATTACATTTAATGTTATATTTATTATATTTTCTAATGATTCATGCTAGATTTGTAAATTAAAATTTTTAATTCCATTATTTTATTTCTTTTATATAAAATAATGTAATTTAATTTATCTAATATAAATAATATTTTATAAACTACATAACATTATGAATTTAATTTTTAATGTAATTATTTTAGTAAATAAAAATCAACTTACTATATTATATGCATAAAATAAAAATACAATAAGTAAAAATGATTAGCTGAAATCAATTATTAGCATATAATAAAATTTAAATAATTTTATAGTTATATTAATATGTATTTTAATTTAGCTTCTTTAAAATATCTTTTATAAAATGTAATAATTAAAAATATTTTTAAATGTAATAAAAATTAAAATAATTTGTCATAATATACTTAAAATAATAATTAAGGGTAAGAATTAAGATATAAATTATTATTGTACTCCTTCCGTCCCATAATAAGTGTGATCCTAGGTTTTTTTTTATACAAAACAAGAAAAATAATTAATAGATAAAAGAGAATAGCAATTTTATAAAACTAACTGTATTATTAATCGTCTTTGCTAAAATATGATACAGCACAACAACATATTCTAAAAAATATTATTAGGGATATAATAAAAAAATAATTACTGTTACGTTGAAAAACTAAAATGACAGTTCTTTTGAAACTTATTTTTCTTTTAACACGATACTTACTATGGGACGGAATGAGTATGTATTTATCAATTTTATATACTATATTAATATACATTTGAATTTTTTCTTTTTAAAATATGTTTTATAATTTTCTTAAATCATAATTAAATAACAAAATTGCGTCACAAAATTACCTTTTATATTTATTTTAATATTTTCCACTCAAATAAAAAATTACTTTTAATAACATTGCATTTGACTTTTATACTTATTATATTTTTCAACATTCTATGCAAGATTTGTAAATTGAAAATTTTATATAAATGTGACTTATTTTATATAATATAATGTGATGTAATTTATCTGATATATAAAATATCCTGTAAAATATCCTATTAATAGAAAATAAAATTCAACGTACTATATCAAATGCATAAAGTAAAAACTTAATATGAACAAAATGATTAAATGAAATTAATTATTAAATATATAAAATATTAATAATTTTATATTATATTTATGTTCATTTTAATTTGATTAATTTAAAATGTGTTTTATAAAATATAAATATTAAAAATAAGGATTTTTTAAATATATAGAAAATTTGAAAATAATTCATAATTATTTAAAATAATAATTGAGTATAAAAATTAAGGTATAAATTATTATTATTATTTATATATATATATATATATATCTATATATATATGTATCAATTTCAATATGCTATATTAATATATTTAATTTTTCTTTTTTTTTTTTAAACTATTTTTTAGAATATCAATTAATTAAATAAATTGGGTCATACTATATAGGAAAAAACCTATTTATTTATATTATATAAATATTACATTAATAACATAGATGCTAATATTTTCTCTTAAATTTCATTTACATAAATATATATAATATATATATATATATATATATATCAATTTATGCATATTATATTAATGTGCATTTAAATTTTTATTTTTAAATATGTTTATAAACTTATTTGCATAAAACATTAATTAAATAAAAAAATTGTGCCATACTATATACAAAAATTCATTTATTTATATATTTGTATAAATATTATATTTATAGAATAATGCTATATTATGTCCTTTCAAGTTTAATTTACTTTTATATATATGTGTGTATGTCAAATTCTATATATTATAGTAATATACACTTAAATTTTTCCTTTTTTTAATATGTTTTATAAACTATTTTTTTATAAAATCTCATTAAAACAAAATTGTGTCATATTATATATGAGAAAAATTATTTATTTATACATTTGTATAAATATTTTTTAAACAGTACTAAATGCTATATTAAAATTTATTCTCAAGCCTAGTTTACATTTTTTTTTTGGTTTTTACAAAGGGAAAAAAAAAAGCACCAAATAAAATACAACAATAGCTAAGTGCGCCTATAAGTCACTCCCAGTCGTCAGCCAGTGACAACAACTCTATACCGTAGGGGCATTGTTAACACTCACTAATCTGTGTGCTTGTATACCAGATATGATACTCATGCATTGCACGAATTTATTTGTATGTGAAAAAATATAATTTGAATATGTAAAAATATGTTATGAAATAAATTTTTTATCAATTTATAATTGATTATAAATATTTTTAAGATAACGTGTGTATTTTTAGTTAAGAAACAATATTAATTATCAACATTTTTTAACGAGGTTATGATTAAAAAAAATAAAATGTATTAAATATTATAGTTCATTGAAGTAATTTATTAACAATTTATTGTAAATTACAATTTTAATGTAATTTGCAAAGTTTTCAATTTGCGCTACAATAAGGATTGCAACTCTTTCCATGATGTACTAATTCTTGTCAACATAACATATAATTAATAGTGCTTAATAAAATAGGAGTTTAATGGTCATGCACTAACAGTGTAAAGTAGTTTTATATTGTCATCCAAACACAAATTACCATATATTGTAAGTTTGTTAACTTTTATAATAAATACTTTAAAATTCATATTAATGGTGATTTCTGATCAGATAACAGTATAAAACTTTTTATATTGACAATGCATGACCATTAAACTCAATAAAATAGAGGTAACATCATTAGTTATTTTTGTAAATGCCATGAATTAATCATTGATCTCAATAATATTGTCATTTAAAAATGAGTAAGCATTGCTCTTTCTCTTTGATATTTTCATTTTACACATGTTTAAAATTCAGATATGTATTTTACGTAAATCACTCATTGACTTCAATAAGTATTAGTTTGATCATTTTTTTATATAAAAAAGTATTTTCTCCTTCTTATAATGTCAACATTTTTCTATCACTAAATTTTATGAATCAATTGTTAAATTAATGTGTGAAATAATTTACTTTATCTACAGTAACAATGAGTTAACATTTACTTATCATTTTTCTAGACACATATAGCTAATAGTGTCTTTTAATGAACAATCAAGGACTTCAAGCTCAATCCCTCTATTAATTGGGAGAGTTTAGTCCATGTATATTTAACTTAAATTTTGAAAATTAATCATTTTCTTATAACAAAAAGTTCTTTCGAAAAGCTAGAAAAAAGTGATAATCTTTTGAAAAAAATTATCTAAATTCAGTATGCATATATTTATTTATTATTTTGGTAGACCACATGTATCCTCAACAGGAGACAATCTTGCTCAAGTAGAGTAGGATTACTGTAGGTGACAAAGCTCTCCTTCTGAATATTTAACACAAGTACATACCTAGGACTTGAACTTGATAGCATTAGTTAAGTTGAAACAACTACTTCTCGGTTGATCTACACGCTTGGTGGTATATTTATTAAAACACATGCTTTCTTTTCAAATACTTAATAATATTTAGAATTTATTATGAGTCATTATACCTATTAGGAATATTTTTTTAGGTCACTATATGTTATTGGTATGAAATATTGACTAGCTTTGTCGATGACTACTATCCGCCAAGTGCTAGGGAACCTGGCTCATTGGCCACCTTTAATATGGTCTCTCCTTTCAACCACATTTTTTTTATTTACAAGACTCAAACCCAAGACCTTACTTAAGAAACCAACAACATGTTGGTACCTATAAGGAATAGTAATGATGCAATAATATATATAATTGTAAATAAAATAAGTAGGAGATAATAGATATAAAGTACAAATACATAATGGACGAAGTCAAAATTGTATAGAAGGTGGGGGGGTGGGGGGCGCTAGTTATAAAATTAAAAATCATTCAACAAACATTTATGTATCAATTTTAATAAAAGATATTAATAATTATATAATCCAAAACGTTAATTACATCAATAATTTATCAAACATTTCTCCTACATTTGACAAAAATATCTATAATTGAATTTAGAATAAATTACACTAATGTCTCCTAATAGGGTACATGGTGTAATGTTTTGAGTTTAATGCTATGTATTATCAGTGTAAAACCTTTTACACTGTTAACCAATCAAAAACCAGCTTTAGTGTGACTTCTAGAGTGATTATTATCAAAGTCAACAAACTTATTATACATGATAGGTTATGATTGGATGACAGTGTAAAACTGCTTTACACTATCAGTGCATATCCTATTTTCTCTAATGTTTTTCAAACAAATAAGAGTTGTTAGTGTATTATTTTCAACAATTAAAGGAGTTAGTGTAAGGGTAAAAAAAGAAGGGTATCGAGAGAAATTTGATAAAACCTCATGAAGTGTCAATGTAATCCACTCTTAAATTTATACTAAACTTTTTAAAAATAAATATTTTTCTAAACAAAAATCAGTATAACAAACATTATTTCAACATATTAAAAATGATTTTAATTAAAGAGAAGAATAAGCATATTGTTTTAACTAAGTTCTAGTTTGCTTTCTCAAGGTTTATACATGGGCGTATTTAGACTTGTGTACTCGAAGTCAAGAGCATGTTAGAGTCTCACAAACAACCCCAAAAGATAAAGACAAAAGGAGAAAAAATAAAGAGAATATACAAAGAAATGTGATATGAAAAAGAAAATATTTCTTGATGTATCTCAAAACTAAGCTGACAATCTCTTATATTAGTGTTCATAAGCTTGTCAAAAGTTAATAAACAATCTTTAATTTTCAAATGAATTATAATCAAATTAGTATAAATGGAAGACTAATAAAGTCATTTGATTTCAATTACAATCATTTATAATCTTTAAAATAGCAACAACAAATTATAAAAGAAAAAATTATTAAAAAGAAAAATAAATGGTACTTCAATATTTTTTCTAAGAAGAAAAAAGAATAAAATTATTTCTACAGTGAAGATTATAAAAGAATAAATAAAATATTTATCTAAAAAGAAAAAATAAAATATCATTATTTTCACAATAAAAACTATAAAAAGAGAATAAATTATTTTATCAAAAAAATAAACAACACTTAAATACTATAGCAACTAGGGTTGATGATAAAAGAATTAAAAATAGAGGAGTTGTCACCATAATTTATTAGGGAAAAACATATAGGAAAACCCAAATGAACGGTCTCAAACCTAGATATAGGTTCAGGAGTCGGTTACGCTTAGAGAAGCAGTTAGCACCTTACAACGTCTGTTATAAGATGTTTACCCTTAACCTAATGTGTGAAAATATTAATTGTCTTACTTTCTTGATTGTAAAATTATTAATCCTCTTCATTATTTATTTTATTTATTTGAATTTATTATTTATTTTATTATATTATTTATTTCTATTTTTTAGAAAAGAATTATTATTATTATTTTAAATTTTTAGATTTTATTATTTTTGAGGTCGACATGAGTGATATCTTGCTCTTTACTTATCCTCTGGTGCAATTAAAAATCAAACTCTTCTTTGGTAGAAAATCGTTTTGTTGGTTGATTTTTTTTTTAGTTTGAAATTTAAATAGAATAAGGATTGCTAAGACATTGGATATTAGACATCCTTGGTATCTAGAGTTAAAATTTTCTACAGAGTATCAGCCACAACAATAGGCAGCCTAACAAACACAAGATACTCATACAAAAAATACTCTAAACAAGATTTCGTGATATCCAAGCAGGTCTTAGACCCAACATGAAAATCACTAAGTCTATGTTTTATTTGTTATTACTTATGTTTAGAATTTAGAAGAAATTTTATTATTTTAAAAGTATTTAATATTGATAAAACAAATATCCCGAGAAGAGAGAGAAAAGTCTAATTTTGTATTTTTGTGACAATGATTTTCGAGAATTAATTTTATTACCAAATTTCGAGGATGATAATTTTTATTTTTTGCATAGATGAATTTGAAATTAACTTATTTGATTTTATCATTAGCCAAATACTTATGCGAGTCAGCTTTGCGCAATAAAAGAAAGAAGAACTTAGGTCTAAAATGAAAAGGTTGATCCAGGATATGGAACCAGGTCTAATGGACAATGTCACGTGACGTCACTAACAGAAGAAGCAATAAATTTAGGCTAAGGACCCACGGTGGCAGAGTTCAACTTTTATCTTTTTTATTTTATTTTTTATTTAACCTACAAAAGTAAAAGAAAGATAAAATTGGAAATAAGTCAAATAAAGAAAACAAAAGAATAGAAGCAGGAATTAATTTTGTTTGAAATTTTATTAATTGTTTATTGGATCTTAAGTCTGATCGTTGGCAAATTATTGAAACAAAACCTGTTATCTTGTGCCTACTTTGTATTCTTATTGTAACATTCCAGCACCTTATAAATCTGAACGAACTAATGACGATACCCACACAACAATCCACACCAAAGAGCCTATGAAACCTCAGAAATTATTAAAGAAAATGACCCAAATTCACTACATATATCTAACATGTCATGCTCAACCCATCATCATGGAGCCTAAAGCATCTCGTACTAACGCTTCGTCTAAAAACGTTCCCACAGTTCAAATGGTCCAAATATTTATTCAGGAGAGACCAATCCCATAAATCATAAAATTTTGACTCAAGCTAATGGATAAAACTCACATGCGCTCAAATGAACAAATAGAAAAGAAACCAACATGGACAGAGAGAAATAAATTGTATGCTACTGCTCCAAAATTGGAAATGCTGAAAGCCACAAGCGAAGCGAACAACAATAGCAAGATAAATGACAAAGTTCGATCCAATACCAGCCAACCAACCCAAGCCAGCATTAACACTTGAACAAGACACAAGTATTGAATGATATATATGGATGAAATAAGAGCAAAGTAAGTAAATGAAAAGGAGAGAGAAACATGAATGCATGGACCTCGTTCAGTTAATGGAGCATGGGTAGAGCTCCTTGAGTACAGAGCGCGCTTCCAATAGTGAGCAATGCTGGTCGAGACTGGATCTTGGAGAGCAAGGAGCCGTTGTTGGCATGGCAGGATCAGTGATTGTAGTTAGTTCCATTCGGTGGTGGTTCTGCCCGGTGGTTAATGGGGATTGGAAGTTTTTTGATGGAAGAATAGAGAATGGGAGGTGCTCCTCTTGTTTATTGAGTGTTATATGTGAGGATCCGAAGAAAAGAAAAAAGAATATATAGGGAGAGGCTGAGAGTGTGGCCGTGGATCTGTTTGCTGCCGTGAGGTTGTAAGTGCAGTGCGTTGTGCAAAGGTGCTGTGAGTGAATGTGAGGTGCCGTGTGTCGCGAGCGTGTGCCATATTGCTGAGCTGTGGGTGCCGTGAGAAAAAGAG
This sequence comes from Spatholobus suberectus, assembly GCA_004329165.1. Taxonomy (NCBI): domain Eukaryota; kingdom Viridiplantae; phylum Streptophyta; class Magnoliopsida; order Fabales; family Fabaceae; genus Spatholobus; species Spatholobus suberectus. The sequence goes on along the minus strand of CM014734.1, from coordinate 65,265,842 downwards.
GAAGAGAGAGGAGAGCGTGTGTGAAGGGTGAGAGGTGCTGTGGTGTTTCTAGTGGGTGTCCGAGTGTGAGCCACGCTTTTTGAATGAGAAAGTGTTAAATTCAACTCCCTATAATTTCAATAACTAGGTTTACCTTTTAGTTCTTCCTTAATTATCTAAGAAATGCAAATACGTGGTTAGCCAATTCACACGAATAAGACCAATAAGGATTAAATTGAAAGCATTCAAACACTTAACAAAAGGGAGTAAACAATCAATTCAAAACATTGATGTATCAAAGGCTATGCCCAATCCCAAAAACAAAAAGACTACTTGATCATAGTCATGGAGAAAACCTAAAAAAACAAGAACATCAAACTCAAAATCCCTAAAGGGAGGAAGAAGAAGAGAAGAATCTCACCTCCATTCCTGAGCTTAGTGTCATTGCTCCTATGAGGTTTCAACCCCTTAAACAATCCCTAAAAGATGTATTCAAAATCTAGGGATAAAGGGGACTTAAGTTTAACTTAATTACAATTCAAAATCGCAGCAAAACAGAGGTTTGCATTGCACTCATGACCATGATGGTGGTCATGGCCAGGCCATGGCCAAGATGTTTGCACAAAAGTTGTAGATAAATTCATCCTTGAACTTTAGGCATTGAGCAAATGTCGTTTCGATTCCTACGACTCGATATACGCTTAAAACACTACACTTATGTCAAGTTGTCTGGACAGAACATCAACTTTAACTTCAAACCTAATTTCATCTATAATCCATGCTAAATTAGATCAAGTCTCTTCATGAGAGGTGTAACTCTTTGTTTAAGCTTTCCATATACACCAAGGTCACCCTAATCACATTATAGGAGCCCAAGTCAAACCTACTTCATTCATCTTGCTCCATTTCACTTCACAAGCAATCTTTACCTAAAATCACAAAAACACAACCTAATACAGTAAAAAAATAATCCTAAAATGAGATATTAAACAAATAGTGATTGAATGAGACCTAAGTTTAACAAAATGCATGCAAACAACAAAACAAGATACAAGACATGATATGAAGCACCACACATCAAATAACCTCAAACTTAAGATTTTGCTTGTCCTCAAATAATTAATGTGAATGAAAACAAAGATGGAAATTAAAAGAATATAATGAACAAGGAACCGAAGAAAAACAACAATTCATAATATCAATAAAGATAATCAACAAGAAGTCCAATTAGGGTTTAGGTCCCCTAAAATATTGTCTAACACCGACTAGGTCACTCGCCTTACTACTCTCAAAGTGTATAAGAGTTAAGAAATCACACCTAAATTTCCTTATAGAAAACACCTTACCATACGCTTGACAAGCAACCCAATTGCCATTATATCATTCTAAAAGCACATAAGAATCAAAGGGTCTTTTCTAGGGTTGTAATGGGCCCATAAGTAAAGATATAAAGGTGAGATATTGAAAGAACATATATGCAAAGGGCTAATCATTTAATTGTAATAGTTAAGGGCACCCTATTGGAGCATAAATGAAGAAGTGGAAATTACACCAATTATTAAACATTAAGGAACAAATTTCACTCTTCATTATTTTCTTGCATTTCTTTCTTTTTTATATCTTTCTCGTTCCATTTTCTTTCTTTCATTTCTAGAATTTTCTTTATGCATTTTTTTGTTTTCCCTTATTTAATAATTGTTTCTTTTTTAAGGGAATTTCACACTTTCACAAACACACAAATAGAGATTTCAACACATACCACTCATTTGCACCATTTATACTCTAAAGGGTACCACCAAATATATAATTCAATTAAAATAAGGGTGCCAAGAAAAAACATATTTATATAAAAATGAGCTCAAAATGGGCAAACTAATCAAGGGATATTCAAAGCAAGTTCTAGAGAGTATAATCAACAGGAAAATACACTCAATCAAAGAAAAAATATGTAATGATTTGAATTAGAATAACGCCTATCAAGGCCTAACTCTCACATTTAGAAGTCTACATTAGTGCAAGCATCAAAATAGGGAACTTTATGAAAATTATTAACTTTCTAAAGATTATCCTATTCTGTCAGCAACCTATTAAAAGAATCAACAAAAAGTGGGTTCCCAATTCATGTGTACTTAGAACTTAAGGAATAATTGGACACACAGAATCATAAGTATGATGGGTGTTGTCAAATGAATCAATGTAAATGCAAACAAGATTTAACTATGAAATAGACAAATATGGTTCCTAATGTGCGATGCAAAACACCTTAACAACCTTAAACTAAAAATTTACTTTTTTCCCCAATGTAATCAATTGAAAAAAGGGAGTAGGAAAAAAGTACTTATAGAGTAAAGTGTGTATTTCCTAACTTCAAGGATCATTCTTGAAGTTTCATCTCAATTTTAATTTCAATCAAAATTGTATCAACAACAGAGTTTGAGCCATACCTAAGCAAAGAGGGAAGTGGTTTAGATCCTACTTGTGGAAGATGGATTTTCTTTGATTTCCACCCTTAAGCAAGGTCTCTAGCTTCTCCACTTTAGATTGATTAGGAGATGTGGGTTATCCCTTTTAAGGGTACATATTTGGACACTTCCTTTAAAGGTTGTATCTTAAGCTCTCTACTTCTTCATTCCTTCCTCCTCATTCTCCCTCTCTAGTTTTAGGATCCTTTAAGGTGTATTTGGTAGGACAGAAATAAATAAGTGAGAAACAAAGTGGATGAAAATAGAGAAGATAGAAATAGATGAGAAATAAGGTGAAAATAAAGGTGTTTGGTTTAAGAGAAATATGTGAGAAATAAAAAAGAGAAAAATAAAAATAAAATAAAATAAAATATTAATTAATTTTTAAATTAAATAATCAATTAAGAAAGTCTGATAGTCAACTATCACAATCTAATAGTCAACGATCATATTCAACATTCAGTAGAAATAGGTGAGAATAGTCGACTATTAATGCTTCGATCGGTATTTCTTCACTGTTTCATGCCCATTTTGCGCAAAAATATATTTTGGTGGGACCCACCATATTTTAGTGTCTCACATCTCCATTTTCACTTTACCAAACAACCCATATTATTTTCTACCAACCTATTTCCATCATTTCCTTCTTATTTCCTACCCATTTCAACAACACCAAACAAGGGTTTAATTTCTCACCATTCGTTAAGGTCTCAACATTACAATGCTCTCTTGAGAGTTCATTTGAAGAAGTAGTTTGTTTAGCAATTTGAGTTTCCAACATTTTATTATAGGCAACCATATTTTCAACCTTATAAGTCAACTCCTTTATAGCTTCACTAAACGACTCATTTTGCTCTATTGAAGCTGAAATGAAGGTCTTCATGATGCTCTCAAGTTTTGGCTTCTATATATAAGGAAAGTCTAGTCAAAGAGGTATTTTGACTTAGCAATTCAAAGCTAAATGCCCCTATAATCCATAAATCTCACCAAAAAAAAAAAAATAGAGAAAGGAGCACCCAATGCATTAACATTAGCTTCTTCAAGCTCATCAAAACATTGATTTAAGACATCAAATTTAACCAAAATAAAATCAATATCACTAATTACCTCAAACTCACCTCCAAAAGTCCTCCTTAGTTTGTTACTGCTCTCATCGCCCTACTAGTACTAATTTGTAGCCGCCACAACCATGATTATAGTTACCTATAAAAGGGTAGAACAATTTGATAATACAATTATTTTCACATCTTTCTATTCTTAAGCTTTGTCTTTTTGCCTTGCTATTAGACTTGTTTGGGTTGAAATAGATGAATTTTGTATCAATGAGTCTTATTCAATATAGATAGTTATAGTTTTTTAAAGTATATTGTATTAACTAATTTTTTTACATCTAAATTAATTAACAAAATTGTATTATACTATATAAGAAAAAAGATATATTTATTTATATATTTGTATAAATATTACATTAATAACATTAAAGGCTACATTAATATTTTTTTCTTAAGTTTAATTTACACACACACATATCAATTTCCATATATTATATTAATATTTATTTGAATTTTTTATTTTTTTAATATGTTTTATAAACTAATTGTTACGAAATATTAATTAAATAACAAAATTGTGACAATTTGAAAAATCTATTTATTTATATATTTGCATAAATATTATATTATTAACATTAAATACTATATTAATAATTTTTCAAGTCTAATTTTCTTATATATATATATATATATATATATATACATATCAATTTCTATGTATTATATTAATACACATTGAATTTTCTTTTCTTTAAAAACATGTTTTATAAACTAATTTTTATAAATCTCAATTAAATAACAAAATTATGTCATACTATATAAGAAAATTGTTTATTTTTTATATATATTCTATAAGTATTACAATAAAAGCATTAAATGCTACACTAATATTTTTTTCTCAAACCTAGTTTACTTATATGTATAGATTTTGACTAATATTTTTTTTTGAGTAAATAATGCATACTTTTTTTACACTTTTATTGGTTGATTTTTATAATAATATGTTAAAATTCATATATACCATAATTTTTAATTGATTAGTGATATAAAATATTTTACACTAAAAATATATAGAAATTAAATTCTATTTTTTTACACTCAATTTTATAAAATCGTCATTCACATTCTTTATTTTTTTATCTTTGTCTCTTTGCACATCATAGTTTTTATTATGTTTATTTCATTTTTCTTCTCTTCAAGTGTAAATTAGCACAAGTGTTTATGAAATATTTTTAAATATTTTACATGATTTTTTTATTGTGTGTCTGTAGAGATATGATAAGAAACAAAATTATTATATAAAACTATAAAATGATTTAATATGTATTTTTAAGTAATTTAAAGTATGACAAGATATATGGTGCATCAAGTGAGAATTTTTTATTATTATTGTAAGAGAGGAAATCTATAAATCTAGATCATACAATTATACATAAATGATCAGGATTAAAAGTCAGTTAGTAGTCACATGGTCACTTAAAAATTAAAGTCATGTATATTTTTCTTTTATCTTAATCATTCAAATATAATATAATAGTTTATATTTGTAATTCTCATTTTTCACAATAAGAAGAGTTTCTATTTGATACGATTTCTCTCTATGTAGTGTATCAAACAAAAATTATGTTTATTATTAGAAACTAGTAATATCGTCTTAAAAATAGAAAACTTTTTGACAATTTTTTGTGTTTATGTTTTTGTTATTCACTGGTCACGAAAATGCATTGTTAATTTTATCAAATAACAACTTTAAAGGTAATGAGTTGTCTTTTTTATAAGTCTCTAATTTTTTAAGAAACCAACTTAATATGGTTGTTTAATAAAATAATCTAAATGCCATATGTACTTGTTGTAAAAGAATTGTATATTATTAAACAACAACATCATACGTAAAAATGATATTCTTATAATAAATTAAGGAATCCAAAGCTGACTGTATTTTAGACATAGAAATAATATAGATTGAAAACAAATTAATAAGAAAACACTCAATAGTAATGATTTTATAAGCTAGAGTTTGATACATAATTAGAACATAGTTCAATTCATTGTCGTTGTAATAAATAGAAGAGCCACAAATATTTCAAAATGTTAAAAAAAAACAAAAACTTGAACACATGCATTACTATCAAATATTGCATCAATATACTACATAATGTATGTTAATTCCATCTCCAAGTGCATATCAGTGCAAAATTCCATGAAAGTAGAATATTTAAATTGGTGATGTTGATGAAACTTTTAAGTCTAGCAAAACATAACTGAAGTTCTGGTGACACATTGGCTGCAACATACCTTCTGTGCCTGAAGGAAAAAAAATGGTTAGTTGCAATACATTGTTACACATTAAATGAGTGTCATTATTGTTAAAACCAATAAGTATAATATAAACATTGATGTTTTGATTCAATTATATATTTTTGTTACTTAATTTTGGTAAATAATATAATTAAAATATAAGAATTACAATTTATTACAAAACAAATTTGAACATATATATATATATATATATATATATATATATAGAGAGAGAGAGAGAGAGAGAGAGAGAGAGAGAGAGAGAGAGAGGATAATTTGTTATTTCTTTATTTGAAATTAAAATTGAGAAAGTAGATTAAGTAATACTAATGGAGAGATGTGAACAAATAGTGCAAATGAATTATAAATTATATATTTATATGATATGTAAAATGTGATATTGGAAAAATTAATTTGTGAAATATTTGGCTAAATTACTATTTTGGTCCATTATCTTTTTATGAAATTTTATTTTGATCCTTTATTTTTTAAAAAGTCCGTTTCGGTCTTTTAAAAAGGCTCAAATTAATCATTTCGCTAGTTTAAATTAATGTTGTTAATAATTTAAAGATAATAGTGATTAAAAACTACTACAAAATATTTTTTTTTCCTTTCCTATTCTTCCACTTCTCTCTTTGTCTTCCCACCTTTCTCTCTGTCTTACCCTTATCTCTCATCTAACACCTATAAGGTTGCTCTAGTGAGGATGTCAAAGGCCATGATCCCTAGCATGATGATGGTGGGGTTGAAGAGGGTGATGGTGGCATAATTGTTGTGAATGCGTATAACGATGATGGGCTCAGCCCAATTGAAAGAGGAGGAAGGGATTCAAGATATGCAAAGGTCAACTGCGATAAAGAACTTACTGTAGGCTATAAAAGGTATTAAACACCAAAAACAATGGACTAAGTCAAGCCAAATGCAGGAAATGAGAGTCTGCAAGTTCCAAGCATGGCAACAAAAGCTGGTATTCCTCTTTCAAGCGCAAATTGTATCTGTGATTTATGTAAATCTCTTGGAGTAGACTTGGTTAATATGTTTTGAGCTAGTAAATATGCTCCAAAACTGGCAACCTGTAGAATATGAGAAATATTTTCATGCTAAACAACAATAAATTCTAGTAATAAGGTCTCAAAAGGAAACAAGAAAATAGCTCTTATCCCACATCCCATATCAAGAGCAGTCCTTAGAACACCGCAATGCATTGGAGTATATTGACCTTCCTGAGTGAACGTGAGGTAGCCATAAACAGTGCTCGATTGGAGCTCTCACAGTAGCGCCATTTGTTGGTCCCATAGGTTGTTAGGGGAAGTCGGAGAAGCGAAAAGAAGAGAATCAAGGAGCAAACATGGAGGCCCTAATGTGAATTTTACTTGAGGACTCGTGGTAACTCAAGGGTGCAGGGGTCCGAGATCGATGATGATTCTGAAGTGGGAGGAAGGTTGGGTGATGGTGCCATGGAATTGGAATGAGAGAGGAGAGAGACGAGAGAGAAAGGGAGGTGGGAAGAAGAAGGGAAAAGAAAAAAATTATTTTCTGATAGTTTTTAATCGTCATTATCTATAAATTATTAATGGTATTAATTTTAAATTGATGGAATGATTAATTCGAGTCTTTTAAACATAAAAGATCAAAATAGACTTATTAAAAGATAAAAAATCAAAATATGATTTTGTAAAAAAATAAAGAACCAAAATAGTAATTTAGCCTGAGTATTATCATAAAGAATATAATCTACTGCGTAGTTGGATGAAGATTAAAGACATTGACAAAACTGTTAAATCTTTAAATGATTAAGATTAAAAGGTAAATGTATATAATTTTTTTTAATAGTTATGTGACTATCTATGTATAGTTATATTATTCAAATTTATAATTTTCATCTCTTATAATAAGAGTTCTCACTTGATATGGCCTTATAATAGGTGATCAAGTGAAATTATTGATTATTTTGAGAAACGAGAATTGTAAATGACCATAATTAAAGATAAATTTGATCTTAAAATTACTTAAAAATAAAAAATTAGAAACACTATTATCAATAGAAATAGATGATAAGGAATTAAGGATTAAGGATAAAACAGCCCCGCGATACAATGAAATTACAGAAAATTTCTAATTTTATGATAGGACGGGTCATTAATACGTTTTGGATTTGGATCTTATTCTTTGTATGATAGTAGTTCTTTTTAATTCGATTTAGTTTTTTTATTTTTGCCGCAGCTGCTACTTTTTGGTTTTCTCTATGCCTTTATTTGGTTATGAAGAGAGAAATAGGTAGGAAAAAAATATATAGAAATAAGTTAAGAAGTAAAAAATAGATAAAAAATAATTTAAAATTTTAGACTGTTTGGTAAAAAAATAAAAATGAGAAATAAGAGAGAAATAAAGAGGTAAATGAAAATATGTAAGAAATAAAATAAAAATAAATAGTGAGACTTATCAAAAATTTAAAAAAATTTCACTTATTTTCATTCAATCAAACTACTTAAATTTTTTAAAATTCAAATTTTTTTCTTCTCTCTTCTTCTTTCTACTCAACCAAAGAAAGCATATCTCTTCATGTCTAGTACATGCATGAACTTTGACTTTTTTGGGGGCTAGGGACTACAAGCCTGAAAATAGTGAATACTGTGAAGTTTTACTATACATGAGTGAAAAAGTGCGTCGTTGGTTACTGAAAATTTTAATATGAACTGCTGATATTTGTATTGTGTGTCAACGTAGTATTTAGTTGCCACCCACCCCAATGAATGTGAGTTCGAAGTTCAAACTGTAGATATTAAGTGCTGTCTTAATGCCTTCTTATTCGCATACATACCCTTCTTTGCCTGAAATATCTCATTATTAGAGTAAATAGTAAATTTAGTCCGTGAAATTATATTTCGCTATCATATTAATTCTTGAAACTAAGAAAAACTCAAATAAATCTTTGAAACTTTTTAAGATTTCATTTAAGTCTCTAAAATTAACAATTTTTTTCATTTTGGTCCCTAATCTAGGGACTTAAGTGATAACAATATCATATGTTTAAGGATCAAAATGAAAAAAAAAAAGTGATTAATTTAAGAACTTACATAAAACTCTAAAAAATTTTAGGGATTTATTGAAGTTTTCTATAGTTTCGAAGATTAATATGATAACAAAATATAATTTCAGAGACTAAATTAGTCATTTACTCCTCATTATTAACATACAATTTATTATTGATTAAAATTTATTAAAGATTATAAAATTAAAAGAGAATCATTAAATAAGAAATAAAACCACCAAAATTTATGATTTTTAATAAATTTTAGTTAATAATAAAGATTATATTAAAAAAAATGTATTATAAGATGTGTTATTATCATTTTCTAAGAGAGGTACGAAGAAGTACGGTGTCGAGTGTCGACATAGCATTTTTATTTTTTTTTAATTTTCGATTTGCCTTTGAAGTAAAAAACTTGTGCATATTATTGAGAAGCAGCAAATACCGGTTCGTCAAAGAGTATTACTTTATTTGCCCGCCAGGTGCTTCTTAATCCATTCAGAATCCGAATTTGTTAGAACAATTCTCTCACTTGATTCTTAATCTTTATATTTATTTATTAATCAGTGAGATTGTAAGTGTCTTTATCATAATTAAAAGGCGACATAAAATACGTTTATTTATACACATTTTTACTTGTAAGTAATTTTTTCAAAAATAAATCAAGATTCCATAACCTTATTTTTAAAATAAAAAATTGAAGAAAAAGAAGAGAGATAAAATTAAAGTTAAAACAACATATAAAAAGTTAAAAGAAAATATTCCGTAAACATTAAAGTAAGACAATACAATGTTATGTTTTAATTTTGAAATATATTTTTATGCATGTATATAAAAACAATAATAAATAGTAATAAATAAATAACTATATTTAATTTATATGTAGCATTTATTTTTTATATTAAATATCAAAAACACAAGAAATGTACGTAAATGGAGAAAATAACAATTTAGAAGTTGACATTACTGTTAGCAATTTCGAAAGCAAAGTCGACTAAATAAAATCCAACCCAGAGATTCTTTATTGTACTGTCCCATCTACACTTTTTTATGCCAAGTAACAATTTAAGTATATAAATTAAACAGTTAAAAATAATCAAAGGAAACGTAAGTAGTAAGAGAGTGGCATCACAATACAAATCTGACGAGGATACATGAATACAATCTGAGATTCTCTTCCTACCATTTCCTTTCCTTTGTGTTTGGGTTCAGAGAGGACGAGAGAGGGAGAGAGGGAAATGGGAGTGCTTTCCAACATGATCGATCGGGAACAACTGAAGCCCGGTGATCACATTTACTCTTGGAGGCAAGCATACATCTATGCACATCACGGTCTCTCTTATTCCTCTTCATTTTTGTTTCTTTTAAATTTATCATCTTTTTTGGGTTTTACTTTCTGGGTGTTCATTGATTGCACCTGTATTTGCTTTAACACGCTAGATTTTGGGGTTATTTTATTTTATTTTCCCTTTTGGTTGTTGTTTTAGATTAGGTTTGATCGTGTTTTTATTTCCTTGCCATCATCACTTTGACGCTCAATTCATTCCTTTCTTTTAAGTTGGGTTTGTTAGTGTTGGTTAGAAGTGTTTTGTTTTGTCTTGTTTTCATCGTTCTGTTATTACATTGGAAAATCTCAAATGGATGTTGGGTTGAGATTTATTCAGTTTAGAATGTGAATGCGTGATGTGTTGGGTTGGCAGTATAATATAGTCTCGCTTGCAATTTGTAGCCAAACTTAAAATTCAGCACGCTGAAGGCTAGCAACGTAGTTATTATTGGGTCAAGCTTAGTCGCTTTACTATTCGCAAAACGTGTGTTCGTGAATCTAACAAAATTGACCATAAATTAAACCATGAGAGATAGAAAGGGATAAAAATGATGATTTTGTCTTTGAACCTGTAATTTCCCCGAATTCTGAGTGGGAGAGAGTTGGTTCTTGCTTTGCGGTGGTGATCGGTGGGTGATTTAATGGGAGTGTGCTGTAACTCTTGGCTGGTTTCGGTATTGGGATAAAGGAGATCAAAAAAATGATAAGTATAGGCTTATATAGACGGCTTAAACCTTGTATTTTTGGTCTTTACTCAAGCCCAACTGCTCAAATTTCTAACAATCTTTTGTGTTCAATTATTCATTAATGAATAGGGATTTGGGTGCCTATGATTCAAGCCCTATAGTGTTGAATATCAAAGTTCGAATCACTCTATTTACAAAGTTCATGATTGGGATTGACGTTTTCTTATGACAAAGGAATGTTTTGTAGATTTGTTTTTATGGAATTGCATGTCATTGATGATACTTATCATTGTTCTGTGAGCACCTGCGAAGCTGGAAAGACAGTTTCTTCTT